>ML664175.1:8508224-9017704 GCA_007570785.1 Antilocapra americana
AAATCTAATAAGGACTAGGATATAGAAGTGAACCATAGTCTAAACTCGTCCTTTGCTACTTGAGCATCTCCTGAAACATGTACATGTCTTAAATATAGAATGTCCCCAACTTGGTTGTCCATGATCAACCCTTCCTTGGCAACCTCTTTCAAATTCTAGGTACTAAGATACCTTTATTTTGTTATGCTGAGTCTATAACACCAATTCTCCTTCCTTTGAATAATGAAAGTATCCAATACTCACAGATTCTTTACTAGATGCCATGTTATTTTGCCAAGCACTTTATATCATAAAAATACTAAGGTAGATATTATTATTATTTTCTTTCATAGATGAGAAAGTTATATGTGGAATGTAAGGGTTCCCTGGTAGCTTCCCTGGTGGCTCAGATTGTAAAGAATCCTGTCTGCAATGAGGGAGATCTGGGTTCGATCCCTAGGTTGGGAAGATCCCCTGGAGGGTGGCATGGCATCCCACTCCAGTATTCTTGCCTGGAGAATCTGATAGACAGAGTAGCCTGGCGGTTACACTTTACAGGGTTGCAAAGAGTCGGACACGACTGAGTGACTAAGCACAACATAGATGAGAAAGAGGAACCCCAAGCATGCAAGTTTAAGTAATTGCCATAAGTCCCACAGCCAGTAAAAGTGGTTGAGCCAAGCATGAAATCCAAGCAACCCTATTTCACCCTTACATTCCACACATAACTTTCTACTTTTCTTTTTTCAATGCTAATTGTCTCCTATTGCTCTCAACAAAGTACTTGGTAACTATCACCTTGCTTAAGGCAGCTGGCAATTTTATATAGAAGCTGAAATCTTACACCATCCTGAAATCAGGCTTCTGGCAGGAGTTAGAATGAAGTAGTAGTAACCTAAAATTCTCTTTTACTGTAGGAATGTCAGGAATTGCCAAACTATAGGGAACTCACTACATTAGTAACTTTCAGTTATACATTGCTACATATCTCTATACCTTAGATACATTACACTTTGGTACATATCTCTATACATGTTATATAAATTAAAGTCCATTTATTTATTCAAGAAATATTTGCCAAGTGTTTTGTCTATGCCAAGCACTGATAACAGTTCCATGAGGTAGAAGACTAGTTTTTATCATTCTTATTTCACAAATGAGTTTAACCAAGGCTCAGAAAAATCACATGATTTGTCCAGTACCACACAAAGTCACTTGATGTAAAGCAAGGACTAAACAAAGACTCTTGACTCAGAGTTAATGTCTTTATTATCCACCCTTTCTACAAAGTATACATATTTTCCCCTGAAATTATTCAAGATGAGTTACTTTATTTGAAAATAAAATCTTATGCAGTTTATGTACTCTCTCTTACAGTTCTCTGTACCCTATGTTGTCTTTCTTTTAATTTATTTATTTTTAATTGAAGGATAATTGCCTTACAGTATTGTGTTGGTTTCTGCCAAACATCACCTATTTTTCCTTTTTAAAATAAGAAATTTAGAAAAGAAAAAAAAAAGTGGCTCAGCTCTAGCTAGCTGAGATCATGCTTAGAAATGGGGGGAAAGTTTTGATCACCTTAATAACAGAGAAAACCAGGAGAGCCTAAGAAATGCCAAGGGCCTTCACATCTTCAGAAAACAAGCCTCGCTTACCCTTCCAACACAAAGATGGCAGTGGCTTCCTGACCAGGCTTCCCCTTTACTCACCAAAATATCCATTTTGTTTTAACATATCGTAACACTTGTGATATGCTATGCTAATTTACAAATATTCCCTTAAGAAGTCACCAAATTGCTCAAGCATCGCTTCAAGCATATCATCCTACTCAGAAACCTGCAATGCTTCCCCTGCCTCTCGACTGGAAACTCCTTATTAAAGGCCTCAAACATGACATGTACCTGCAACTTTTTTGCAAAGTAGGAAATTCAGTGTAAGTAGAAGTTTCAGCGTCTCTACCAGTTAATATTTTCCACCACACCAACTTTTCCTCTCTTGTTGTTCAGTCACCCAGTCACGTCTGACTCTTGGCCACCCCTTGGACTGTAGCACACCAGGCCTCTCTGTCCCTCAGCATCTCCCGAAGTTTGCCCAAGTTCACGTCCATTGCATTGGTGATGCCATTCAGCCATTTCTTCCCTGTAATGCCCTCTTCTCCTCTGCTTTCAATCTTTCCCAGCACCAGGGGCTTTTCCAATGAGTCATCTGTTCATCTCAGATGACACAAATACTGGAGTTTCAACTTCAGCATCAGTACTTCCAATGAGTATTCTGAGTTGATCTCCCTTAGATCAACTGGTTTGATCTCCTTACTGTCCAAGGGACTCTCAGGAGTCTTCTCCGGCACCGTAGTTCAAAGGCATCAATTCTTCGGCTCTCTGCCTTCTTTACAGTCCAACTTTTACAATCATATTGACCAGTGGGTTTCCTCTCTACTTTAAGCAAATAAACACTTCTACTCTTTTTCTCTTTTAATCAACTTTCCCTCCTCTCATCTCAATGCTTTCCATATGCTAATATTTTTCCAAATTCTTTGGAAATTTTTCAAAAATTCTTCTTATAAGAGATCATAGCACATTTGAGAAACTAGGGAATCTCTGAGGCCATCTAGTCCAACCCTCTTAAAGGTAAGGAAACCGTGGCCTAAGAAATTAAAATAATTTCTCAGTATTTAATAGCAGAACTGGAACTGGACACTGATTTCTAATCATTAACCATTTCAGCAAAGAGAAAAATGAGCACATCCTGATAAACAAGTAGGAAATCTAAGCACAGATGCATCTATATAGCATTAATTTTTAATTTGGTTAAAACAGATTCATGTCAAGCAAAAATCATTTTTCTTTAAAACAATTTGTAATATTCATTTTCTTTTTAAGAATTTCTACACTACACTGTATACCAGTATTGATTTATGCTCTGTATTTCATATTGATCCAAAAGGACACCGCCAAGGTCTGCTTTAATCTATAATTAAAGAAGAAAAGCCTCCAAAGTTAATTCCAGGCACCTTTCATGCTGCTGTTTCACAATCAAATATGCTACAACAGTTTAAGGATATACTTTGTCCACTATTTCTGCTGAAAGAGAAAAATGTTTAAAATAAATGTCTAGTCATTTTAAATAACATTTCACATTTATATGCCCTCAGGTTTTGTTTAAAATGGTGCTGGTTGACAGGAAAAAGGCAAGTTCACTGTAAATCTTTCCCCTTAGTCTCTTCCCTGAATTTTTTTAACAACAGCCAATTTAAATTCAGCAATTATATTCCTCTCTGGCACAAAGAGCTGCAGTAATCACAAGTTAAGATTGAGCAGAAATATACAATGTGACACTCAAGGAAATCCCATCAAAAGAGTAATACTTCTCATGGATGAAGTGACTCTTGGCCTGGACCTCCAAGATGAATTAGGGACTTTTGTAGGCCAGGAAAGACAGTCTAGACAGAGGCATGAGCAATGGTGCAAAGAGAAAATTCATGGAACACAGGTGAGGAACACAATAGATCCATTTGGCTGGAGCACCAGGCGGCACCCAGGCAGTAGGAAATAGATTGAAAGAAAGGTTAAGATTTATTTTGCATTTTGAGAAAAGTCAGATGGTGACTCCCCACTCAGCCAAAGAGGAATGAATTCTCCTGTTTCAATCACTCTAAGAAAGGCAGGGAACATTCACTTTCTATTCTGTCTTTATCCCTTTAGTGTAGCTTAGCTTGATAAATGGCAGTGTAACATACAGTTTGAGAGCACAGAGCCAAATAGACTAGATTCATATCTGGTCCTCCACTTACTAGCTATGTGACATTGGGTAAGTCTCACATCTTCTCTGACTTCACTATTTGATAATAAAATAGGCCTAATAAAGCATTACTTTGAGGATTCAAGGAAATTATTGATGTTAAAACACATGTACATTGCTTGCCACATCACACTCATCAAACATCAGATACTATTATGGCTTTGTTGCTGTTAATTTTGCCTTCTTTAGCTGCCTTTCCTCACTCATAAGTGTAAGGTATATCCGTATATGCTGGGAAATACTCAAGATATTTAACAACCAGTGTGGCTTAGGCAGCGGCCAGTCAGAACATACAGGTACACTGGCAGCTCTCAGCCCCAGGAATATGTAAATGTGTGAAAGTGACCATGGATATTAAAACAGACTATTTCACAGGCAAATTAAATTGAAAATTTAGATTGATGGTAAATAAAATGAAGTGTTAACTTATTAAGCAAATGCAAACTATACAGTGGGTGTGGGGGTATGAAAACTAACATGGTTATTTTTAAAGCTCATATACCAAGGTCCTTCAAATGAGTAACAAATGCATAGATTCCAAGGAAGTAACAAGTATAACTTATTCAGTTTTAAAGAAACTTCTGAAGGTGTTTCAAGTCAAAGAATATTTAAAACAACAATAACAAAGCATACTATGGGATCAGGCAAAAGAGAAAGAGGAATGTTTTTAGGCAGACTGAAAAAATATATTACAGGATAATATTTTTAAATAAATAAATAGATACTTCTCTGGGGATATAATGTACAGCATGATGACAACACACACACAGCACTGTATTATATACTTAGAAGCTGCCATGAGAGTAGGGTTTTAATAGTCTCATTATAAGAAAAACAACAAAATTATAATTACATGTGATATATGATGTATGAAATAATCCTATCATGGTAAACATTTTGCAATAACTAATGCTGTACATTAGATCCCCAGAACTTATTCATCTTATAACTGAAAGTATGAACCCTTTGACTAACATCTCCCCATTTCCCCCAACCCTCAGCCCCTAGTAACCAACAATCTACTCTGTTTCTATGAGTGCAACATTTTTAGACTGCCCATATAAGTGAGATCATGTATCATACAGTGTTTGTCTTTTTCTGTCTGACTTATTTCACTGAACATAATGCCCCTAAAGTCTGCTATGTTCTTGCAAATGACAGGCTTTCCTTTTTTTAAGAATGAAATTTATATATGTGTATATATATATATATATATATACACACATATATATTCCATGGTTTCTTTATCCATTCATCTGTCAATGAACACTTCAGTTGGTTCCATGTATTGGCTATTATGAGTAATACTGCAGTGAATATGGGAGTCCAGATACCTCTTTGCTAAAGTGATTTCATTTTCTGACATGTACCCAGAAGTAGAATTAGTGAATCATAAGTAATTGTATTTTTAATATTCCTACCAATAGTACATCAGGTTTTCCTTTTTCCACATCCTCACCAGCATTTGTTATCTCCTATTCTTTTTATAATAGCCATTTTAAAAGGTGTAAGGTGATATCTCACTATGGTTTTCCTTTGTAATTCTTTGATGATTAATGATGTCAAGCACCATTTCACATACTTGTTTGCCATTTATATATCCTTTCAGGAAAAAATTCTCTTTCAAGTCTTCCGCCATTTTTAAACTGGATTGTTAGTTTTTCAGGCTATTCAGTTGTATGAGTTCCTTATATATTTTGGATTATCTCCTTATCAGATAGATACTTTGCAAATATTTTCTCCCACTCCATTGGTGAGTTTTTTCATTTGTTGATTGTTTCTTTAGTGGTGCAGAAGCTTTTCTGTTTTATGCAGTCACAATTGTTTTTGCTTTTGTTGTCTGGGCATGTGTCATAGCCAAACAAAATTCTTATAAAGACCAATATCAACGGAGCTCTTTCCTTATGCTTTCTTCCATAAGTTTTATTGTTCCTAGTCAGTATATTTAAGTTTTCAATTCATTTTCAGTTACTTTTTGTGAGTAGTTTAAAATAGTGATCCAGTTTCATTTTTTGCATATGAATATCCAATTTTCCCAAAACCATTTCTTAAAGACACTTTTTTTTCCCCATTGAATCTTCTTGGCTTCTTTGTCAAATATTAGTTGACTATATCTGCATGGGCTTGTTTCTGCACTCTTAACTCTGTTCCCTTGGAATATGTCTATCTTTATGCCAGTACCATACTGTTTTGATTACTATAACTTTGTGAAACAGTTTGAAATCAGGAAGTATGATGCCTTTAGCTCTGCTCTTTCTCAAGACCGCTTTGACTATTCAGGATCTTTTGTGACTCCAAATGAATGTTTCAATTGTTCTTTTTCTATTTCTGTGGAATATACCATTAGAATTTTTATAAGAATTGCATTGAACCTATAAATGGTTTTAGGTACTATGAAAATTTTAACAGTATTAACTCTTCTGATCCATGAATATGGGATGTTTCCACTCATTCATGTCTTCTTCAATTTCTTTCACCAATGTCATACAGTTTTTGGTGTATAAAACTTTTCACTTCCTTGCATAAATTTATTCTTAAACATTTAGCCACTTTTGAGGCTAGCATAAATGTGACTATTTACATTATTTCTCTTTCTCTCTTTTTTGGTGGGGTGAGGGGTGTGCCACCATGTGGCATACTGGATTTTAGTTCCCTGATGAGGGATCAAATCTGTGCCCCTTCCAGTGAAAGCACAGAGGCCTAACCACAGGACCACCAGGAAAGTCCCCTTTATTTCTCTTTCTAATAGTTCCTGTTAGTGTATAGAAATATAACTGACTTTTTGTATGCTGATTTTATAACTCAAAACTTAACTGAATTTGTTTATTAGGTCTAGCAATCTTTTGGTGGAGTGTTTAGAATTGTCTATATATAAGGCCACTGATTTATAAACTTTAGAATAAGCTTTTTGTGCTCTTTATAGTTCTGCTGAAATTCTAAATTAGGACTGAATTTAATTTGTATATTAATTAGTGGGAAAATGCCAAATTTACAGTGTTAAAATATTCTGTCATGAACATTGTGCTTTCCCAATTATTCAGATAATTGTTACATCCTTTATTGGGCTTCCCTGGTATCTCATTTGGTAAGGAATCTGCCTGTAATACAGGAGACCTGGCTTGATTCCCGGGTCAGGAAGATCCCCCGGAGAAGGGACAGGCAGGCCACCCACTCCAGTATTCTTGGGCTTCCCTTGTGGTTCAGCTGATAAAGAATCTGCCTGCAATGTGGAAGACCTGGGTTGGATCCCTGGGTTGGGAAGATCCCCTGGAGAAGGGAAAGGCTACCCACTCCAGTATTCTGGCTGGAGAATTCCATGGACACTATAGTCCCTGGGGTTGCAAAGAGTCAGACACGACTGAGTGACTTTCACTTTACTTCACTTACACCCTTTATTAGAGTGGAAACAGGATTTAAAAAGCATTACCTAAGTTACCAAAAAAATGATTTAAGGATGTATTTCTCTAAAGTACTTTTTACATATGTGATAAACTAAAAAACTTATTATCTCCAAGAAATAGTAATGACTGAAATTATAAATAAGTTAGAATGTCTACCCCCTAGTCAGTTAAAGGAAACAGAGGGTATAGCAGAGTACATGCCCTTAGAGGCTATGTCATGGAAGAAAGTCCTACCATCTGATATTATGTCCTCTGCTCTACTGTCAGGCAGAATTACAGGCTTCATATTCAGAATTCTCTGGTCTGATTTAGAGAGGCAAATATTACGCAAATAGTAGATTGTCCTAAGACATTTGTCTGTCAAACTGTATTCACCCAAAGAAAACAAGCATGAATAACTAAAAATAGAGGTGCAAGAGAACCTGCTTCTTAGGATGCAAGAATAAACATCAGTCACTAAGTAAAGGAAGGAGAAAGTGTGTGGAAAATTAGGAGTCCTGTGTGCTGAAAATCCATTCATTTTGTAGCTAATGCAGGGAAAGAAGAACCTAGAAAGAAAGTTAGTTTATAAAATGTTTAAAATCCCAGAACTCATCTATAATCACTGTATTACTGGTCAGTGGTAAGAAATACCTTTTTCCCTTCCTTATTCTTTCAACCTACTCCTAGTCGAAGTGTCATAAACCATACATACTACTTCTCTCTTAAATTTTCCTGACAGTCATTTATCCTGAAGGATATTTGCACTGCATCCTGAAGCCAACGTGCAATTTCATGCATTCGCTTAAGCTCTTTCTTCTGTCTGGGAAACCTTCCCCTTCCACTCGGCCTCCTATCATCTGAGAGAATTCTAATTTACTCACCAAGGCCCAGCTCAAATATTATCTCCTCTCTGTAGCTCTCCCTCATCTTCCCAACTTCACAGGGGGAATTAATTGATCCTTCATTTGAGATACCTTTCCCATTTATCTCACTGAATTTTAGTTTACTGTTTAACTAGTTAACGTACATATAAAGGTCTTAGAATGGTGCTGGGCACATGATAATCATTACATAAGTGCTAGCTATCATGATAATCAGCACTGTTATTATTATCATACTATTTGTATATATGTCTCCCCTATCAGCACTTGACATTTCTCAAGGGCAAGGACAATATCTCATTCATTTTCATTTCCTCAGTGCCTGGCACAAGATGTAACATACCACAGAAATTCAAAAATGTTCACTGAACTAAGTTTCCTCAGGACAGTGGGAACTGCCATATCCAAAGCTAGAACATGATGACGACTCTGACATTTCCAAGCCTGTTCATCTTGAACTAAACCTTTGGCTGTTGTGCCCCTCAAATGATGTAGTCAGTTGGGTAATGCAGCCATTGCTGGTGAAATCATCATAATAATTGAGGTATGTGAAATCTATGGTGCACAAGGAAAGCATGCCAAACACCCCTCAGAACTCATACTCATCAGGAAAAGAACTAATTTATTTTATATTGGTTCACTGCCAGCATGACTGAACAATCTTTACCACTGAATGACAATAAAGTTTGGTGACTTTATTTCCTGCAGGTAAAAGATTGGATATTCTTGATTACTTCATCTTTTCCCCAAAACCAAGTGTGCCTGAGGCAATGATAGGGAAACGAATCACAAGTACCAAATCAATATCCACAATGAGTTTTTTTAATCTGGAAGATTTAAGTCTCTCTTTCCAATATCTGTCATGTATATGACCAAAGATGTCAATATATCATGCTTTCAACTGAGTCAATTATCTACTAAAATGAATGTACTGCCCTTATTTCTCAATTCACTTCTGTGGAACTAGTCTTGAAAATGTTCTGGAAGACAAAAAAATACATTTTAGACATTTCTCATCTAGAGATTCAAATCATATCCAGATGATTTATAAACCCAAGCCAGCTTCCCAACCAAAAATATAGTCTTGAAACCTACACAAAAGGCAAAGAGTGCATATCTTGACACTTATCAATGAAGTTATACATATCTGTGCATCCTAAAAATACTCCAGACTACTCATTAAGCAAGTGTGCAGTTTGAGGAAGGGCAATGAGGAGTTGTACAAGTAAACAAAATTACCTCTACCCACATAAGAAACAGGTACTTGCCCATGCTGCCAGAGTCCTTGGTGCCTACTCAGGGAGCATGTCTAGCACCTGCATCCTTGGTTCCAGACTATATATTTCCCAACAAGCCCCCTACCCAGCAGGTGAATATTAGAAAAGTCTACGACATGAAGGAAGACAGAGTCTTGATCCTTTCAGTCCTAGCTCTTCTTCAAATGCAGTTGCCATACAGCTCCCAAGCTGAACTTCCTTAGCCCATGACCCGTGTAGAATTTCATCTTTCTAGAGAAGGATGGGAGAAGGCAATGGCATCCCACCCCAGTACTCTTGCCTAGAAAATCCCATGGACAGAGGAGCCTGGTAGGCTGCAGTCCATGGGGTTGCGAAGAGTCAGACACGACTGAGTGACTTCACTTTCACTTTTCACTTTCATGCACTGGAGAAGGAAATGGCAACCCACTCCAGTGTTCTTGCCTGGAGAATCCCAGGGATGGGTGAGCCTGTTGGGCTGCTGTCTGTGGGGTTGCACAGAGTTTGACATGACTGAAGCGACTTGGCAGCAGCAACAGAGCAGAATGACACTCAGGAAATTTACATCATCATTTCAATATGTCAGACTCTTACTGACCAAGAAATTGTTGAAATCTGCAAATAAATATCCCCAATGTCAAAATTATTCAGTCAAGAGGCTGAAACTAGCTCTAAGGATCTGCTGAACTAATTATATCTGGGATCAGGATTTCCCTGGAACACGTAGGTTTGCCAGCCTTCTTGGCCTCTTTCTCTACTATCCAGTACCATGCTGTCCACTTAAATTAGACATAAGCTATATAGATTAACATCATACACACACACACACACACACACACACACACACACACACACACACACACACATATATAAACAAAGTGTTTCTACTAACTGAAGCCCTTATACTAGATTTGAGCATTATGATTACAGGGCAAAGTCCTAAAATTGATGCAAGTTTTTATAAGACTCTGATCATAGGCTGAGGAACAGAAACAAATGGACTTTGAGAGATGAAGTATAAGCAGGACAGTCTAGGAGCTTGGGGGAGAGTGTGGCAGAGATGGTCATTCACTGACTTCTGCAAAGAGCCTGGCAACACTCTGGTGCTGTAAGCATTAGTATTTGGTGGGACATAAGGACACAACATGTTCAGAGTAGACAATGCCATGCCCACAATGGGTACTGGCAGCATAAAGAGTGGCAAGGCTTCCTCAAGCATCTCTGTGCATGTGGTCAGTAAAGCCCGCTATAAGAAATCTTGGTGGTTAAATCAATTCCATTTACAAAAATATAAAAAAAATATTCAGAAATAACCAAAATAAGAAGTTTAAAAACTTGTACATAGAACATGACAAAACATTCAGTAAAAAATTAAAGACACAAATAAATGGAAAGACATCCAGTATTCATGGATCAGAAGACTTAATGTTAAGATATACTTACTACTCAAAGCACTCTACAAATTCAATGTAATCCCTGTCAAAATCCCAACCACAGCTATTATATAAGTTTAAACAATTAAGTTAATGTGAAATCTCAAGGGACTCTGAATAGTGACAACAATGTTCAAAAAGAACAAAACTGGAGTCTCACACTTCCTGATTTCAAAATATATTACAAAGCTACAATAACCAAAACAGTGTAACAGTGGCATAAAGACAGAAAACTGGACCAATAGAAAAGAAAAGAAAGCCCAAAATAAACTCTTGTATATGGTCAAATGATCTTCAACAAGGAAGCCAAGACCATCCATAGGGAAAGGATGGACTTCTCAACAAATACAGTTGGAAAAACCAGATATCTACATATGAAAAAGATGAGACTGGAACCATATCTTATACCATACATCACAATTAATTCAAATAGGTTAAAGATCTATACTGTAGGACCTAAAACTCTAAAAAATTCTATAATAAAACATGGCAACAGTTTCATGACATTGGATGTAGCAATAATTTCTTGTATGTGACATCAAGCATCAAAAGCAAAAAACAGATAAATGGGACATCAAACTGAAAAACAGTGTACCAAAGGACAAAATCAACAGAGTGAAAAGGAAGCATAGGAAATGGGAAAAAATATTTACAAATCATATACCTGATAAGGAAGTAATATCCAGAAGACATAGAGAATTCATATAACTCAACAACAAAATTCAAATAATCCTATATAAAAATAGGCAATGGACTTGAATAGATATTCCTTCAAAAATGGAATACAATTAGCCAACAAACATATGAAAACATGCCCCAACATTACAAATCACTAATGATATGCAAGTCAAAACTCCAATCAGATACTACCTCACACCTGTCAGAATGGCTATTATAAAAAAATAAAATCACAAATGGTGGTAAAGATGTGGAAAAATTGGAATCTTTGTGTACTACTGATGGAATTACAAAATGGGGCAACCAGTATTGAAATCAACATTAAACTTCAGCAAAAAATTAAAAATAGAATGACTGTATGATCTAGCAATCATATTTCTTGATGTATATCTAAGAGAATTGAAAGTAGAGTCTCCAATTGATATGAGCACACCCATATTCATAGCAACAATATTCTGAGATAGAAGAATTTAATGAACACGTGTATATGCATATGTGAGACACCTCTTGGGGGTAGATCACAGAAATATCTGTGGGAACACTTCAAGGGACTGAGTTAATCCAGGGAAGACTTCAAAGATGAGAATTAACATAAATGCATATTTGTGTAATTATAATTATGTTAGATACTGCATAATATATTATATGCATGTATAATACAAACATAAAGATGAGCCCTTTTGTCATTACATGATAAGATCAGGAGACATTTATTGGCATCAATGGTAGTCTTCACCCAAAAGGATGAAAAGAGCTTTCTTTTCTACATTTACAAATAACTCCAGATATCTGGCCAGCTCTAAACATCACAAAATGTATCCCCAAATATTTATATTACCTTGTGCATTACAGCTCCATGTGATCATTTTATACATATATGTCATAACTTCTCAACACTCAGGGAACAACTCATGGTTTCAGAACAGACACTTAAATTATTCCTGATTGTAATTAATAATGTGATGGACTCAGAGGAGACAATAATTCATGCACAAGATCTGATCTAGTGCCTTGGGGATTCTTTGGCACTAGAAGATCTATTCTATATCAATCCATCACAGCTTAAGAATAATATGTCATGGGATTGTTAGCAAAAGCTAAATAATTCAAAAATACAAGTCTCTTGGGATGTAAAGGAAAAATTAAGTTGAACTTTAAAGCAAGCCATAATATTGGCTTTTGGATCTGTCAAGGTTTATGACAAATCCATTTACACCTTACCAATCAATCCAGTAGTTTTTAAGTCCTCGGCATAGGGGTTGTTTAAAGCCAACTCCTTATCAGAATGGATAAGATTTTCCTTTATGAAGAAGAGAGAATAGAAAAAAATAGGATCAAGGGCATTAATCGTGCCTTAGGGAATGCAGAGATGGAGGTAGAGGAAGGGGACAGCATGGTGGCATTCTAGCTGATGAAGTGCACAATGTTTCTCATGATGGAAGAAAATTCTGCATTCATTTGCCTAGTTTCTGAGGGCTAAGCAATCATCATATTGTAGCTCCAGTCCCTAAGGAGGACCCAGGAGTGGAGTCCCAAGATATTTATGGTCAAAAATTAATGAAGCGTGAGAAAAAAAAAAATCTTTGCCCAAGGCAGGAACCAAGTTGGGTCAGGGAAGATAAACACAAGGAAAAGTTGGCTGAGGGAGAACAACAAAACTTAGCCTGAATTAAGCCACAGTGAAAGGTCAAATGAGAAGTAAAGATGACCCTTTGGGGACTTTCCTGATGGTCTAGTGGTTAAGACTCTCTTCTTCTAATGCAGAAGGTGCAGGCTTGATCTCTGGTCAGGAAACTAAGATCCCACATGCTGTGTGGAACATTCCCCCCCAAAAAAGAATGACACTTTGAACAAAATTACAGACTGACTAGGGTCCTGACTTTACCAAAACCAAACACTATGTGGAAGGATTCAGTGATGCTCCACACTTTGGGGCTGACTAGCCCTTTGAGTGAACAGAGTTCCAAGAATTTCACTGTACACCATACACAGTGGTTAAGAGCACCAGCTATAGCATCATATAGACTTCTTGTCCCACCCTGGATCTGTTACTTACACTCCTGTGACTTTGGAATAATAACCTATTCTTTCCAAGACTTGGGTTTCTGATCTACAAAAGAGAGATGATGAGAGTATACATGTCATAGAATAGTAGTAAGAATTTAATGAGATAATGTATGGGAAGCACTCAGTATAGTTCCTAGCACATTAGCAAATGCTCAGTAAAGCTATAAAATAGCCTAAGCCTCACCAATTACATTTCCCCATACCAAGGGCCCAAATTCTCTGAAGTCAATTTGGGAGAAGCTATTTCTGTAATGTGTAGAGTCATAACTTTTATTTCCCAGTACTTGTGAAGTGGCACACAAATCCAGTGAATCCTAGGTTGGGGAAGACAACCTATTTTGTCTGGGCATCCTCTATAATAAACAGGAACTACCTATCTTTCATTCTGGAAGGCTAGTGCTCTACAGTGGAAAATGCTGTCATAAACAGGGCCACCTAATAAGCTATAAATTTCCACAGCAACATTATTACTACTTCCATAAAGCATAGGGGCCAAAATGAAAATCAGACCTGTCATGGCAAGTCATGAGTTCTTAGAAGTAAGAAGGTACTTTGGGACCCTGGACTTACATTTGGATAACAAAGTTGCTTATATACCAGTTCATGAAAGTATATAAGGATGAATAATCCCATTCAACAGAGGGAGAAACAGAGGCTTAATGAGATGACATGGTCTGCCCAAAGACACACAGTGTAGGTAGGTATTTGTAATGCTTTCTAGAGACCCAGCATACTTTTAACACCTTGCTATCTCTGGAAAACCTTCCAAATCACATCTTATATCAAAGTAAAACCTAGACAATGATGTACAATGTTCCATAGTACAGATATATACTTTATCCATAGTCTAGATGATGGGAATTCGGGTTGTCTCCAGTTTTTGTTGTTATGAATTGTCCTTCATTAAACATTTCTAGACATATCATTTCAAGAAAAAAAAAAAAGGTAAAACATAAAGAAATCTTTTCCCCAACCTCCTTAAAAGATAACACGTGGACATGTGCTCTCGACTTCACATGACATGAAGACTCAGAAGTAAGCAACTAAATAGAGGAGGAACTCATGTTTCAATTCTGTGGGTGACAGAAAAGGTATCTAGATTTGGGGGTTGGGAACAACCAGAAGGCCAAGTTTCTGGGCAAAGTACCACTGTGTTACTGAGGTGAGGGAACTTAACCTCAGGCCTGTTCTCCAATCAGGTCAATGACACTATGAGCTTCCCAATAACCTTTTAACAAAGCATTATTTTGCTTAGTCAGCCATAGTCAGCTTCTGGTGCATGCTTCTAAGAACCTTGATGGAGTGAGTCAGCAGTTAAACCTATAAAGGTCATACTACTTTCAACATAGGATGTTTCTTCTAAAAGCTTATTTGTATATGATCTCAATGATAATTCTTAGTTCACCAGAACAGACCATTCACCAACAGTTCCAAATAAAACAAGAATTTATTATAATTCACTTCATGTTGGAAAGGCTATCCTATGGCTGTGAGTGAACTGTGTCAAAGAAGACAGCCAGTTTTGTCCAAAGCTCTGTCAACTTACCAATGAGAAAAATAAGTCAAAACAGGTTAATTTGGCCCACTGTGTATGACCAATATCTTCTCCTAATTAAATGCATTGTTCTCTTTTTCAACCAACTGTGGCACTAAGACATAGCTTTAAAAATTATTTCCTCACTATAAATGCAATATCCTCAGTATGTTAAACAATATATAGTTATGGGCAATAAACTTCTCTCCAAGAAAGGGAAATTGAACAGACATCTTCCTTTTGTCAACACCATATTCGATCACTGGGCAAAATAAATAGCATGTCAGCAACACCATTTGAAAACACTGTAACTTAACTCTAGCCACTCTGCTCCTATCTCCCTAAATTCTCCAACAATTTTCCCTAAAGAAAAAAGAGAGAGAGAAAGAAAACATCACCTAAATAGTTCTTAAGACTATTTGGAAATTTTATAACATGACACCATCATCACATCATAGGAAATCCAGAACACTTTGTCTAGAAGCCCCACCACTAGAGAATCCCTTCACTCTTAGTGGGTCTACTTCCTCAATTTAACATTATCTAGGTGTCATCTTGCTTGTTTTGCTTCCCTGACCAGAGCCTCCTGAAAGACTTACCACCACCCAACTTGTCCCAGGCTTTTCACAAACCCCATTTTCTGCATACACCAATACCACTCTCAGCATCATCTTCTCCCTTACCAAAGTGGATTTAAAGCTTTCCCAGAATTGAAGAGTCTTAATCCTTCTTTAAATACTGTCTAAAATTAAATACTCACATGGGACAAAGTACTGCTTGGTCTTCAAACTACACACTGTTGCCACTCATACTACTATTGAGAATTATTAAGTAACCAAAGAAAACTGATATACCTGGGCCCTAGACTCAACACCACTCTGAATGGATGGTGACTAGGGAAAGTCTCTTTACTTTCCTGGACTTTGTTTGCTCAGTTGTGAAAAAATAATGTTAAACTAAGCTCTAAATTTTTGTTTGTATAGTACATTTATTTACTGCAAAACTACCCATTTTATTTATGTTTATATTAATCTAAGATAAGTGGTTAAATTCATCTCAGAGAAAGTATAAGTACTAATTCTTCAAATTCACAGGTCAAGCGGTTGAAGGTGATCTAAATTTCTAGGAGTTTGTCCCATGATCCTATAGCATGAAGAAGCAAGAACTGAGGAATTTCTGGATCCCAAAGTAGAACCAAAGATGCCAGACTTTCTGATTTTTGACAATGCCTGAGCCACAAACAGGCATAACCTCTCAGGCATAACAGAGTTCTGTCCTGAGCTTTCCAAAGGTATAACAGACTATTTACAACTCTTTCAAGTAAAATTTCAGAGTCGTTACAATTGGCCTCTCTTGTGAATACATCTGGGATTGTAGACAGCACAGGAAATAATGACATTCGCTCCTCACATTGATCCAGCTGCTGGAGCAGGAAGAATCAATACATATTACTGCAATGATTTGCTGAATTTTCCATTTGAAGAAATCAGCTTCTATTTAGGCTAAGGAACAAAATTTCTATGGCTCCTCAGAAGAAGTCTGAGAGCTAGGAAGAATATTTAAGTCACAAAGGAAGTCAACATTGGGGAAATTAGATGGAAAAAAGAAAAGTCTTAAAAGTAGGGCAACCAAGTTATTTGAAAGGTTCAGAGGCCTATTCTTTCTGCCATGGCAGATGCCCAAGTGGTGATGACCTCTATGCAGAACAACACTGCAGCTTAATACAGGCTCTCTGACGGGAGCAGCTTCTTCTCCCAAACTGTCACCAACTGAGAATATAAATATTGTTTTTTTTTTCACTTGAAAAAATTTTAATCAAAAAAATTAAAATAAAAATGATAATAACAGTTACTTCTTTTACCATACTACATGGGATGTTGTTGTTGTTCAGTTGGTAAGTCACATCCGACTCTGTGACCCCACAGACTGCAACACGCCAGGCTTCCCTGTCCGTCACTATCTCCTGGAGTTTGCTCAAACTCATGTCCATTGAGTCAGTGATGCTGTCTAATCATCTCATCCTCTGCTGCTCTCTTCTCCTTCTGCCTTCAACTTTTCCTAGCATCAGCGTCTTTTCCAATGAGTCAGCTCTTCGCATCAGGTGGCCAAAGTATTGGAACTTCAGCTTCAGCATCAGTCCTTCCAATGAATATTCAGGGTTGACTTCCTTTAGGATTGACTAGTTTGATCTCCTTGCTGTCCAGGGGACTCTCAAGGGTCTTCTTCAGCACCACAATTTGGAAGTATCATTTTTCAGTGCTCAGCCTTCTTTGTGGTCCAACTCTCACATCTATACATGACTACATGGGGATACACCAGCATAATTTCCTCAAAACTGTAGAAGACAGGAAGAATAAAAGAAAAGCAGGCCCTGGCAAGGGCCACAAAAGAAATTTATAATTATTGATAAGCTGGATGCTATAAGGCATGGACTCTTGGAACAAGTCCAGAGGGAACAGTTCATAATCTTGAAAACAAGGTATGATCCTGGGGTCGGAAAACCGACCCCAGACTGTTTCTCAGCTGGTTCTCAGAGTTACATGTTTTACGTATCTGGTGGAAAATCTATAGATAAGAATATTAGTCTTAGTTACTGATTTGTTATTGATTACTGTTTCCTCATTACTCAATGGTTAATGATCATTTTGTTCTTTGGCCCTGAAGGCCACATGAGTTGTAATTTAACTCCCTGCATATTCTTTCATTCACAGCTGAAAGTATAATAAAGCTGCCTTGGATTCAGTTTTGGCACCTTCACCTTGGAGCAGTGTTGGTCCCCTGATCCTCGCTTCTCTCTGAATTCTCGTGTCTTGTTTCTCATTTTCTCTCGCCGTATTGCGCTTTCAGAAACCCTGCTTGTCAAGCCGGTCTCGACAAAAACAAAACCATTAAATGAGAAATACAGTCCTGTTTGAAAGTGTCTTCTACTTTAAGTCTTGGGACATAAATACTTCTAGGCAAGAGAAAACAAAGACCATAGCTGCTTTCATATATTGAGAAAGTAAATATAAATACATTTACACTCAAAATAGAATTTGTGGTCTCAGGAAATCATCCTGCCTCTCAAGATCTGGGAAACTTCCCTAAATAGATAAGCATCACTCTTAGATCAGCTGTTACTTCCAGAACTTTATTCTTCCATGCTATAAAAAAGTCTCTCAGATCATCACTTTCTTCCCTATTGAATGTCACTGGGTTTCCCTCTACCCTCCTGATCATGGTCTCACCTTCACTGAGAATTTTGACAACTGATTACAGTTTTCCTCTCCTCTCCTAACACTACCACCATTCTGGTAGATTCCCAAATTGATATGGACAATCTATACAGGTTGAGGTCAATAGCTCCTTGGTTTCCTCAGTATTAGTGACCTTCGCCTCATCTCTACAATACCAATACCAAACTTTACTGGTTGGCATGCAGACTTGTTTCACCTCAGGTTAGACTCCATTATTCCATTTGCTGACCAAAACTTCAGCTTAACTACAGATCACTTACCATATGATTCCCCACCTGCTTTTCTTTTCGTTTTTTTCTTTACAATTCAGCCACACCACTCAACATGTGGGATCTTAGTTCCCTGACCAGGGATCGAACCTGCAGCCCCTGCATTGGAAGCACAGACTCTTGACCACTGGACCACCAGGAAAGTTCCCTTTCCACCTCTTTTTTTTATAACTGTACTGCTGTGTCTAGTATCTTGAGCCCTTTAATTTTTCCCAGCTAACTATCAACTCCTAGATCCACAGCATATCCTACTAGATCCTTACAGACGTGATCAACTCTGAGAGTCACACAGTTAGCATCCGTATTGCTGTGATTTCCCACCTCACTTCACTAGAGATCAATCCATTCATCTGCTTTTACTGTCAAGTATTCAGGAGCTTGATAATGAAACGCAAAATTAAGACGTTAGCTTTGTAACCAGGGCTTCCTGGGTGGCGCTAGTGGTAAAGAACCTGCCTGACAATGGAGGAGACAAAAGAGATGCGGGTTCAATTCCTAGGTTGGGAAGATCCCCTGAAGAAGGAAATGGCAACCCACTTCAGTATTCTTGCCTGAAGAATCCCATAGACAGAGGAGGCTGGTAGGCTATAGTCCATAGGGTCACAAAGGTTTGGACACAACTGAAGCAACCTAGCATGCACACACAGCTTTGTAATTACTAAAACATTAAATAAACCACTAAATTTTGAGACACTAGATCTTAGAAATAATCTAGTTCAAGTCTGCCTCAATTTACATATGAGGGAACAGAAACTCAAGGCAGTGAAACAGCTGACAAAGGTCTCAGAGCACATTAAGCAGCAAGGCTGGGATGAAATCCCAGGGTTCCTGGCCACCTGACTCCAAGCTTAAAACTGTTTGCTTTATGCCACATCACCTCCCCTGGCTAGTCACTCACTGACAACTGCAGACAGGAGTTTGAATAAAGGGCTTGTTATTCTCTGAGATTGGACAATTATACCATATAGGCATCCTTTAAGACATTAGAATACATTCTCTATGTTTTTTTTCATTCTGTTCTATCAATCACTCCCTTGTCCATCTGGGAAAAATAACTTTCAAATACCAACAACACAGTGATTATAAACAATCTATAATAATCAATAAAACTAAAAATAAGCACTGAATTATAATACTAATTCCCTATGTCAAGAGTTCTCAATCCCAATAGACATCAGCGTCAGCAGGGAAGTTTTTTTTTTTTCCTTGGCTGCACTGGGGCTTCTCTAGTTGCCTTGAGCAGGTTTAGTTGACCTCAACACATGAGATCTTGGTTCTTCAACTAGAGATTGAACTGTCCCCTGCATTGGAAGGTGGATTCTCAACCGCTGGACCACAGAGAAGTCCTGAGGTTTTGTTTTTTTTAAAAAATAGAGATACAGGATTCTTGTATTGCCATCCAACATAAACAATGGGACACATACATGTGCAAATTCCAATCTTAAAAATATCTCTAGCAGCACAATATTTCCATTATTTAAGTAGTATATTATATACAGTAATCCCTTGGTATTGGCAGGGTGTTGGTTCTAGGACCCCCTGTAGATATTAAAATCCATAAATACTTAAATTCCTTATATAAAATGGCATGGTATTTGCATATAACCTACACACATCCTCCCATATACTGCATCACCTTCAAGACTACTTATAATACCTAATAAAATGTAAATGTTATGTAAATTGTTTTCAATACAATGTAAATGTTATGTAAATAGCTGCCAGCCCAAGGCAAATTCAAGTTTTCTTTTGGAATTTTTTGGAAAATTTTTCCATATGTTCTTCATTTTTGAAACTACAGATGCAAAAGCTGTGAATACAAAGAATCAACTGTATATATTAAAGTTATTCGGAAAATTTTAAGAAAAAGTGAGATAAAAAATGCTGAGACATTTCTCTCTCCAAGCTAAACATCAGGAGTTTTGGTAGTGAGGCCAAGTTATCAGGACATTTTAAAAATTTCCCAGGCAATACCAACACCCATCTTGGTTGAGAATCAATCATCTATGGCCATACTACCCTGAACACACCCAATCTCTTCTGATCTCAGAAGCTAAGCAGGGTCGGGGCTGGTTAGTACTTGGATGGGAGAATCTTTATCTCATGGAGCAGCATTCTTTAAGAATGAAGTGGGTTGGGTCTTTTCCAATCCTATTTCTTTTTTTTTTTTTTTAATTTTTTATTGTTTTTGCCATACGTTGTCATAATATCACCATGGGTTTACATATACTTCCCCTCCGGGACCCCCCTCCCCCCTCCTCCCCCCCCACCCCCCCCGGAAATCCTATTTCTTAAAGCAACACAAATTTCTTGGCAGCTGCTGCACCTGAGCTGAAAATTCCTGAACTGGGCTTATATAGAAATCAATCCAGGTCCAAAGCTCATATTCACTGTTACTCAGGTGGATAATTTAGTCATACAAAAAGCTTTTTAAGAACACTGTAATGTCATTAAATGTAATGTTAGTGGCCTCATACAATATCCTTCTATGGTTTCTTTTTATTCATTTTTGTGTAACTTTATCTGTATGACCTGTATGATTATGTGAAAACTACCCTGAGATATTATTTTCTCACCTTAAAAATTAAAAAAAGAAACTTGAATTACTCTTAGTCTGAGGATCTGCAGTCACTCCCAGTGATACCGAACAGGACACTGTGGAGCTCCTGGGTACAAAGACCTTTACCCCCTGTTTCTTGACTATAGACTTCATTCGACCTTCATGACCTTCCCTGAATTCCAATGGTCAGGGTCAAACAAATGCTAATTAGGGAAGGAAGAGGATGCAAAAACAGAAGGAGCAGTCAAAAAGAAACACTAGTGCAGCCTTGGGGCAGAGCCCTGGTTTCCCAATGGGATATACAGAACAATATCTTAGAGCTGTTTTACAGATACTGAAACCCCCACCAGGGAGGAGAAATATCCAAAAGCACATAAACCCAAGACCAGCTCTGTTGGAACCAGAAGGTTGATGAGGCTGATACCCACTTACCTCACCACCAACCAATCAGAAGAATGTCCATGAGCTGATTACACTCTTTTCAAACAATTACTATAAAGCTTCTTACTACCCTCTCCAGTTGAGGCACACAATTTGGAGCCTGCTGTGGTCCCTTTTGACTGACAAAGTAATATTTCTTATTGCCAAATTACACTTAAATTGAAACTCATTATTCAAACTCCTTATTGACAAATTCAGACATAAATTGAAGAAAAACCACTAGACCATTCAGTTCAGTTCAGTTCAGTCGCTCAGTCGTGTCTGACTCTTTGCGACCCCGTGAACCACAGCACGCCAGGCCTCCCTGTCCCTCACCAACTCCCAGAGTCCACCCAAACCCATGTCCATCGAGTCGGTGATGCCATCCAGCCATCTCATCCTCTGTCTTCCCCTTCTCCTCATGCCCCCAATCCTTCCCAGCATCAGGGTCTTTTCCAATGAGTCAACTCTTCGCATGAGGTGGCCAAAGTATTAGTATTAAGCACAATAGGACAAATACTGCACTAAGTATCTTTAAATTTTATATTATATTTAACACTTTCAAGCCCTTTCAGAGACAGATATCACTATTCACCACATTTACAAATGAGGAATTAAAGAGATTAAATAATGTTCCCCAAATGGCACCATTAATGGCAGAACCAAGATCCAAACCATATCTGGCTGATTCCAGAGCCCGCTTCAGTTTTATTCCTCTTTATGTTTAGAAACTCAAATCATTAGATATTCCAGTGAGGATGTAGAGCCTAAGTGACTCCGTCTTAAAAAAAAAAAAGAAAAGGAGCCGCCATCTTGCAATAGAAGGCAACACCCAAGTTCCCCCACCCCCAGGTCACCACTAGACATGACCAATCATAGTGTGCCAAAGATACGCCAATCAAGGAACGGCTTGCGGTTAAATATACCTATCAGGGGCTAGCCAACGAAAAGCCCCTGACCTCCCCCACACACACCCCCACACCCCCCCCCCCCCGCCCCCTCCTGACCAATCACAGAGCACCAAGATACGTCACCCCACCTGTAGCCATTTTCCGTTTGTCTTCTCCCTTTAAAAGCCTTGTACCATGTGGCTGGGGGCTGCTGCCCTCACTCCACTGTGTTGGTGTGTGTGTGTGTGTGTGTGTGTGTGTGTGTGTGTGTGTGTGTGTGCGCGCGCGCGCGCGGTCCAGACCCGGGTCTGTAATAAATTCCCTCTTGCGCTTGCATCAGTGTATGGCCTCCTGGTGATTTGTGGAGATCACGACCTGGGCATAACAAGGACTGCCTCATGCTCACATTATTGAGAATTTGAATAATTGGGTTTTGAATCAATAAATTATGATTCTTCTCTGTTTTTACAGAATCTTAACCCTTTGTGCCTTACAGAGACCACTGTTTTCCATTACAGAAACACACACGCACACTGGATAGCCAGTGTATACAGTCTCCAAATGTTTGAGAAGGATGCAGTCTCTTAAATTACCCACTCCAACTCCTTTTTACACATGGGTGGTGAAACTGAGGCTCATAATCTTGTCTAAGATGACAAATCTAGTTGAAAGCAGAGTTGAGAATCCTCTTCACTATTCATTCTGCCTCTCACAATTAGGCATTACTGAGTTCTTTACAGCCACAATGATATTTTTAATACACTCATCAATTTTTTAGAGACACTGATAAAATCCCATTACAATATTTCTATTCAAAAAAGCTTTTTCTATGGGGCAGAAAATAGTTCAAAATCATGCTACCTTGTCCTTCAAAGTCACATACAACCTTAAGAGTACATGAAATTCTGAAGATACTTTTTTTTTCTGGTGTCCTCATGTGGGAAAAGCCTGGCTGCATATTTTTGTGTGTGTTGTTTCTTTTGAAATTATCTAAGCATACCAAGCTTTTGGTTCTTTTACATGAAAATCACTTGCTCTTTACTAACCCTTTCTTCTCCTGAAATATCAGATCCCTTTTATCACAAGGCTACAGAACACCAAGTCTTGCTCCTAAAAGATATTTTAAGGAGATGCCCTAATGCACAGAGTCAATCCTCATCATGGCTATATTTGGAAATATCCCAAGCATATTTCCTATTCAAAAGAGATTTTCTACAGTTAATTCACTGGACTTACCATCTATGAGCACCTTGTGGATACCTTCTACAAAATTGGGTGCTGGGAGCAAAGAGATGAACAAAACGGAAATCCTGCCTTCAGAGAGCTCATAGTCAGACAAAGAAAATGGGTTTACACAATGAAATAGAATTTGATAAGTCCTGTGACAAAGAGAAATTCAGAATACATGGAATCTCAAAGAAGGGGCATTTAACTACTCTTTCAAATGGCTATGAAACATGAGGTGGATCCTGAAGGATAAATAAGAATTCTCTAAAAGGATTAGATGAAGAAGGAAGAGGGAATACTCTATGCAAGCACAAGAAGCAGAAGAGAATACGAAAAATACTTAGGAAAGTGGAATCAGTGAAGGATGGAGTTGAAAGGTAGGAAGTATCTTTGCCATAAAGAGGTTTTAACCTATGGACTGTAGGAAGCCTACTGACCATTCCATTCGTTGATAACTTGCAGTCTCCCAATCATCTTCTCCATCTCAAAATCCTGTTATCCTTTTGAACAACTTCTATATCCAACCCATTTAGCCTTCATTTTACTTAGCCTTTACTCAGCTGTAATAACTTTGCTTCAGTTTTGTATCAGGAACAGTCTTCACTCTTCCTTACTAGTATCTCAAAAAAAAAAAAACAAATGTTATCCCTTCCTTTGTACAACACCATTCTTTCAGCCTGGGCTTTTGAGCTTATCCTTTCCCTGCATCTTTGAGTCACTGCCCATAAACTGTCCTCTCTCAATCTTCTTTTTAACATGTTAATTTTAACACTTTGCTATGTACCCTCACTCATTTTTTCAGCATGTCATGTTTACTACCAAAATTCACACTATGCATTAGAATCTCAAAAGATGAATAAGAAGAAAATGCAATCTTTAAGGAATTCAGTCCAACAAAGAAAACAGACATAAAAACAAATGTAAGGATGGTACTGATGAATTTGAAGAGCAGCAATGGAGACACGGACACATAGAACAGACTTAAAGGACACGGGGTGGGGGAGGAGAGGGTAGCATGAGTGGAGAGAGTAGCATGGAAACATATACACTACCATGTGGAAAACAGATATCCAGTGGGAATTTGCTGTATGGCTCAGGGAACTCAAACTGGGGCTCTGTGACAACCTAGAGGGATGGGATGGGGTGGGAGGTGGGAGGAAGGTTCAAGAGGGAGGGTCCATACGTATACTTATGGCTTATACATGTTGATGAAACATGTATAAGAAACCAACACAATAATGTAAAGCAATTATTGCTCAATACAAAATAAATTTTAAAAAACAAATATAAGTGTAATTTATTTAGTCTATACAATATAGTATGTGACATAGTTCAATGGAATCCTGAATACTCACAATTAGTGCAGAGTTTATTTGTATGATCCATGAAGTGCCAAGAGAAACTATTTCTATTCTTTTTTTAACCTAAGAAAGAAGTAACTCTGCCCACTGAATAATATTTATAATGATCCATCTACAGGCATTAAGAATATCATGTATAGTGTTTCAAATCTGCTTATACTTCTTTCTTCCCCAACTTAGTTAATAATACTGGCTTTTCAAACCATAAATCTGGGAGTTACCCTAGATACCTACATCATCACCTGTGTCTAATCTGTAAAGTCTTAGTCTTCAAACTGTATCTTAAATCCATCTATGATCAGCCACCTCTATGATCAGCCTGCATGATCTTGTCTGAACACAGCAATTGCTTCCAAACTGGTGTTTGCACTTCCACTGATGCTGCCTTTTGAGCCATTCTCAACTTATCAATCAAAATGATATCTTTAATTGTAAATATCATGTCAGAAATCCACTTTAAAACTCTCAATGGTTCTTTCTTTCATAAATTTAAAAGTCTTTGATATGACCAAAAAAGATCCCTGAGAGATCTTTCCTCTCCCAACTTACCAAATGTAAAATATACAACACCTTCCATGCTACTAAGCTCTGACCCACTTGCCCTTCTTTGAGAGGACCAAACTAGTTCACACCTTGGAGACTTTACACAGGCAGATCCAACTATCTGGAATGCTTTTCTACTCAATCTTCACCCAGCCAATTCCTACTTAACCTTCAGAGTTCAATTTCAAAGTCACTCCAGGGGGGAACTTCAACAATCACAAATCTGAATCATATCTACCCTACATGTCCTACAGCATCCTAGTCTTCTTTAGATTTCAGAGCACAGTATATATAATCAGACATGTGTTTGTGTGAATATTTATTTAGTATCTCTCTCCCCTAACAGACTATATGCTCCATGTTCCATGTGAGCAAAACCTTCAGGTATTTTCTTTACAACTATATTAGCAACATTGAACATAATGCCTGATACAGTATGGGTGTTCAATAAATATTTGTAAGTGAATGAATGAAAGAAAAAGCCAGAAAGGAAGGAAAAAGAGAGAACAACTACACTGATAATCACATTAGAGAAACAGGTAGCACATAGTCATTCCAGAGTCATTTTAAATTCTCTATACATTCTCCTCACTTTTACTTTTTTTAAAACAGCTTTGTTGAGATCTAATTCACATACCATACCATTTACCCATTTAAAGTACACAATTCAGCATCGTTCTGTATATTCACAGTGGCTCAGACAGTAAAGCATTGTCTACAACATGGGAGACCCAGGTTAAATCCCTGGGTCAGGAAGATCCCCTGGAGAAGGAAATAGCAACCCACTCCAGTACTGTTAACTGGAGAATCCCATGGATGAAGAAGCCTGGTGGGCTACAGGCCACGGGGTCACAAAGAGTCGGACATGACTGAGCAACTTCATTTTCACTTTTTCACTTTCTGTATATTCACAGAGCTGGGTGAACACCCTAAATTCACCCCATACCCTTTAACAGTCACTCCCAAAACCCTTCCCCTCAGCCCTAGGTAACCACCAATCTACTTTCTGTCCCTAGAGGCTTGCCTATCCCAGACATTTCACATCATGGAGTCATAAAATATGTGTCCCCCTGTGACTGCCTTCTTTCACTTAATATTTTTCCAAGTTCATCCATTCACAATACAGGTTATAGCACATATCATTATTTCAGTTATGTTTACCTTCCAAATAGCATTCCACTGTATGGATATACTACATTTTATTTACCCATTCATCAGTTGATGGACATTTAGGTTTTCCCCACTTTTTAGCTATTATCAATAATACTGCCATGATCATTTGTATGCGATATTTTGTGTAGATTTCTCATTTCTATATAACCTAGAAGCAAAATTGATGGATCATTAGTAACTCTGTTTAGCTTTTTAAGGAAATGCCAAATTGTTTTCCAAAGTGAGTGCTACATCTTACAATCCTATCAGCAACACACAGGAGGGTTCCAATTCCTCCAGAACCTCACTAACACTTGTCATTATCTGTTTGCTTTTTTTTAATTCTAGCCTTTTAGAATGTGAAGTAATATATCTTCATGGTTTTCTTTTGTATTTCACTGATGGTAATGACACTAGGCATCTTTTCATGTGATTATTGACCATCTATAGTCTCTTCTTTACTTGCAAAAGCCCCAACATATGGTAAATAGACTATGTTAAGTATAATCATATCCTTCATGGAAGATAATATATATATCCCTTTATAATACATGTATTGCATTGGTATTGATTAGCTGGCAAAATGTTATATTTTATAAACATTTAATAAAATATGTACTGATTTCAATTTTGTGATTTTATTTTCCTACTTTTAAATCAATAGAACATCTTTTCAGCAGTCCAACATCATTGTGGGTCACACCTATGGTTCTTTATGGTCATTTCTATTCAATGGCAATACTGGCATTTTGCATCAGATAATAAGGAGATAAAAGCTGTGCCATATTGCCCGAAGGGGTTATGAGCATGTAGAAGAAGAATAATCCAAGCCAAATCAGAAGTACTGCCTTAGTTCATTCTTTACAGTTTATCTACAGTTTTGGAGGGAGGAGAAACTAAAAAGTAATATGACAACTCACAATATAGCCATTTTCATTTGTCAAATAACTGTATATATTGTAATTTATATTTTTATTTCACAATATTAATTTTCAAAAATTATTTTGCTATCTTCCTAACACCCCTCCTTATAAACCACCTTCCAAAAAATTATAATTTACTTAATGCCTCTGTGCACCATGCTACATACCTGATATTCATTATTTCCCAATTTCTCCCTGGGAGGGGTCTGAATGAACACTCTCCTGGCTCTGGCTTGAGGACCTGGTTTCCCATCAGCTGCATCAGGTGCTGACCATGATGTTCCCCTTCGGGACACTAACAGGGCATGGCACACTCTCACCTACTGGGAGTCACTAAGGGAAAGACGCTATCACTCTTGGCAGCTAGGAACTTGGGCCCATTGATTAAGTCCGTCTCCTACATCAGACAAGTCTGTCAAGACTGGAAGACGTGGCTGTTTTATCTAATGTGCGGAAACCAAGAGTCAAGGAGATACCGGCGAATGCTACCTAGAGACTGACAAGAGGCTACAAAAAGGGAAGTACGGTCAGAATTCAGAGTGACTAAGGAGAGGAACTTTTCTCTATTTCAAGACTACAAAGAATCTCTGACACTACTACTCCATCACTGAGCTCCTCAGTCTACTATTTGAACTAGTTTTTTCTTCTTTTAGATTGAAAAAGAAACATATATAGTGAAACAAGTGAAAGAGAATCCCATATATACAATGAAAATTAAATCTCTTTCCTACTCCACAGCCACCCAATTCCATGCCCTATAGGACTACTATTAGAAGTTTCTTGTGTACCTATTAAAATATCTTCCATTTACAGGCAACAGACACACAGCTCTGCATCTTGCTTTTTTAACAATAGATTTCTATATTAGCACAAATGTATAAATGTATTATTTATATCTTACTCTTTAATGGTGGCATAATGTTTCATAGTATGAATCAACCATAATTTACTCAACTGATCTCCAGTTGATAGATACATTTTGGTGTTGCTATTAGAAATGAGGTTGGAGAAATATCTTTGTTCGTAACTTCTTTGACCACCTGCCTTAGGATAAATTCCTGGATGTGAAGTTACTAGGTCACAGGATACGTGCGCATCTTCAATTTTGCTAGTGTCTGTTTGCTCTGCATCCATATTTCTCTGATCCACAATGTATAAGGTTGACAGTTTCTTCACTCTTCAACCCCAGATCTTATCAACTGTCTAAATGTTGGCAATCAGGTAGGTATCTCCTTGTTTTGATTTGCATATCTTTAACTGTAACACTATTGCTTATATTTATATAATCCATTCACATTTCTTTCTCTATGAACAGCTTATTCTTATTCTTTGCCTGTATTTTCACTAAGTTATTATTTTTCCCCATATTAAATCATCTAGTGCTGCTTTGGCTTAAAATGACTGTTGTAGAAAATAATATCTTTTCTTTCCTCAAGAAATATAAGAACCGCTTGAGAGTTTAAGCTATTCTCTGTAGATTTATAAAGGCAAGATTATTCTCTTAAGTCACATATTCTGTTTTTACCACTACAAGGAAGGCCACAAAGGATATTTCATAATTTTACACTTATTGGGTTATCATTTCAAACTTGATAAGCCTGATTAGAGTCTGGGAACACTTTTAACCCTAATCAGATGAATACTTGATATTCATGTAGACTTCCTTGAATTTTCACTACCTCTTTATTTTCTTGCTCTCTATTCTTTTGACAAGAAGAATCTTCTCCTTCTTTGACTCCTCTGTAATTAATCTCCACTTAGTCAAATTCTTCACCATCGAAGAGTACTTAGCGTAAGGTGGCTAATCCATAAATATTTAGGGGGTCCTGGAACCTGTATGTGGGTAGCGTCAGGCCTCCTTCAGAATGCCTTTTCATTCATATGTCTACTACTCTACTGCTTAGAAGGACATCAAGTGATGCCCGCCCCCCATTTCTTAATAATAAAATCATGGGATCCATTCCCATCTTATCTTCATTGTACACTATGCACATACTTCAGAAAAATCCATGACATTTTGTTTCACTTAGTTTATTTGATATTTACATACCTATCTATCCTACTAGACTGGAAACTTTCCTGAAAACCAAGCTATGTCTAACTCATAACTATATTTACTGCCCAACATAGACCCTAGCACATGGAAAGACCTCAGTAAATACACTGAATGAACAAAGAAATGAAGTTGTACTAGCTCTTCACTTACTACTAGTTAACACAAGACTAGAAGTAACCTTTCCCCATTCGTGCTACATTTGAGGAGCTTTCTCCAATAGATCCCTTTCCCCAGAAGCAAGAAGATAATCAGGCTTTTCTGAAGATAAACCAGGAAAAGTTTTTGGAGCCTAATCAATAATTGTAAGATCTCCCTCGGTGCTTATTATAAGATAAATTATATATAAATCAAAGTTTGAAATATTATATAAAGTAATTTAAAACATTTAATAGTAGACTGAAGTCTCATAAGGAAACTGCTCTCTTTCCACGGTTATAAGATGCATTGTTTACCATCAGCCGAAAGAGGCAACTGATTACATGAAAAATAAATATATAACTAAAAGTGAAAGTTGTTATCAATAGAAACTAGGATCTCTAAAGAAGCCAATATGCCTTGGGTATATCTGTGCTGGGGCTTCTATCTCCATCTATCCTGAGACGGTCATATTTTTGGTTTCATAGTATAGGAAAGGCTCCAGCCAGAAGGGCATCAATATGCAGCCCAGCATCAAGAGAGAAGTCTCCTAGGGATGCAGGAGCAGGCTTCATTCCCAGCTTGAATTGTTTTCTTAGTGGAATTCTACAATATGGAAAAAAAGTTTTTGCTCAATTCTGTATGTACTGAAGCTTGCCACAACAAACTGATTAGACTGACAGCTTGGCTTGAAGTCCTAGGAAAAATACAATTGAATAGGGGCTAGGAGACTTGAGGGGAACCAGCCAACTGCTGGTGTTGAATGACTGATAAGAAGTAGCCTGGAGTCATGGAGTTTAAAGCTGGAGAGGAACATCTTAATAATAACAGAGGTGAACCAGGTGAGAAAACTAAACCCTGGTTGGTACCAGCTTTTCCTGGGTGGAACTGTAAACAGGAGCTAAAGAAATGGAGACGGTGGGTGTTGATTCCTCTTTTCGAAAGTTTGGTGCTGAAAGAGAAGGAGGCAATCGGAGCTCTTTAAATACTTCATGACATGGCAAGGATTGTTGTTATAAGGATCTCACCAATGAAAAAAGCTGTGAATGACTTGAGATTATTTTAAGAATCATAGTCATGAGGAAAGGATAATAATATAGGAAGTTACAGAAGGTCATCTATTTTGATAGCCAGAAAGATACCATTTGGGTATCACATGCTTTGTATTGGGTCCTCTTTGCCACCCCATGAGCTGTATAGTCCACCAGGCTCCTCTTTCCATAGGGATTCTCCAGGCAAGAATACTAGAGCAGGTTACCATGCCCTCCTCCAGAGGATCTTCCCATCCCAGGGATCAAACTCAGGTGTCCCACATCACAGGTGGATTCTTGACCATTTGAGCTACCAGGGAAGCCAGCACATGCTTTAGATATACAAGTTCATTCTGCCTCTGTCTTTGGGGAATCTAAGATCACTAGTTCCTGTAGAATTTATGGAAACAAAGATGTTTACAGTCTAAGCCCCAAAACCTATGAATGTATTACCTTACATGGCAAAAGGAACTTGACAGGTGTGATTAAGAAATGAGATGGGAAGCATATCCTGAATTATGCAGGTGGGCCCAGTGTAATCACAAGGGTCTTTATAAGAGAGAGGCAGGAGGGTCTGAGTAAGAGAAGGAGATGTGGCTATAGAAGTAGAGATCAGAATGATGTGAAGAAGGGGTCATGAGCCAAACAATGCACATAGCCCACAGAAGCTAGGAAAGGCAAATAAATGAAGGAATTCTTCCCTAGAATCTTTACAAAGAACATACCCTGTTGTCACCTTGGATTCTGAAACTTCTGACCTCAAAACTCTGAGATAAATTTGTGTTGTTTTAAGCTGTTAAATTTGTAATGATTTGTACACCAGCAATTGGACCCTAACACAGAATCTAAAGTGGATTTTGAAGAGAAAATTAATTTGCACATTTAATGGACTTCAGCTCTAGATCAATGGGGACTATAGACATTATTAATACACAGCTGTGCTCTGACCACCACATTCACCAACTCAACCACTCTTCTACAACTCTATGCCATGAGCTGATTCTGTTCCCTCGACCTACTGTTCCCTTTTGTCCTTTTCCACCTGTCATAGTCCCACTCATCCTTTAAAGCAATTCAAGTGTTATGACCTTGTCTATAATAGCTTCTTGTATGCATGCTGTTAGGGAAATTAAAACAGAAGTAGTCTTGTTCAGGCTTCAGAAGTAGAGGAACAGGATTCTGACCAACTTCTGACCTTGTCTGGATCCTGCCTGGACTACCTGCCTGCTTGCAAACACATCAATGGTTACCAGCTAGTCAAGGTGCATTTTTGATAACAAAGAGAATGAGTTTTGGAATTTCTTAAGCCCCTGGGTGCCTGGCAATACCGTCCCACCCCTCCAACTTCAGGGTCTAACAAAATCTTAAAACTCACAAGGTGAAACAAACAGCATTATAAAAGTTAAAGAAAAACCAGAGCATTTCTGCACTCAAACTGATGATGACATAAGTTTTCAGCCTGGGATTATAAGCGGGAACCCCCCCACCCAAACTGCAATCTGAAGTAGGGTGGATGCACCACCTGAGACCCTTTCCCAGTTGAGACCCCAGACTGCTGCTAATGTGAGACTTCCCAGCGCTGTTCAAGTCTGGGTGTAGGTGTCAGCTCAATTTGGCGATGTATATGCTGTTACCTCTCAGTAGCAGCATCTCACACCCTAGTAAAGTAATGCTCAAAGTTCTCCAAGCCAGGCTTCAGCAATACGTAAACTGTAAACTTCCAAATGTTCAAGATGGTTTTAGAAAAGGCAAGGGAACAAGAGACCAAATTGCCAACATCCATTGGATCATCAAAAAAGCAAGAGAGTTCCAGAAACATCAATAAAGCAGAAAACATCTATTTCTGCTTTATTGACTAGGCCAAAGTCTTTGACTGTGTGGATCACAATAAACTGTGAAAAATTCTGAAAGAGATGGGAATACCAGACCACCTGACCTGCCTATTGAGAAACCTGTATGCAGGTCAGGAAGCAACAGTTAGAAATGGACATGGAACAACAGACTGGTTCCAAATAGGAAAAGGAGTATGTCAAGGCTGTATATTGTCACTGTGCTTATGTAACTTATATGCAGAGTACATCATGAGAAACGCTGGGCTGGAGGAAGCAAGAAGCTGGAATCAAGATTGTTGGGAGAAATATCAATAACCTCAGATATGCAAATGACACCACTTTTATGACAGTGAAGAAGAACTAAAGAGCCTCTTGATGAAAGTGAAAGAGGAGAGTGAAAATGTTGGCTTAAAGCTCAACATTCAGAAAACTAAGATCATGGCATCTGGTCCCATCACTTCATGGCAAATAGATGGAGAAACAGTGGAAACACAGTGGCAGACTTTATTTTTCTGGGCTCCAAAATCATTGCAGATGGTGATTGCAGCCATGAAATTAAAAGACATTTATTCCTTGGAAGGAAAGTTATGAGCAACCTAGACAGAATATTAAAAAGCAGAGGCATTACTTTGTCAACAAAGGTCCATCTAGTCAAGGCTATGGTTTTTTCCATGGTCATGTATGAATGTGAGAGTTAGACTATAAAGAAAGCTGAGCACCAAAGAATTGATGCTTTTGAACTGCGGTGTTGGAGAAGACTCTTGAGAGTCCCTTGGACAGCAAGGAGATCCAATCAGTCCATCCTAAAGGAGATCAATCCTGGGTGTTCATTGGTAGGACTGATGTTGAAGCTGAAACTCCAGTACTTTGGCCACCTGCTGTGAAGAGCTGACTCATTTGAAAAGACCCTGATGCTGGAAAAGGTTGAGGGCAGGAGGAGAAGGGGACGAAAGAGGATGAGATGGTTGGATGGCATCACCGACTCAATGGACATGGGTTTGAGTGGACTCTGGGAGTTGGTGATGGACAGGGAGGCCTGGCATGTTGCGATTCATGGGGTCGCAAAGAGTCAGAAATGACTGAGTGACTAAACTGAACTGAATGATTGTATATTGAAATTAAGGTAAACAATCTTCTATTAAAAGTAGAAACCATTTATTTGTGTGTAACTAGTGGTTCTTTTAAGGAATCCTCCAAACTAAAACAAAAGTAAAACTTTCGGCAAAACACATGCCTCCAGAAAGACAAGATTTCCTCCTTTGTTCCCATCAGAACTCTGCTTTGCCCCTTGCTATAGTCTGACTGTCATTAAATGTATCTCTATGTCACCCCTACCACATCCTTTGCCTTGGTCTGAGTCTTCACAGGGGCAAATATTAATCCAATCAATAGGGATTTCCTGGTGGTCTAGTGGTTAAGAATGCACCTTGCAATGCAGTTAGATCCGTGATCCAGGAAGAGCCCGCCTGCCACAGAGCAACTAAGCCCACGAGCCAAAGCTACTGAGCTCACGCATCACAACTACTTAAGCCTGTGCACCAAGAGGCCGTGCTCTGCAACAAGAGAAACCACCACAGTGAGAAGCCCGCACACTGCAACCAAGAGTAGCCCCCACTCACCATAACTAGAGAAAGACTGTGTGCAGCAATTAGGACCCACCACAGCCAAAATAGAGATAAATAAATGATTATTTTTAAAAAAATCCAATCCCCAGTTGGTAGAATATCAGGCAATTTGTTGGAGAAAGATCTCCCTGTTATTTGTTACAAATATCTCTTGTAAATCATTAGTACCATACTGTTTCAATGACTGTAGTAAAAATCAGTAATTCACACCTCCATATATAGGTATAGATTGAGTGTTGTCTTTGAGAGGAGGTGGGTCAAGGTCTTCCTAAGCTACCACATTGGATTCCTTTCTGGGTCACATTTTATATCTTTAACATCTCTGCTTAACAAATTTGGTCTTTCCTCTAGCCTCTTAAGTGAAGTATAGTTATAACAATAATTTTAATAGTCTTATTTACTAATTCTGTTCTGTCACTTGGGGGTCAGTTTTGATTGAATAAACATCCTCCTCAGTATGGGGCATATATTGTTTTCATCACAGGGACTTTTCTATTGGAAGCCAGATATTATGAATTTTACACTGTAATGTACTGGATATTTTGTATTCCTATAAGTATTCTTGAACTTTGCTCTGGAATATAATTCAATTATTTGGAAATAAATTGATTTTCTTGAGACTTTAAAATTGTTTATATATATCCTGTTTTTTGCTCCTGATTGCCACCTCATTAAACTCTAGAAATAGTTCAACTTTGGATCTTAGCTAAGGCTTCTTTGAAATAATTTTATGCCTTCTTTTTTTTTTTTCAGGTTTTAAAACTTTTTATTTGCATATTAAAAAAATTGTGCATTCCAATAATTAAAATCATTTGAACAACAACAACAAAAAAATTGCACTCTGAGTAAACTGCATTTTACAGCCCGCAGAACACCATGGACCAGCTTTTTACTCTAGATTTCACTGTCGTCCCACCCAGCTTCCTCCTTCACCAACATGCAAGTTCTTTTCCTTCCCTGCCAGCCACACAGGCAGATGGTAGAGGCAGGCGCGGCCTGCGTTGTCAGTAGTTCTCCATTCTTTGATGTGAAAAGGGGTAGCACAGTCATTTAAACTCGATCCAACCTCTTTGCATCTCACAAAGTTAAACAGCTAAAAGAAGTAAAATAAGAAGGCAATGCTTGTGGAATGCACAGTGCATACTGGCGGCGCACGCTTCTTCTCCTGTTCAATCGTTTCTTTCGAAGGCAGTGGATTTTTCTCTTGCGTTTCCGTTTTCTTCAGTTTCGACTTAGCGAACTTCTCAATCTCAGCCATACCGGGTTTGTCAGACATGGTTGCAGAGGGCGCGGCGCGAGCTGCGAGCGAGTGAAATCTGGTCTGCGCTGTGGCCGCCGCCGAGTCTGCCTTCTTTTTTTAATGTAAGAAAATTAACTTCTACCTGACATAAGGAAAGATATGATACCTTAGTAATGCTTTTATGTGAATTTACGGAAAACATTTGAGGATGATTTAGGTTTTACCTTTCCTTGAAGGGATGTAAAACAGAATGACAAGTCCTTTTCATACCTTAGATTCTATTTGTGTCTACTTTGTAATCTATTTTTATGGCTACAATCTAGCTTCACCTCCATAGGTTGTATTCAATAGTGTCTTGACTTTGAGTCAGGCAGGATAGCATAGGCTTGCTGTGGGGTGAGTTAACCTGGCCAAACACAGACTCCTCTGTCATTTAAGAGGCTGTAAGAAGGCCTGTCTCATTTTGGTATTGGATATGTTGGGTATCCAACATGTGTGTATGTGTGCATGTGCACACGCAGAGAGTAAATTGTTCTTCATTTGGAGCCCTGGGGCATGTAAACAGCCATAAGAGAATCTCCTAGGCTTACAGGGTAGGGAGAGCTAACTCTCTCCTATGTATCAACAGAAGTGGCAGATGGCAGCTCTCTCGCCTAATAATCACCAGATGGCATGTAGCTATGCCCTGTGCTACAGGAAAGAGGAAACTGGGTTGATTGTGTATTTTCTACACTTAAGCTCTTCTTACTTGATTGAAATTTGTTCATGCTATTAGTTATATATTTATGTAAGAAGGACTTAAAGAATGTGACCAGAACTTTATTGTGCCTGCACAGAGCATTTATCTTGATTTCTTGACATTTTAGCATATTATACAAGCTAATAACTTTCTAGTTTGCTAAGCAGCTCATAGATTTCTGTTCACGTGTATTCTAAGTCATGATATCTGTTTGTACCATGCTGTGATACATTCTAAAACCTTTCGCCCAGATGTTTTCAGGAATGATAAAACGTCTAGAGAACTGAAGTTTAATAATTTTCAGTAGCAGAAATTTTATTGTAAAATTTCAAGATAAATGGTATGCTAAACATAAATTAATTTTGCTGTTAGAGACATTAGTTATGCTACATGGACAGCTGATGCTCTGGAAACAAATGAGATCAAAAGCAGAATGAACCTTAATCCTAGAACAAACATTCACAACAGTTTTAAAAATAAGCTGTAATAGATATCCTTTTAATTAACAGATTATAATGACTGAATGGGAATGAAGAACCTAGTATTATAACCAAAACCAAATTATGACGTTAACCTGTTTCTGTGGATTTCTTAAATTATTTGGGTCCTGAATGGTAATATGCCTCTTTTTATCTAATATTTTACATGTATTTGGCTGTTAGGTTTAACTTTCTTGAATCAAATATATAAATATATATATTTATAAGTATACAAATAAATAGGACCCTAATGTATAGAGATGATATACAGTATTTTGAAAAGCTTCTGTGTTCACTGGCAATAGCTTCTAAATTGCTTTTTTGTAAAGACTGACATTTTATTTTGTGATTCCATTTCCTGCTTAGTGCTTTTGCCTAACAGGCTGATTGCAGCCTTTTATTCTCTATTTTAATGTATACAGATGTTTTTTATATTTTAATATAATGTAGGTTACATGGGCACACAATGCCATGTAAGAATTAATGGGCTAGAGCTCACTGGTGAATTTGGTAAGGTTTCAGGATTCAAAATTAATACACAGAAATCTTTTGCATTTCTTTACACTAATAACAAAAGATCAGTTCAGTTCAGTTCAGTTGCTCAGTCAGGTCTGACTCTTTGCAACCCCATGGACTACAGCATGTCAGGCCTCCCTGTCCATTGCCAACTCCCAGAGTTTACTCAAACTCATGTCCATTGAGTCGGTGATGCCATCCAACCATCTCATCCTCTGTCATCTCCTTCTCCTCCCACCTTCAATCTTTCCCAGCATAAGGGTCTTTTCTAATGAGTCAATTCTATGCATCAGGTGGCCAAAGTATTGGAGTTTCAGCTTCAACATCAGTCCTTCCAATGAACACCCAGGACTGATCTCTCTTAGGATGGATGGGTTGGATCTCCTTGCAGTCCAAGGGACTCTCAAGAGTCTTCTCCAACACCACAGTTCAGAAACATCAATTCTTCGGTGCTCAGCTTTCTTTATAGTCCAACTCTCACATCCATACATGACTACTGGAGAAACCATAGCTTTGACTAGACGGACCTTTGTTGGCAAAGTAATGTCTCTGATTTTAATATGCTGCCTAGGTTGGTCATAACTTTTCTTCCAAGGAGCAAGCATCTTTTAATTTCATGGCTATAGTCACCATCTGCAGTGATTTTTGAGCCCAAAAAAATAAAGTCAGCCACTGTTTCCCCATCTATTTGCCATGAACAAAAGATCAGGAAGAGAAATCAAGAAACAAAGAAATAATCCCGTTTACCATTACATGAAAAAGAATAAAATACCCAGGAATAAGCCTACCTCAGGAGGCAAAAGACCTGTACTCAGAGAACTACAGGTTGCTGATGAAAGAAATCAAAGGTGAAACAAACAGATGGAGAGATATACCATGTTCTTGGATCTGAAGAATCAATATTGTGAAAATGACTATACTACCCAAAGCAATCTATAGATTCAGTGCTCAGTAGTGTCTGACTCTTTGCAACCCCATAGACCATAACCTACCAGGCTCCTCTGTCCATGGGATTTTCCAGGCAAGAGTACTAGAGTGGGTAGCCATTTCCTTCTCCAGGGGATCTTCCCAACCCAGGGATTGAACCCAGGTGTCCTGCATTGCAGGCAGATGCTTTACCATCCGAGCCACCAGGGAAGCCTTAGATTCAATGTGATACCTATCAAATTATCAGTGACATCTTTCACAGAACTAGAACAAAAATTTTACAATTGTATGGAAACACAAAAGACTCCAAATAGCCAAAGCAATCTTGAAAAACAAAAATGGAGCTGGAGGAATCAGGCTCCCTGCCTTTAGACTATGTAGCAAACCCACAGCTATCAAAGTGGTATGGTATTGGTACAAAAATGGAAATATAGATCAATAGAATAGAATAGAAAGTCTAGAGATAAACCCACGTACCTACGGTCACCTAATCTTTGACAAAGGAGTTAAGCACAGGCAATGGAGAAAATACAGTCTATTCAGTAAATGGTGCTAGGAAACTGGACAGCTACACATAAAAGAATAAAATTAGAACACTAATACTACATACAAAAATAAATTCAAAATGGATTAAAGACCTAAATGTAAGGCCAGATACTGCCGGGGGTCCAGCCCTGGCGGGTCCGGGGGTCTTGAGGGATGAGTGGCAACGGCAGAAGAACTGAGCTGAGTCTGTGTGTGGTGATGAAGCAGTCTCTCTTTATTGCTGTTAGTTTTGTAAGGTGATGGAGAAGTCTCTTTCTTTATTTTTGTTAGTTTACAGTTTTATAGCCAAAAAACATCCCCATTACATCACAACTATTTTATGCAATCTTTTGTTTTCTGCCTACCATCAACAACTTTAACGTTAAGCTCATTTTCCTTGCAAAAGGTCGGATTTCTGCATAATTGACTTAACAATAGTATGTTTACCATTTGAATGTCTCTAGCATACTTTTTATTCAGCATAATGTGGGCATATATACACTGTCTTACAAGATAGCCTTTTCAGCAAAGATAAAAATCTTGCAACTTATCCAGGAAACATAGGGCTAGAATCTATCTCAAAGAGAGGGGGTTGTAAAAACTCACTTTCCATATCTGAGAGGGAAGAAGGCTGTAAATGGTTACTTTACTTTAAGAATGTATGCATTTCTTTTGTCCCTGGGAAAGGTGTGCCTCTCCACTCATCTCTGAATATTCAGGGATTGATAAGGGACATCAAAAAACAGCACACAGGAAGCCTCCTGCCAAATGTTCCCTGACAAGGTGCAACTATGTAGAAGCTAGAAAGAGGGGCTTAGGCTTGAAACAGTTTTATTCTATTAACCTATTTTGGTTTTTACAAGGAAAGAGAAAAGAAGACAAAGAGACAGTTTAGCAGCACTGCTTTAACAATGAAACCCTATTAACCTTACAACTACTAAAAGGAATTCCTAGGTCTACACTACCCTAAAGCAATCAGTGTCTCCGACTACGCTGGCCACAGTTAGGAGCATTCCTTAGTCCCATTCCAGCCTGGTTTTTTCAAGGAAGGGAGCCTCTTCCATGGAGTGGTCGGGGGAGTGGGATGTGGAAAGGTGACCCAAGTACGAGCCCTTCTGGTAGTAGCTTTGCCATGACCCCCAGAGAACTCTTGGTAAACTCCCCAGTGACTAGTAGGAGGTATAGTAATCTATTTAAATGTCCCTTATTCCTCCTTAGTCCTCAGGAAAGGGAATCTGCCTTCCCAGATCCCCTGAGGGAAATAAGGTCTGAGGGAATTATCTCAGGATGAATTTTTTCTAACTGGGACTGACTTGAGATGAGCTAAAACATAAACAGATGAGCATAAACAGAACTTCCCAAGAAAAATACCAGGAGGGGCCTTGCCTTGGGATGCCCCTAAGGAAAATCCACTTTGCAGTTTCCTTCTCAGTCTCAGAACTTTATCATCCGAGTGAGGGGGCATCCTGACAGCTCCCGGCAAGATACTATAAAAACTCTTGCAGGAAAACATAGGCAGAACACTCTTTGACATAAATCTCAGCAATAGTTTTTATGATGCACCTCCTAGAGTAAGGAAAATACAAATAAACAAACAAGACCTAATTAAACTTAATAACTTATGCACAGCAAAGGAAACCATAAACAAACCAAAAAGGCAACTCTCAGAATGGGGGGAAATATTTGCAAATGATGGAACCAACAAGGGATTAATCTCCAAAACATGGAAACAGCCCATGTAGCTCAATATTAAAAAAAAAAAAAAACCCAGTCAAAAAATGGGCAGAAGATCTAAACAGACATTTCTCCAAAGAAGATACACAGATGGCCAAAAAGTACATGGGAAGATGCTCAATATCACTATGAGAGAGATGCAAATCAAAACTACAAATAAGTAGTAGATCATCTTACACTGGTCAGAACATCCATCATTAAATAAATCTATAAACAATACATGGTGAAGAGAGTGTGGAGAAAAGGGACTCTTACATTGTTGGTGGGAATATAAATTATGGAGAACACTATGGAGGCTTCTTAGAAAACTAAATATAGAACTACCGTATGATCCAGCAATCCTACTCCTGGGCATATATCCGGAGAAAATCATAATTCAAAAAGATATATACATACCAATGTTCACTGCAACACTATTTATAATAGTTGACACATGAAAGCAACCTAAATGTCTATCAACAGAGAAGTGGGTAAGGAAGATTTGGTACATATATATATAATGGAATATTATGCATCCATATAAAAGAACGAAATAATGTCATTTGTAGTAACATGGATGGACCTAGAGACTGTCACACTGAGTAAAGTAAGTCAGACAGAGAAAGACAAATATCATATGATACTGCTTATATATGAAATTTTAAAAATGGTACAAATGAACTTATTTATAAAACAGAAATAGATATAGAAAACAAGCTTACAGACACCAAGGGGGGAAGCGGGGGAGGAACAAACTGGAAGTTTGGGATTGACATATACACACACTATATATAAAACAGATAATTAATAGGAACCTATTGTATAACACAGGGGATCTACACAATACTCTGTAATGATCCATATGGGAAAAGAATCCAAAGAAGAGTGGATATATGTATAACTGATTCACTTTGCTGTATACCTGAAACTAGCATAGTATTATAAATCAACTATACTCCAATAAAAATTAATTTTAAAAAAGAAATATGGTAAGTTAAATGCTATTGGCAATCCACATACAAAAGAATGAAGTTGGACCCTTATCTTATACCATACACAAAAATTAACTCAAATGGATCAAAGACCTAAACATAACAGCTAAAGCTTTAAAACTCTTAGAAGAAATCATAGAGAAAAAGCTTCATGACATTGGATTTGGCAATGACTTCTTGGATATGACACCAAAAACACCAACAACAAACATAAAAATAGATAAATTATGATATGTCAAAGTGAAAAACTCCTATGCATCAAAGTCCATGGGGTCACAAAGAGTCAGACAGGACCAAGGGACTAACACACACACATGCATCAAAGGAAACAAACAAGAGAATATAAAGGCAACCTATAAAAGGAAAGAAAATATTAGCAAATCGTATGCATAATAAGGGGTTAATATTCAGAATATACAAATAACTCCTACAACTCAAAAAAAAAATTGTACAAACATTTTTTTAAAGATGAAACTCAAATTGGCCAACAAGCACATGAAAAGATACTCAGTATCACTAATTACTTGCAAAATGAACATCAAAACTACAAGGATGGTTACTATACCAAAAAAAGAAAGAAAATAACAAATGTTGCTGAGGATGCGGACAAATTTGAACCCCATACGCTATTGGTGAGAATGTAACATGGTAAAGCTGCTACAGAAAACAGTATAGCAGGTTCTAAAAAAATAAACAAAACTAGAATTACTATATGATCTATCAATTCGTACTTCTGGGTCTTGAAGAGATATTTGTACATGTACCCATGTGTATATCAACAGATAACTAAGTAAACAATGGGATACTATTAAGCCTTCAAAAAAATTCTGACATATGCTATAACATGGATGAACCTTGAAGAAATTGTGCTAAATGAAATAAATCAGTCACGAAATAAAATAAGATGTAATTCAACTTGAGGTATCTTAAGCAATAAAATTCACAAAGACAAAAAGTAGAATGGTGGTTTCTAGGGGCTAGAAGGGAAGGGGAAGACAAGTGTTACTATTTAAAGGGTACAGGATTTATGTTTTGCAAGAGGAAACGAGTTCTGAAGGTTGGTAGCCAACACTGTGAGTATACTTATCACTACTGAACTGCACACTTACAAATGGTCAAGGTGGTTAACTTTGTATTATATATATTTTAACACACTTTTTAAAACTTTTTAATGTTTTGATCAATTAGTGCTATAAGTTTCATATACAGATTTATTTGTAGACATAAATTTAATTTCTTTGAAATTAAATATCCAAGAGTGCAAATGCAGGGTCATATGGCAGTTTCATGTTTAATTTTTAAAGAAACAGCCAAATTGTGTTCCAGAGTAACTAGACCATTTTATATTCCAATTTCTCTGAATCTTCTCCAAAATTTTGGTATTATAACCTTCAATTTTAGCCATTCTATAGGTATACAGTGATATCTCATTGCAGTCTCAATTTGCATTTCCCTAATGGCTAATGATGTTAAACATCTTGTCACCTGCTTATTTACCATCTGTATATCCTCTTTGATGAAATGCCTCTTCATGTCTTTCACCCATTTTCCAATTAGATTTTTTTTACTACTTACTTTACAAACTGTAAAATTTGGAGGAATCTCAGAAGCATAAGTACCTTCCTATGAACAAAACAAACAGGAGCACAAATACAATTTTTTTAATTAGACAATATATGGTTAAACAAATTAAAAAAAATATATACTCTGCAGCAGTCTCTCGGTGGTGAGATATAACTAATACCTGCGGTGCTAAAGGTATTAGTAATTCTCTACCCAGCTGAGTCACTTTGAAAGGGATCCAGCAGCCTGGCACCATCCATAATGTGACAGCTTTCAGACCCCAAGCTCTGCGGGAACTGCTTTATTGTTAACCCCAGGGTCAGACTCCACTGATCCTGGAATTTACCATGGTTTTCAGTCACACATGAGGCTGAAATGGAGAAAGGTTGTTTCTCCATGCTCCCTACACTCTTCCCCAATTTCACCAGCAGAACAACAGTGACCATAACAACAATAATAACTACTAGCACTGGCATAGCTTTTTCCTTTACAAAGGGTTTCAAAATCAACTTCACCCTCTGTTGACTTTCTGAGTAAAATTAAAATGTAATTGCAATAAAATTAACTGATATTCTGTGGTTCTTAGGAATGCTATAAATCCAGAAAATAATTGTTAAACTATACTTATTCTGCTGAATCAATTGAAGCTGTTGGAAGAAGCTTCAAGCCCTTCCCCATCAAAGGTAGCTGAGCAGGGTTTAAAGAAACAGAGTTTATTTTCTCCAAAGACATGCCCAGGAAAAAAAATTTTTTTTTTTTTTTTTTACTTCACCTCCCCAGGTCGATGAAGAGCTGAAATCAGACTAAAAACTAAAAACATCTTCCTTCTCTGTGAGCAGCATCACTCTGGTTTTTCACCAAAGCTTTAGAAATTCTTTTTCAGTTACCATCTTGAATGGGCATCTCACATTTCAACTAAAGAAATGAATTCAACTTCACACGGTGCTATACTGAGTTCAGAAATGATTCAACCAAACACTCAAAATGGATTTTCATCGCTGGAATTTTTTTCATTTCCCATTCCAAAGTTTTCCCACTAAACAGCTAGTGTCTGTGTCCTTCCTAGATTCAGATTGTCGATTAGATTCTTCTTGGTTAAACAACATACTTCTTCACTTTCTGAAGTTTTTCTTTCTCTCTGATTTGTTTGCTTTTTGTAATCTGCATCTTAAGCTTCTTTGTAGTATTGAAGATACTACTGAGTATCCTATTGACTCTTACTTAATGCCAAATAACAAATCAATAAGCAATACAGACTGTCTTTCAAACATGAAAAGCATGGATATTCTTCAGGGTCATCATCTCTAATAATTTTATTAAGAAACCTGGAACATTCTTCAGTACCTTCATTCATCTATTAGATTCAGAGAACTAGGGAGGCAATGATCAATCAGACAAGAGCTCCACCCTCAAGAAATGCACATTTGAGGGAAAGATGTAAAAACAACTGCAATACAGAGTGTTAACTGACATAAAAGCTGTGAGCAAAATACTGTGAAATTCTGAGTAGGAAACTAAATAATTTGGAACACAATAAGAATATGAATTTTACATAAAATTCCAAGAATGGCTGGATCAAGGAATGCATATTTTAGAAACTTGATAGATATTTATAATCTATCTTTCAAAAGGGTTGTGTTATTCTCTCTAGTGTATTTCACTACATCTTTGTCAGCTCTCTATATTTCCACAGTTTTTATCTTTGCCAGTATGATAGATGAAAAATAGTTTGGTACATCTTGGCTACTTCATTTCTCCTAAATGAAGCAATAAGAGGACTGTTAACTCTGGACTTGACTCTGATCAACAGGGTAAAAATGGTTGAAATTGATGTGGATATTGTGAGAAAATAACCCTCTAATCCTGGGATTTATAATTAAAAAAAAGACATTAGGTACAATCATTGTCTTATTTATCATCATAACTCTCAAGGTTATTTTCTCACAATATGTCCCAAAGTTTAGGAACCAAATTTTGAAAGGGTTCAAAGTAAAATCATGGATGTTCTACAAGAAACTCTAAAATGAAGGGGGGATGAATGGGTTCCGTTTCATATTCTAATGCCAATCAGCTGTCCCCTTGGAGTCCAATAATGAGATGGACTATGAAAAGTAGACAGCTCAGTTTAAAAAGAAATGACCAGCTAGTGATTTCTGCAGTGTCTACTACATGGAAGAGTGATAGTGTATGTATCCCAGCTCTTCCATCCTAAACTAAAAACAGCCACCGCCACTTTTAAAGATGAAGCAATACTCTAGGAATGGTTATGAAGTAGAAACAAATAACTCAGTGCATCTACATTTGGGTGCAGGTTTTGGGTTTTTTTGCTTGTTTGCTTTCATTTTGTATCAATTATAGCAGTGGTTTCCAACAGGGAGCAATTCTGCCCTGCAGGAGACATGTGGCAATGTTCTGGAGACATTTTTGGTCGTCACAGGTGTTGCTACTGGCATCTGTTGGATAAAGGCCATAGATGCTGCTAAACATCCTATAATACATAGGACAGGTGCTATAACAAGGAATTATCTGGCTCAAATGTCAATTGTGTCACTGTGAAGAAACCCACATCTATAAAAGGAAAGATGAGTACTTAATTAGGGAACAAGTTAGAGTCACATACTTGGAAAGTGTCAGCAAAACTGGCCAAGAATCAGATGAGGCTTGTGAATAGTGCTTTAAAAAAAAAAAAAAAAACTTATTTTTAAGTTTTGTTGTTTGGAGTTTTTTTCTTTAGCTGCTGATGAGAAACTCAGTAAGGATGGAGTCGAATCACCAATTAGGGAAGACGATTCAAAATAGAGAAACACATGCAACTGAATACTCATTTTGCAAATCATCTCACCAGGGAGGGCAATTTCCACACCAGAAAGCATAAAACAAATACTGAGTGGGAAGAACTGAAGTCCAACACATAGGAGAAGTCATGCTCTGCCCAGTTATTTAGATGAACCCAATTGCTCAAATCCAGGTGAATTACCTTCAGGGCATTTAAAGTGCTTATACCATCAGTGATTTGAGAAGTCATGAAGAATGAAAAAGGCTCCTGAAAGTGAGAGACAGAGGAAATGTACCAGTTGTCCAAGAGGGATAGGGACAAGAAGAGAAAAGGTTTGTTTCCAGAAATTATAGAACAGCAGATTTGGTGTCTGTTCAGCTGTCCTCACTTTCAAAAGGTACTTTGGTGTAGTGGCTTAGAGTGTGGAGTAAAGAACTTAAAGTCATTACTGACTCTGACAATTACCTGTATGGGCCTCTCTATGTTGATATCTTCATCTATGAGGTAGGGATTTAAAGATACCACAAGAACTTAACTTACTGGATTGTTAAAAGGATTAATGAGTTAACACATGTGCTGGCACATGGTTGATGTCACATAAACCTTAGCTATTATTATTAATGGTCCACTGGCTTCCTAAGGGGAGCCTCAGAAGACATCCCCCAATCCTCCTTTTTCTTTTCCTATCCCTCACCTTCTGTAGACCAGTGCAATGCATTCCCTCTGAGAATCCTGACTGCCACCACAAACAGCAAAGAAAGCAGAGAGGAGCAGACAGAGAGGGGAAAAAGGGAGAAAACTGGGTGGAAACTTTACAATGAATACCAGTCCTCAGCTTCCCTTAGGCCCTAGAAAGAGAGGGTTTAGATGAAGAAAACTGAAATGTTTCAGAACGAAAATAAAACTGCCACATTGAGCATTAGAACACCTTCATGTAAATTAACAGGTATAGCACAGCCTGGAAAGAAATGTCAATATAGGCGGGAAACAGGGACTTCCCTGGTGGTCCAGTGGTTAAGACTCTGCACTCCCAATGCAGGATGCATGGGTTCGATTCCTGGTCAGAGAACTAAGATCTCACATGTCATGCAGCACAGTCAAAAAAAAAAAAAAAAAAATCAAAGGGAAACAGCCAGGAGTTCTGGCTGAAGTCTTTGGCCAACTGTGGCTGTGAACTAGTTTATACTATATAATAGTTCCCCATTGTCTCTGAGCCTGGCACGGGCCTAGCACATAACAGGCAAAACATTCATCAAAACATTTGATGAATAAATGAACAAATGGTTTATGAGAACTATCACTCAGCCACTCTATTGCCAGAATAGGGGTTGGAGATGACCTATCTATTCATACATCTGGCCATTAATATCAGTTAAAGAGATCCTTTAAAACATTTTTTCCTTAGGTTACCTAATCAAATCTCTACACCATTTTTGCAAGAGTTTCAACAAAGGGAAAAACAGAGAAGTTTGTATTAAGATACAAACTGGTAAATATAAAAAGGATAAACAAGGTCCTACCACACAGTACAGGGAACTATATTCAATATCTTGCAATAAATCATAATGGAAGAGAATATGAAAAAGAATAGATATATATACCTGAGTCACTTTGCTACACAGGTACTTTGGCCATCTTATGCAAAAAGCCAGCTCATTGGAAAAGACCTTGATGCTGGGAAAGATTGAAGGCAGGAAGAGAAGGTGACAACAGAAGACAAGATGGCTGGATGGCATCACTGACTCAATGGACATGAGTTTGAGCAAGCTCCAGGAGATGGTGAAGGACAGGAAAGACTGGCATGCTGCAGTCCATGGGGTCACAAAGAGTGGACATAATTGTGCAACTGAACAACAACAACAAAATCAATAAAACTGGGGGAAAAGGAGGACCTTTTCAAGAAGACTTTATTTCTCCAATTATCTATTAGTACTTGGGGACTGATATAGGCTTTTCTGGGTATTTCTCACAAATTGCAATTATAACCCCAAAGAATCTTTTGCTCCAAGTTTTTAACCTTCCATCTCTCCCTCAAATTTCTGTCCCTTCTTAAAGGTCCGTATAGTCAAGGCTATGGTTTTTCCAGTAGTCATGTATGGATGTGAGAGTTGGTCTATAAAGAAATCTGAGCACCAAAGAATTGATGCTTTTGAACTGTGGTGTTGGAGAACTCTTGAGAGTCCCTTGGACTGCAAGGAGATCCAACCAGTCCATCCTAGAAGAAATCAGTCCTGGGTGTTCATTGGAAGGACTGATGTTGAAGCTGAAAATCCAATACTTTAGCCACCTCATGTGAAGAGTTGACTCATTGGAAAAGACCCTAATGCTGGGAAGGACTGAGGGCAGGAGGAGAAGGGGACAACAGAGGATGAGGTGGCTGGATGGCATCACCAACTCGATGGACATGGGTTTGGGTAGACTCTGGGAGTTGGTGATGGACAGGGAGGCCTGGCGTGCTGCAATTCATGGGGTCACAAAGAGTCGGACACAACTGAGCGACTGAACTGAACTGATGCTAATTTAAGTGAGAAAAAAACCCTGTGAAGTGAGTAGACAGGAGGTAACTGGTGCATAAAGTGGGCTATAGGAAGGTTTCATGCCTCTTTCTGTCAGTGTAGTGTTTCAGGGGGGAAATGTCAGACACTGCTAAAATGTGGATAATTGGAGAGTGGTTAGACCAGAAAGTCTATATAAGCCTTTTAGTTCTCACATTCAGTGAAAGCTGAGCATGAGATGTAAAAGTATTATAATAAGATTGGGCTTTTCCTTGGACTTTTAACTGGTTCTATGTGCTAGACATGAACATATGTGCCCCCACAGCCCTGAAGTTGACCCTGCTAGAGATGATGGCTGGAAGATACCCTGATTCACAGTCCCCAAGCTGGGCAGCAGGTCCTGCCTTGAAGGAGAGGTGGCTGTGAAGGGAAGGGGGAAAGCAGGATTGGGCAGAGGGAGAAATTGAACTGAGATGCAGGCCTGACAAAGACTTAACTAACCTGGGGCAGTCAACCATGGGTCAAGTCTTGCTTGGTAGAGTGTTTTGCTTCAGACCCCAGAGACTGTGCCTTCATTAATCCTCCTTGCTCAAGCACTGGAAACAGGCTGTCCCTGAAATGGCAAGTCTTTGTCATATCACCTCAAACTCTGCTGGAAGTATCTGCTCTGGCAAACCCAACTTGCAACATTTTAAGTGATGATCCCAAAGGATGAAATCCTAAATTACTTGGAATAAGCAATGAGAACTGAGCAACAAAACAAATTTCTGAATTCATTTTCTAAGTTGTCCTAAGTGCCTGCCCAAAGAGCTCTCCTCAGAGAGAACCCCTTATGATGACCTTAATGATGATGAGTTCTGATTGTTGCAGTAGAAACAAAGCAGAATTTAAAAAGAACTTTATATTGTTCATAATGATAAGCATCATCAGAAATACACATATGTGTAGTTATTTGGTTACTCTATTTAAATATATGTCAGTTTTATTAAATATAGATGAAGCTATTGTTTATAGTTGATTAATATCAATGTTTATGGCTGTTTTTTCTCATATGTTGCGGGGTATTTTTTGTTTGTTTTGGCCTGTGCTAGGTCTGCATTTCTTCATGGGCTTTCTCTAGTCGCCACAGAAGGGAATACTCTAGTTGTGGTGCACAGACTTCTCACTAAGTTAGCTTTTGCTGCAGAGCATGGACTCTAGGTATGCAAGCTTCAGTAGCTGCGTTACACAGGCTTAGTTGTCCTGCAGCAAGTGGGATCTTCCCAGAACAGGGATCAAACCCATGTCCCCTGCAATGGCAGGTGGATTCAATTAAAAGAATTTACATTTGTAAGAATATATACTTTACACTTAACTGTGAAGATTTTATAAAAACTGTTTTCTTAAGTGGTCCCCAAAGTCACATCATTCATTACATGTATGACTTCCTTTAAATGTGAGCTACTTGCAGATAGTCCTTTATTCACTGAATTGACTTAAGCATGTGTTAAAGCCAGAGACATCATATGCCTGTCACTGCTGTAAAATGAGGTATTGGATTGCAAGTCTGAGCAATCTGCAGTTTCTATAAATACTTGATAAGATCTACTTTCTCAATTTAAAATGGAAAATCATTTAGACTCTGCTACAAGAGAATATATGTTCAATTAAGAAATGTCTTTCCTGCTTCTTCAGTTGTCTATATTATACTATTCTTAACCTTAAAAGAATTCATATTATGCAAAGGATCCCAGGTATTTCAACTTCACATCTTACCCATAGAAATACAGACCAGCAGAGCTTATGTAATTTGTACAGGGCCATATAGTTATTAACTGGTGATAAATCAGAACTGGATCCGAGGGTTTGACTACTAGTTAAAATATAAGCATTCCTATACAATACTACTCTACCACTTATTTACTGTGTGATCTCGGGCAAGTTGCTTAACCCCTTGGCGGGAGAGATCAAGATGGCAGAGTAGGAAGATCCTGAGCTCACCTCCTCCCATGGATACACCATAACTACAACACACATAGGAAACTCTCCCTGAGGACAACCTGAAGACTAGCAGAAAAGTGCTTCTACAACTAAGGATATAAAGAAAAAACAACAGTAGGAGAGGAGGCAGAGACACAGTTGCGGCAGAACCCACATCCCTAGCACAGTAACTCATAAGCTGAAAAAATCATACATGCAGGGCTCCTCAGTAAGTAGCAAGGGGTTCAAGCCATACATTAGGCACTCCAGCCCTGGAAATCAGCAGGGTGAAGATCAGCCCCCATAGTATCTGGCTTTGAATCTCAGCAGGGCTTAGTTCCAGAGAGCAGGAGAGTTGCAGGAAACTGATACTTCACTCTTAAAGGGCTCATGCAAAATCTCACTCGCTCTGAAACTCAGAACAGAGGTAGCAGTTTGAAGTACATGGCGCTCTAGCCAACCTGCATACTGCAGCACACCCCCCAACAAAGCCCACTCCAGCTTCAGCCTCTCAGTCAAGAAGATCCAGCTCAGCCTAGCATGACCTGGGACACCACCTCCCAGGCCATATCCATCCATCTCCAGCTATACTGCCAAGGTGGCCCCAGCCTAGCATGCCCCAGGACACCCCTAGCCTATTCCCACTCCAGATCCTGCCTTCCTGCCAAAGCCACCAGCAATCACAGTGTACGAAGTTCATAGATGGCAGAGGAGGAGGTGGACTTGGAGTACATCTCTCTCCATGGATACATCAGGAATACACCTTCAGATACAGAAGCGCCTGCAGAACACCAGCTGAGAACAGACAGGAGTACCTGACCAGTGGAAAAGAATATAGAGAATCACGCAAAACTTGGTAGGAGGAAGGAACTAGGGGGGAAAACAGAAGTGTTAGCAGGACTGGACCTGCCCTCAGCAGGTGGGGGAACTGAAGCAGAGGTCCGATCTCCACAGCAGGGCAATTGTCGGAGTCAGAGGAGAAACATTTAAGGCTGAGAGTGAAACAGCTGATCTGTGGCAGCCTAAATGGAATGAGAATCAAAGAGTCCTTGCCACAGCCATACACCAGACAGGAACACTGGTCTCCTGGAGCGGGCAGCGGCTGGGTCTGGAGTTAAGGGACTGTGGAGCAATCCCAGGTTGAGGGCTGCTGTTGACTGCAGAGACACAGAGTGAGGTGATATGAGGGAGGAGATCGTGGTGGGAAATGCCGGTGGAAGAAAGCCAGGCAGCCGTGGAAGCTAGCGGATACTGTGGAGTCACAAGGAGGGGGTGGAGCCATCACCATAGCCTCTCTCTCCCCACAGGCCACCATGGGCAACTGAACAATAGAGAGGCTGGCCCATAAAACACCTGAGGCACTAAACTACAGAGCAGGACCCCAGTCAAGGGGGCCCCTCTTTGTTCCTGATGCACCAAACAACAGAGAAGGACCCCAGGCAAGGGAGCCCTCTAAGTGCCTGAACGGGTGGAGCTACGGAGAAAGACTTGCCAAAGAGGCCTTCTGAACGCCAGCGACGAGAGACTCGAAAAGACTCTGGATAGGGCCGTGACTCCTGCGGCAGAGGCAGTCCGTGTCCCTGCACACTTGGTGCTGCCAGGGTTCCGCAAGCCAAGCAGCTGCACCACCTTCATGCTCAACTCTCACTGGGGCAGAGCTGCCATGGGCAAAAGAGTCTTGTGTCTATGTGCACTGGTCATTTCGGGCGTGTCCAGCTCTTTGTGACCCTGTAGACTAAGGCCTGCCAGGCTTCTCTGTCAGAGAGGGGGTCCCCCAGGCAAGAACACTGGAGCCTATTGGCCAGTACTGGTTCCCATACCCTTCTAGAGCACTATTTCCTGCTGCCCTAGCTGCCAACTCCCCTGAGTACCTGGTGCTGCCAGAACCCCTGCAACCTAAGCAGCTGCACCACCTCCACACCTGGCCGTCACAGGGGCAGACCCAAGTCCTCCAGGGCAGCCCCAGGGGCTAAATCACAGTGGACGGGACGACCCACATGTAGAGGTGGAAATAAAACCACAGTTGAAACCCAGGGGCAGTATGGCTAAGGAAGAAGACCCCAAACCTTCCTACCAGCTGTACAAGCTGCAGATTAAATCCACATGATCAACTAAGCAGACCCTGTGTCTATGGAATATATAAAAGGCCATTGAGAGCTCCCACAAAAGAAAACGCACTAGCTCTGAGAGCTGTGGACCTTAGTGGCAAAAACACACAGGAGGACCAGATTAGAATCTCAGCTGCCCCCACAGCAGGTCCGGGGATGAGCACGGTGTTGGAGGACATGCTAGGGAAGTGAGGTGGACTGTGACTCCCAACAAAGGAAAGGACCCTGACAGCAGTGACTCAAGAAAAACATATATTATTCTTATTTTTTTACTTGTACTGTAGATTCTTTTGGATTTTTTCCTTTGTTTTCCTTTTTTACCCCTCTGTTGCAGTTGTCGATTTTATTGGCACCAAGAAATCCAATTAAGCTTTTGAATTTTTTTTTTCTCCTCAGTTACATTTTTACTGTTGACATAAACCTCTGCCTCTATGCTGGACTTTTGCAATTCTCTAGTTTCCCCCCCCCCTTTTTTTTCTCTTTTTTTAATTTTAATTTTTTAAAACTATTATTATTTTTCTACATTTATTTGTTTGCTTTTCCTACTGTTCTTTTCTGTTTGCAGTGAATCTTTAATGTATATAAATCTTCTTTATCTACCTCTATTTAACTTTGCATATATATTATTTCTTTCTTTTCTGTCTCTCCTTTCCTCTCAACATATTTGTTAGTTTTATTTTTATTGCTTTATTCCTCAGTTGGCATCTTGCTTTAGTTTTGTTCTCCAGTTTGTCCTTTAATTAGTTTTGTTCTGCTAGATATAATTTTTGGTTTTCTTTGCTCGCTGGGTCAATCTATTGTACTTTTTTTTTGTTGGACTGTTTTGACTTTGCTAATGGGTATATATTTATATGGGTATATTCAGCCACACTTTCTACTGTTGTTATAAACCTCTGCCTCTACATTGGGCTTTTGCAGTTCTGTGGAGTTTTCCTTTTTTTTTCCCCTTTCTTCTTTCTTCTTCTGTTTTTTTTTCCCTCTTTTTTATAATTTAAAATTTTCTAAACCTATTTTATTTTTTCTACATTTATTTCTTTGTTTGCCTTTCTTTTCCCCTTTAATTAAAGGTTAATATTTAATGTACATAAATCTTGTTCACCTACCTCTATTTAACTTTGCATATCTATTATTTCTTTTCTTTCTTTCCTTTCCTCTCAACATATGTGTTAGTTTTGTTTTCATTGCTTTATTCCCCACTTGGCACCTTGCTTTAGTTTTGTTTTCCAGTTTGTGCTTAAGTTAGTTTTGTTCTTAACTGGTAAATATAATTTTTGATTTCCTTTATTTGCTGGGTCAATCTACTGTACTTTATCTTTGTTGGACTGTTTTGACTTTGCTCATTGGTATAGATGTATATGTGTATATTCCATTACTTTAATAATTACTTCCCCAATTTTGTAACTGCCATTTGTCAGTTCATCTTTGGTTTCTCGTTATTGGATATTTGTTTTAATCTCACTTAATGCCATAGCAAACCACTTGTGGAATCGTCATTCCTGACCAGAGATCAAGCCCTGAGCCTTTGGAGTGGGAGCACTGACTCCAAGACCCTAGACTCCCAGAGAACTAACACTAGGGAGTATCAAATAGTGAGAACTCACACAAAGGAAACTACTCGAATACAAGACCTGGCATACCCAGCCACCAGTAGCACCCTGTGCAGGATGCCTCATCTAAACAACAAACAAAACAAAAATACTGCCGGGGTCCAGCCTCGGCGGGGTCCAGGGGTCTTGAGGGATGAGTGGCATCGGCGGAAGAAGAACTGAGCTGAATCGATGTATGGTGATGGAGCAGTCTCTCGTTTATTGTTGTTGGTTTACAGTTTTATAGCCAAAAGACATCCCCATTACATCATTACATCACCTATCATTCTATACAATTGTTTGTTTTCTACCTTCCATAGCAGCCTTATCATTGAGCTCATTCCCCAATCTATCATGAAACATTCCCTTTGCAGAAGTCAGATTTTTATGTAACTAGATTTAACAATAATATGTTTACCATTTGAATGTCTTCAGTATACTTCATTCAATCATGATAAGTACATCAACCTAAGTAGAAAGGTTACATTTTTCTTATCAGGTACAACTATGTAGAAGCTAGAGGGAAGGGCTAAAGCTTGATACTGTTTATTCTAGTAACCTACTCCAGTTCTTAAGAGGAAAGAGGACAAAGAGACAGTTTAGAAAGAGGAAAGAGGACTAAGACAGTTTAGGAAGAGGAAAGAGGACTAAGAGACAGTCAAGCAGCACTGCTTCAGCAATAAAACCCTATTAACCTTATCTACTATAATGAATTCCTATGTCAACACTATCCTAAAGCAATCAATATCTCCAACTATGCTGGCCACAATTATGAGCATTCCTAAGTCCCAATCGAGCCTGATTTCTTCAAGGAAGAGAGCCTCCTCCGCGGAGTGGTCAGGGGAGTAGGAGGTGGAAAGGTGACCCAAGTACGAGCCTTTCTGGTGGTGGCCTTGCCATGACCCCCAGAGAACTCTTGGTAAACTCCCCAGTAATTATTAGGAGGAGTAGTAATCTATTTAAATGTCCCTTTCATTCCTCCTTAGCCCCCGGGGAAGGCGATCCTCTGGTCGATAAGGTCTATCAGGACAAATTCTTTCCAACTGTGACTGACCTACTGAGATGAGCCAATGTTCCGAGCATGGACAGAACTTCCAAGAAAAATACCAGGGTGGGGCTTGCCCAGGATGCCCCGATAAAGAAAGTCAGCTTTGCAATTTCTTTCTTAGTCTCGTGACCTTGTCATCCTAGGAAGGGGGCATCCTGACGGCTCCCAGCAAGATACAAACCCAATCATCAGCAGACTGAATTTGGCTCCCAGCAAAATACAAACCCAATCATCAGCAGACTGAATTACCAGCTCACTCAGCCTTGCTCATCAGAGAAAAGACAAACAAAAACTCAACACAAATCTCACCCTATATGAAGCTTACACAAACCACTGGACCAATCTTTGGAGGGCAGAAACCAAAAGGAAGAAAGAATTCAACCCTCTTCAAGGAAAGAATTCAACTTTCCTTAAAGCCTGGAAAAAGGAGACCTTAAACACAACAACTAAAAAAAAAAAAAAAAGAAAAGGCAGAGAAATATTGCACAAATGAGGGAACAAACCAGAAACACAGAAGTACAAATAAATGAAGAGGAAATAGGCAAACTACCTGAAAAAGAATCAGAATAATGATATAAAGATGATTAATAACCTTGAAAACAAAATGGAGAAAATGTAAGAATCAATTAACAAAGATCTAGAAGAATTAAAGAATAAACATACAGAGACAAACAACACAATTACTGAAATTAAAACTACTCTAGAAGGAATCAATAGCAGAATATCTGAAGAAGAACAGATCAGTGAGCTGGAAGACAAAATGGTGGAAACAGCTTCTGAAGAGCAGAATAAAGTAAAAAGAATGAAAAGAGCTGAGGACAGTCTCAGAGACCTCTGGGACCATACCAAACCCACCAATATTTAAATTATAGGGGTCCCAGAAGAAGAAGAGAAAAAGAAAGGGTATGAGAAAATTTTGGAAGAGATTATAGTTGAACATTTCCCCAACATGGTAAAGGAAATAGTCAAGTCCAAGAGTCACAAAGAGTCCCATACAGTATAAACCCAAAGAGAAACACACCAAGACACATACTAATCAATCACAGTGTACATAGGGAATATTCCTACACAGGGCCAAACCTTCAAGAATGGGAAAGATAACTGCATTGTCTTATTCATAGAAACACATTCAGAAAGTCAAACAAAATGAGGAAACAATGGAATATGTTCCAAATGAAAGAACAAGATTAAAAACACACATACAAACCCTCTAGTGAAATAGAAATAAGTATCTGTGCAATAAAGAGTTCAAAGGAATGGTCATAAATATGCTCATCAAACTTGGAGAAAAATACAGGAACACATTGAGACTTCAATAAAGACAGAGAATCTGTGAAAAAGAACCAATCAGTGTTGAAAAATACATTAACTTAAATGAAAAATACAGTAGAAGGAATCAATGATAATCAGCATATTAGGTGATATAAAAAAACACATATGTGACCTGGAAGAAAAAACTGTGGAAATCAGCCAATCAGAACAGTAGAATAAAAAAAGTACTAAAGAAATGGAGCAATTTAAGGGACCTCTGGGGCAATATCAAGCACAATAATATTCTCACTACAGGGATCCTAGAAGGAGAAGAGAGAGAGAAAGGTGCAGAAAACATATATGAATAAATAATGACTAGAAACTTCCCTACCCTGGGAAAGGAAACATATCAAGATACAAAAGTGTAGAAAGTCACAAACAAGATGAATCAAACAAGTACACAGCAAGATGTATCATTAATTAAAATGGCAACATTAAAGATAAAGACAGAATTTTAAAGGCAGCAAGAGAAAAACAATTAGTCACATACAAGGGAACTTGTATAAGGCTATAACCTGATTTTTTAGCAAAGCTTTGTAGACCAGAGAGAGAAAGAGAGCTATGATATAAACTGTTGAAAGGAAAAAACTTAAAGCCAAGAATACTCTACGTGGCAAGAATATAATTCAGAGTTGAAGGACATACAAAATTTTCCAAGATAATTACAAATTAAAAGTGTTCATCACCACTAAACCAGCCTTACAAGAAATGTTAAATGATCTTCCTTAAGCAGGAAAGTCCATAACTAGAAATAAGAAAATACATGAAAGAAAAAAATCTCACAGTAAAGACAAACATAATAAAAGCAGAGCGTTCACCATTTGAAAGACTAGCATGAAGATTAAAAGACAAAAGTCATAAAATAAACTAGATAAGTACAATAAGTAGTCAAGGAATACACCAAGGAAAAAAAAACATATCCAAAAAATATGAAAGAAATGGCATCAAAAACATAAAATGTGTGCTTTTGTACACTGGCGATAAACCACCAGGAATAGAAATTAAGAAAACCGTTCTATTTAAAATAGCATCAAATAGTAAAATACCTAGGAATAAAGCTAACAAAGGGTTAAAATACCTGTACTGTACTGGAAAACTACAAGACACTGATGAAAGAAACTGAAGGGAAAAAATGGAAAGACCTATCATGGTCATCAATTGGAAGAAGGCAAATGGTCAATACCAAAATCAGATTGATTATATTCTTTGCAGCTAAAGATGAAGAAGCTCTATACAGTCAGCAAAAACAAGACAGGGATCTGACTGTGGCTCAGATCATGAATTCCTATTGCAAAATTCAAACTTAAATTGAAGAAAGTAGAAGAAACCACTAGACCATTCAGGTGTGACCTAAATCAAATCCCTCACAATTATACAGTGGAAATGACAAATAGATTCAAGGGATTATATTTGATAAACGGAGTGCCTGATGAACTATGGATGGAGGTTCATCACATTGTACAGGAGAAAGGGATCAAGACCATCCCCAAGGAAAAGAAATACAAGAAGGCAAAATGGTTGTCTGAGGAGGACTTACAAATAGCCTGAGAAAAGAAGAGAGCTAAAAGGCAAAGGAGAAAAGGTAAGATATACCCATCTGAATACAGGGTTCCAAAGAATAGCAAGGAGTGATAAGAAAGCCTTCTTAAGTGAACGATGCAAAGAAATAGAGGAAAACAATAGATTGGGAAAGACTAGAAATCTCTTCAAGAAAATTAGAGACACAAAGGGAGCATTTCATGCAAAGATGGGCACAATAAAGGACAGAAATGGTATGGACCTAACAGAAGCAGAAGATATTAAGAAGAGGTGGCAAGAATACACAGAAGAACAGTTAAAAAAATAAAAAGGGTCATTATGACCTGGACAACCACAATGTGTGACCACCCACCTAGAGCCAGACATCATGGAGTGTGAAGTCAAGTGGGCCTTAAGAAGCATTACTATAAACAAAGCTAGTGGAGGTGATGGAATTCCAGCTGAGCTATTTCAGATTCTAAAAGATGATGCTGTGAATGTGCTGCACTCATTACGCCAGCAAATTTGGAAAACCTCAGCAGTGGCCACAGGACTGGAAAAGGTCAGTTTTCATTCCAATCCAACTCCAAAAGAAGGGCAATGCCAAAGAATGTTCAAACTATCACACAGTTGAGATCATTTCACATGCTAGCAAAGTGATGCTCAAAATCCTTCTAGCTAGGTTTCAGTAGTATGTGAACCATGAACTTCCAGATGTACAAGCTGGATTTAGAAAAGGCAGAATAACCAGAGATCAAATTGACAACACGCACTGAATCATATAAAAAGCACGAGAATTCCAGAAAAGACATCTATTTTTGCTTCACTGACTACACTAAAGCCTTTGATTGTGTGGATCACAACAAACTGTGGAAAATTCTTAGAGATGGGAATACCAGACCACCTGACCTGACTTTTAAGAAACCTGTATGCAAGTCCAGTTAGAACTGGACATAGAAGAACAGACTGGTTCCAAATCGGGAAAGGAGTACATCAAGGCTGTATATTGTCACCCTGCTTATTTAACTTTTATGCAGAGTACATCATGCAAAATGCCGGGCTGCTTGAAACTCAAGATTGATCCAAGATTGCTGGGAGAAATATCAATAACTTCCAATATGCAGATGACACTGCCCTTATGGCAAAAAGAGAAGAGGAATTAAAGAGCCTCTTAATGATGGTGAAAGAGGAGAGTGAAAAACCTGGCTTAAAACTCATTATTCAAAAAACTAAGATTATGGCATCTGGTCTCATCACTTCATGGCAAACAGAAGGGGGAAAAAAATGGAAACAGTGAAAAACATTATTTTCTTAGGATAGAAAATTACTACAGACAGTGAGTGCAGCCATGAAATTAAAAGACACTTGCTCCTTGGAAGAAAAGCTATGACAAACCTAGACAGCTTATTAAAAAGCAAAGACATCACTTTGTCAATAAAGGTCTGTATAATCAAAGTTATGGTTTTTGCAGTAGTCACGTATGGATGTGAGAGTTAGACCATAAAGAAGTCTGAGCACCGAAGAATTGATGCTTTCAAACTATCATGCTGGAGAAGACTCCTGAGAGTCCCTTGGACTGCAAGGAGATCAAACCAGTCCATCCAATGGGAAATCAACCCTAAATATTCATTAGAAGGACTGATGGTGAAACTGAATATTTTCTGGCCATCTGATATGATGATCCACCTCATTGGAAAAGACTCTGATGCTGGAAAAGACTGAAGACAGGAGAAGGGGGTAACAGAGGATGAGATGGTTGGATGGCATCGTTGACTCAATGGACGTGAGTTTGAGCAAACTCTGGGAGATAGTGAAGAACAAGGAAGCCTGGGGTACTGCAGTCCATGGGGTCACAAAGAGTCAGACACAACTGAGGGACTGAACAACAACAACATACTGTTAAAGTGATCATACTACGCAAGGCAATCTACAGATTCAACGCATTCCATACCAAAATACCAATGACATTTTTCACAGAACTAGAACAAATAATTCTAAAATTTGTATGGAAATACTGGGTTGGCTAAAAAGTTGCTTCAGCTTTTATTAGTAAAAAATTTTTTCACATTTTTAATTTTCACAAAGAATCTTACTGAAAAATGTACTCACAAGTTTGTTACACTACCCTCTGCCATTTTTCAGGCAACTTTATAATTCCATCTTCCCCAAACTTCTTATCTTTTTGAGCAAAGAACTGTTCCAGGTGCCCTTTACAATCTTCCAGGAAATTGATATTTTTTCCATTAAGAGAATTTTGTAAAAACCAAAATAATGGGCACCCTGAGGTGCAGTATCTGGTGAATAAAGCCTTCAGAATTTCCCAGCCTAGCTATAAGAGTGTTTGCCTGCTCATCCAAGAAATATGCAGTCTTGTGTTAGTCTGATAGAAGGTTATGTGATTTCTGTTGACTAATTCTGGGCATTTTTTAATGAGTGCTGCTTTCAGTTGGTCTCAATGGGAGCAGTACTTGCTGGAATTAACTGTTTGGTTTCCAGAAGGAGCCCATAATAGAGAACTCTCTTCCTATCCTACCATATATACAACATCACCTTCTTTGAAGACCAGCCTTTGGTGTAGTTGGTAGTGGTTCATTTCACTTTCACCATGATCTCTTTTGTTACCTAGTTTTGTACAGTATTCACTTTTCATCAACCATTACAATTTGTTTTAAAAACAAAATGTTTTCATTATGTTTCAGTAGAGAATCACATGCAGAAATATGGTCAAAAAGGGTTTTTTTCACTTAGGTGGAACCCAACATCAAATCAATGAACATAACTAAGCTGGTATAAATGATTTTCAATGCTTTATTTGAATATCTTGAGTATGTTAGCTATCTCCCATGTGGCGCAACATTTATTATTCTCAGTTAATGTCTTAATTTGATCGCTATCAATGTCAATTGGTCTACCCAACCATGGAGCATCATGCAGCGAGAAATCTCCAGCACAAAACTTTACAAGCCATTTTGTACATTTGATCTGTCACAGCACCTTATCCATACATTGCACAAATCGTTTTCTGTGTTTCAGTTGCATTTTTACCATTCTTTAAATAATAAAACCTAATATGGCAAAAGATATTGCTTTTTTCTTCCACCTTCAATAAGCAATATAAAAATTCACCAATTTTGATAAGTGTTTTTAACTGTACATTGATATGATAGTTGTCATAATACAATCAAAAAAAATTGTTTTGAATGAAGTTAAAGATAACTAAATGCCACTGGAGCATCTTACAGGAAAAAAACCAAACAGATCTTTTGGCCAACCCAATACAAAAGGTCCCAAATAGCCAAAACAATTTTGAGAAAGCAGGACAAAAGTGGAAGAAACACACTTCCTGATGTCAAACTCTACTCCAAAGCTATAGTAATCAAAACAATAAGGTGCTGGCACAAAACAAGCACAAATATCATGGGAAAATAATAGAAAAACCAGAAGTAAATCCACACTTACATGGTCAATTAATCAAAGAAGGCAAGAATATACAGTATGGAAAAGATGGCCTCATACATAAATGGTATTGGGAAAACTGGACAGATACATGGAAAAGAATAAACTGGGGTTACTCAAACCATGTATAAAAATTAAGTCAAATGGATTAAAGACTTAAACATAAGACCTAAAACCATAAAACTCCTATAATCATATGTAAGGCATATACTCTTTAGTACTGTGCTTAAAAGTATTTTTTGCCTCTGTCTCCTCAGGCAAGGAAAACAAAAGCAAAAACAAGCAAATGAGAACACATCAAACTAAAAAGCTTTTGCATGGTGAAGGAAACTGTCAATAAAATGAAAAGGCCACTTACAGATTGAAAGAAGATATTGACAAATTATATATCTGATAAGGGTTAATATTCAAAATATACAAAGAACTCATACAATTTAAATCAAAAAAATCAATTCAAAATGGGCAAAGAACCTGAATAGACATTTTTCTGAAGAAGACATACAGATAGCAAGCAGTCATATAAAAAGGTGTTACAACATCACTAATAATTAGAGAAATGAAAATCAAAACTACTCTGACAGAGGTGTGAGATATCTTACACCTCTGTCAGATACCTTACACCTCTGTCAGAATGGCTATTACCCAAAAGTCAACAAATAACAAATGATGGTGAGGATGTAGAGAAAAAGGAACTCTTCTGCACTCAGAATGTAAACTGGTGCAACCACTATGGAAAACAGTGTGGAGGTTCCTTGTAAAGTTAAAAAAAATCGAACCACCATATCCCACTCTGGATATTTTTTCCTAAGAAAACAAAACACTAATTTGAAAAGATATAAGCATCCCTGTATGTATTATCATTGTTCACAATAGCCAAGATAGAGAAGTAACCTAATGGATAAAGAAGATGTGATGTATAAAAACAATGGAGTATTACTCAGCTATTAAAAAAAAAATGAAATCTTGCTATTTGCAACAACATGGATGGATCTGTAGGGTATCATGCTAAGTGAAACAAGTCACACAAAGAAAAACAAGCACCATATGAGTTCACTCACACAAAGAATCTAAAAAACAAAAATCAGTTCAAATCAATCACTCAGTCATGTCCAACTCTTTGTGATCCCATGGACTGCAGCATACCAGGCCTCCCTGTCCTTCACCAACTCCTAGAGTTTATTTAAACTCATGTCCATTGAGTCGGTGATGCAATCCAACCATCTCATCCTCTGTCATCCCCTTTTCCTCCTGCTTTCAATCTTTCCCAGCACCAGGGTCTTTTCAAATGAGTCAGTTCTTCACATCAGGTGGCCAAAGTACTGGAGTTTCCGCTTCAACATCAGTCCTACCAATGAATATTTCAGACTGATTTCCTTTAGGATGGACTGGTTGGATCTCCTTGCAGTCCAAGGGACTCTCAAGAGTCTTCTCCAACACCACACTTCAAAAGCATCAATTCTTCAGTGCTCAGCTTTTTAATAGTCAAACTCTCACATCCACACATGAATACTGGAAAAACCATAGCCTCGACCAGAAAGACCTTTGTTAGCAAAGGAATGTCTCTGCTTTTCAATATGCTGTCTAGGTTGGTCATAACTTCCCTTCCAAGGAGTAAATGTCTTTTAATTTCATGGCTGCAATCACCATCTGCAGTGATTTTGGAGCCAAGAAAAATAAAGTCAGCCACTGCTTCTCCATCTATTTACCATGAAGTGAGGGGACCAGATGCCATGATCTTAGTTTTCTGAATGTCGAGCTTTAAGCCAATGTTTTCACTCTCCTCTTTCACTTTCATCAAGAGGCTCTTTAGTTCCTCTTCACTTTCTGCCAGAAGGGTGGTGTCATCTGCATATCTGAGGTTATTGATATTTCTCCCAGAAATCTTAATTCCAGCTTGTGCTTCATCCAGCCCAGCATTTCTCATGATGTACTCTGCATATAAGTTAAATGAGCAGGGTGACAATATAGCCTTGACATACTCCTTTTCCTATTTGGAACATGTCTGCAGTTCCATGTCCAGTTCTAACTGTTGCTTCCTGACCTGCATACAGATTTCTCAAGAGGCAGGATGCTGGAGCAGCAAGTGGAGGAGATACCCCACGTTCAAGGTCAGGAGTGGCAGCTGTGCTTCTTTGGGCCAGTTGTGTGGAGATAACCCATGTCCAAGGTCAGAGAAATCCCAGTAAGAGTGGCTGTGAGGAGATTCCCCAGGTCCAATGGCAAAGGAGAAGCCCCAGCAAGATGGTAGGAGGGGCTAACTCGTGTTTAGAATCAAACCCCATTCCTGCCAGAGACACTCAGAGGGCTCAAACAAATCTTGGGTGTGCCAGGACCCAGAGACCCCACAAAGACTGAGACAGAACTGTGTTTGAGTGTCTCCTGTGGAGGTACGGGTTGGCAGTGGTCTGCAGCAGGGACAGGGGCTCTGGGTGCAGCAGATTTGGGGATGGTATAAGCCCTCTTGGAGAAGGTCGCCATTAACCCCATCATAGAGCTGCCAGAACTTACAGCGAACTGGGAAATAGACTCTTGGAGGGCACAACAGAAGCTTGTGCGCCGAGACCCAGGAGAAAGGAGCAGTGACTCCCAAAGATACTGTTCTGGACTTGCCTGTGGGTGTCCGGGAGTCTCAGGTGGAGTTGTGGGTCAGTGGAGGCCTGCTGCAGGATTGGGGGCACTGAGTATAGCAGTGTGTGCATGGGATCTTTTGAGGGAGGTCACCATTATCTTCATTACCTCCACCATAGTTTGTCTCCCAGTTAAATAGCAGGGAGGGAACACAGCTCCACCCATCAACAGAAAATTGGATTAAAGATTTACTGAGCATGGCCCCGCCCATTAAAACAAGTCCCAGTTTCCCCCTCAGTCAGTCTCTCCCCCTTTGTCAGCAAGCTTCTATAAGCATCTTATCCTGGCAGACAGTCTGAAAACCACAATCACAGAAAACTAGCCAATCTGATCACATGGACCACAGCCTTGTCTATCTGAATGAAACTATGAGCCATGCCTTGTAGGGTCACCCAAGACAGACAGGTCATGGTGGAGAGTTCTGACAAAATGTGGTCCACTGGAGAAGGGAATGGCAAACTACTTCAGTATTCTTACCTTGAGAACTCCATAAACAAAAAACAAAAATGAATAAATATTAAAAAAAAAAAAAGAGTCACAGATACAGAAAACAAACAAGGTGCTTGACAGAGCAGGGAGAGGGAAAAGGTGAGGAAGATTAAGAGGTACAAACTTTCAGGTATAAAATAAATGAGTAATAGGGATGAAATGTACTGCTTGGGGAATACTGTCAATAATAATGTAATATATTTGTGTTGTAATAGATAGTAACTAGACTTACTGTGGTGATCAATTTGTAATGAATAGAAATATCAAAATCACTATAGTGTGCACCAGAAATTAATATATAATTGACCTATAAGGTCAATTCAATTATACTTTGAAAACCAGAGGTGACAGGTAGGGGGAAGGAGAACTGGATGACTGTGATCAAAAGGTAAAAACTTCGAAGTTATAAGATTAATAAATACTAGAGATGCAATGTTCAGCTGGATTAATATAATTAGCACTGCTGTATGTTATATTAGAATGTTGTTAAGGGAATAAATCCTAGGTGTTCTCACTATAATAGAAAACAATTATTCTTTTGCTTTTATTCTGTATCTACATGAGAAGTTGAATGCTCTCTAATGATAATTATATCATGATGTACAACAGGTAAGTCAAATCATTATGTTGTACACAAATGTATACAGGGCTGTACTCCAGTCTCAATAAAACTGGGGAAAAAAAAATATGATAAGTACCAAAATCCACTAAGTCGTACCCTTTTTTCTTTTGCAACACTATATGGCATACAGGATCTTAGTCCCTCAATGAGGGATCAAACCTGCACCCATGGCAATGGAAGTGTAAAGTCATAACAACTGGACCTCCAAGGAAGTTCTTAATTGTACACTTTACATGATTGAATTGTATGATATGTGGATTATGTATCAAGGAAGCCACTTTAAAAAAACCTCTGCACCTTCACCATCTCCTATTTTACTCTACACTTCTGTTTTCTCTATACACACTACAAAAGGAGAAAATACATAGTTTTTACGTATATCAAGAAAGGAAGTGATGGGCAAGAGTCCAGCAAGAGCCCATAACTGAATCATATTTAGCACCCATCTATGATGCTTTTCTCCAAAATTCCCTCTTATCATAAGAGAAAAAAAAGTTGAAACATTGTTATTTTTCCAGAAATCTGGGTTCTGGAATACTATTTCGATTTGCACAATTCTAAGCAGTTACAGAATGGTATGCCAGTACATTTCCACAACAACAAGAAAAAAATAGTTCTGGTGACTGAGATCTAGTGCAAAACGGGAACAGAGAGATGTTTTAGAGACTGTATTTTTATTCAGACTCAGGAATACAAAGTTGACAGAATGAGAAAACAGTTTCAGAAGTGACACAAAATGGGAATGTTTAGGCGCCTAAACTTTTTGACTTCTTGTAGATTTAATAATTTCAGTGAGCAAGAGGTGGGGAGTCCTAACATAGACAGTCTAACATATCTTCTTTCCTACTCATGCTGTGACACAGTGGGCTAGGTAGGAGGAAAGCATATTAATTCACTTACAAGTCCTCTTCATAATCAAATGAGAGGTTGAAAAGAATGGAAGGGTGATATTGGGAATTCAGACAGTGTTGTTTTTCAAAATAATGCAATGAGAGCCTGTGTATCTGACATTACTGGTAACAATTAGTAAATGAATAAAAGTCAGTAAGGGTAGGGAATTATACAAAATGATGCACCCATTAAAATTTTTGTTTTAACTGATTAAATCCATAGTCATTGATAAATCTTTTGATGTAGGATCGAAGTCTTTGCTTTTAATATGACAGAAATGACAATGATCTGATAGCAATATTTATTAGTGGTTTGCCTTTAGCAAATCTTTCCAAAACATTCAATGGAGCTTTCAGCAAAACAATTCTCTTTTCATACTTTGGTTTATATAATATTTAACTAAATTACTAATTGCAATATCAAGTACAACTGTTACAAAGAGCTTTGGGAACAAACACAGTTGACTCGTGGGAAGCATGTAACTCAACTGACATGGCGAGAGCTAGGCAGCAGAGTTGTTTTTGAATCATTAATAGATGTTGAAGTTTATTGAAAGCTTGTACTACATATATCAAAATAACCATGAAAGAGTTCTTAGTCAATTAAGATACTGAATTGGGATTTCTGAAGCTAAACCATCCTTACTTGATCTGATATCTGTAATATACCAATGGACTTAGGGATTACTATTTGGAATTATCACATGGCATTCTTAAGTAGACCTATAATTATTTTTTCCTGTGCTATCTTTATTTGGCTTAAGGTCATACTAGCCTAAAAAAAATGAGTTGGGAGGTTTTCCTCTTTATTTCTAAAATGTATATATCACATTGATTTTCTTTCCTTGAAAATTTGGTAGAACTCTCCCATAAAGCCAGTTTTGTCTAAAGTTTTTGGGGATGAGGGGATGAGGGCCTTTAATCACCACTTCAAATTCAAATATTCTCTTTCTTCTTACATCAATTTTGTAATTTTACATTTTTCAAGAAACTTAGCTCATCTAATTTTTAAAACATTTTTGAAATAGTCTTTTTAAATCACTTTTGTTAAAGAAGACTCTAGGTTGTGACCTCCTGGGAACTTCAGAAGTCCTCTTATATTATAGTCTGTATCCCTCTTGACACTAACCCTCAAGACCTGCCTCCTTTCATTTTAGCACACAGCTCTCAAAGTGGAGAAGGATGCTAAAAAGGGAAGAAGGCTTGAAGACCAGTATGCCTGCCTGCACCAACTGTAAACTACCACTGCCCCAGCCAGACTCATCTCTGCACTGTTAGACAGCTGTCAGGACAGCTATTATTTTCCTCCTTCATGGTAGCAATGCAGCCAACCACAAGCTACTCAGGTAAACACCAAGGTAAGGAATCTTATAGAGATGCACACCTAAACTCCTCTCTCACCCTACATATTGCCTATAGTGCTCACTTATTTGACATTTAACCACTGTGATCAAGCTTGTATTTGTGGCAGGCTCTGTATACAATCAGGAAGCAAAAGTTAGAACTGGACATTGAACAACAGACTGGTTCCAAATAGGAAAAAGAGTACATCAAGGCTGTATATTGTCACCCTGCTTATTTAACTTTTATGCAGAGTACATCATGAGAAACGCTGGGCTGGAGGAAGCACAAGCTGGAATCAAGATTGCTAGGAGAAATATCAATAACCTCAGATATGTAGATGATACCACCCTTCTGGCAGAAAGTGAAGAAGAACTAAAGATCTTTTGATGAAAGTGAAAGAGGAGAGTGAAAAAGTTGGCTTAAAGCTAGACATTCAGAAAACTAAGATCATGGCATCTAGTCCCATCACTTCATGGCAAATAGATGGGGAAACAGTGGAAACAGTGGCTGACTTTATTTTTCTGAGCTCCAAAATCACTGCAGATGGTGACTGCAGCCATAAAATTAAAAGACGCTTACTCCTTGAAAGGAAAGTTATGACCAACCTGGACAGCATATTGAAAAGCAGAGACATTACTTTGCCAACAAAGGTCTTTCTGGTCAAGGCTGTGGTTTTTGCAGCAGTCATGTATGGATTTGAGAGTGGGACTATAAAGAAAACTGGGTGCAGAAGAATTGATGCTTTTGAAGTGTAGTGTTGGAGAAGACTCTTGAGAGTCCCTTGGGCTGCAAGGAGATCCAACCAGTCCACCCTGAAGGAGATCAGTCCTGGGTGTTCATTGGAAGGACTGATGTTGAAGCTGAAATTCCAATATTTTAGCAACCTGATGCGAAGAGCTGACTCATTTGAAAAGACCTTGATGCTGGGAAAGATTGAAGGCAGGAGGAGAAGGGGATGACAGAGGAAGAGATGGTTGGATGGCATCACTGACTCAATGGCCATCAGTTTGGGTAAACTCTGGGAGTTGGTGATGGACAGGGAGGCCTAGCCTGCTGCAGTTCATGAGGTCGCTAAGAGTCGGACACGACTGAGCGACTGAATTGAACTGAACTGAACTGTCCAAAGTACTAGGAAACAGTTCAGTTCAGTTCAGCTCAGTTGCTCATTCATGTCCGACTCAATGCAACCCCATGGACTGCAGCATTCCAGGTCTCCCTGTCCATCACCAACTCCCAGAGTTTGCCCAAACTCATGTCCATTGAGTCGGTGATGCCATCCAACCATCTCATCCTCTGTCATCCCCTTCTCCTCCCACCTTCAATCTTTCCCAGCATCAGGGTCTTTTCAAATGAATCAGTTCTTCACATCAGGAGGCCAAAGTATTAGAGTTTCAGCTTCAGCATCAATTTTTTCAATGAGTATTCAGGACTGATTTCCTTTAGGATGGACTGGTTGGATCTCCTTGCAGTCTAGGGGGCTCTCAAAAGTCTTCTCCAACACCACGGTTCAAAAGCATCAATTCTTCGGCACTCACAACATTTAAAGGAGTCTGCCCTTTCGGAGTTATAGTCTAGTGTTACCCTGTCCAACAGAAATCTAATGCAGCAACATATATAATTTTAAATTTTATAGTAGCCACATCTTTAAAAAGAAACAGGTAAGTTTAATGTTAATAATGATACTGGCTGAATGAGCACCCATCCTCCAACTCATATGTTGAAATCCTAATCTCCAGTACTTCAGAATGTGACTGTATCTGGAGTTAGGACCTTTAAAGAGGTCTTATCTTAATTAAGTTAAAATGAGGTCGATGGGATGGGCCCTACTTCAGTGAGACTAGTGTCCTTAGAAAAAGAGGCAATTAGGACACAGACACATACAGAGGGATGACAATATGAAGATACATGGAGAAGACAGCCATTGAAAAGCCAACAAGAGAGGCCTCAGAAGAAACAAACTCTGCTGACATCTAGACCTTGAACTTCTAAGCTCCAGATCTGTGGGAAAATCAATTTCTGTTGTTTAAGCTATTCAGTCTATATCCAAGTGGAGCTAGTGATGAAGAATCCAGCTGCCAATGCAAGAAACACAAGGTATGTCAGTTGCATCCCTGGGTCAGGAAGATCCCCTGGAGGAGGAAATGGTAACCCACTCCAATATTCTTGCCTGGAAAATTGCATGGACAGAGGAGCCTGGCAAGCTACAGTCCATGCAGCTACTTTGTTACAGCCGCCCTAGAAACTAATATAAATAATGTTTTATTTAATCCACTATATCCAAAACATTATCATCTCAGTATGTAAGTAATATAAAAATGAATTAGTGACATATATCACCTTCCCTTTTTTAGAGTAAGTCTTCAAATAAAAAATCTGGCGGGGGTGAGGGGATGAGATATTTTATCTTTGCAGTACATCTCAATTTAGACTGGCCCCATTGTAAGCACTCCATAGCCACCTGAGTCTGGTGGCTACCACATTGGACAATAGAGATCTGGACCAACTCTCTTCCAAACATTTTATTTCACACACTCTGAAACCCAGGCAAGATCTTTGCCTCAGTGTTCCTTGGAGTTTGTTTGTTTATATTAGTCTACCAGACCCACTGATTTCCCTCTGGCTTCTGTAGCATGGTGGTGCAAGTGGTAAAGAATCCATCTGCCAGTGTAGGAAACAAAAGCAATGAGAGTTTGACCTTTAGGTTAGATCTTCCCAACCTAGGGACTGGAGTAGGAAATGGCAGCCCACTCCAGTTTTCTTGCCTGGAAAATTCCTGTCAAGCTACAGTCCATGGGGTTGCAGAGTCATACATGACTAAGTGACTGAGCACATACACACACAGAAAGGGATTCAGGAAGCCCGGCTGGGATGATCATCTTATCAGGAATCGGAAGTCTCCAAACAGGACTGAAGGTAGGGTTTGAACACACACTGCTCATGGTTAGTATTCAAATCAAAGAGTACAGTAATGACTCAGTCATCTCCTTGCTCAGCCTTCCACAAGTTTGCCCTCTCTAGATAGCTGGGATTTTCCACAGCTTCAAAAACAAAGAAAGTAACTAGGATATTCAGTTTTCAATGTGCCCTTGGGCCTATGAGAAGAAATAGTATAGAACCCCTCCACTTCCAGATTCCCCATAGAAAAGACCCACTTGTGTAAAAGACCCTCCTGAGAGACACACAAACCAAAGACAGCTTGATTCCCATCTAGTAAAAGGAAGAACCACTTAGTGCTACACTTCAAGCATTCCCTTCCCCTTCATGTTGAGCACTGGAATTTCAGCTTTCATCTTCACTTCTGAAGTTCTGATACATGAACTTCTAATAAAAATTTTTTAAGTACATGTAATCTGGATATCAACTGGTGTTTACCTATTTCTTAAGTCTAGATAAAGACAGATTAAAATCTCCATGTTATCAATTGTAGAAAAATTCAGTGGCAGCCTTGGGATTTCTGCTCATTTCTTCAGTGGTGCTTGAGGATAGGGGGGACCTCCAAACGGCTGACTCTGCATTGCGTCTGTTGAGAATACCAAGATCAGCAGTTCTCTCATCATCCGCTCCTATTGAGCTCAACTCTGCTCTGCCATGTTGTTCTTTAGTCGCTAAGTCATGTCTGACTCTGCGACTCCATGGACTAAACCCCCCAGGCTCCTCTGTCCATGGGATTTCCCAGGGAAGAATACTGAAATGGGTTACCATTTCCTTCTCCAGGGGATCTTCCTGAGCCAGAGATCGAACCCACATCTCCCACATTGGCAGGCAGATTCTTCACCTCTGAGCCACCAGGGAACCCACCCTACTCTGCCATGGGTTGTTCTTATCCTTAATTTCAACCCAATACACCCTCCAGTGAAGGCCTTTTGAATAAGGAGAAAATATAACTGAACATTTTGGAAAGAAAAATCTACATTGCAACAGAAATAATTTAAAATTCAAAGACAGACATCTGTATTGCTAAAGGTTGCTTGGTCATTTCCTTGCCTTGGGCACCAGTTACCCTCCATGTTGCTGCTTTTCTCTCTCCTCCTTCTGATTTCTCTTCTGTCTCTCCTTCTACCTCCAGCCCCCTCTAAATCCCTGTTCATTTCTAAGGCACCCCACTTCAACTGTCATGAGTTTGCCTCAGCTCCTGCAGATCCCCACACTCAACCCTATGATCACATCTTTGCTTCAAGTAGCTTATCAAGGTATTTCTGCTCTTTAAAATGTATCTATCCCTATATCTCAAAAGGTCTCAATTGGATCAGTTTCAAGATTTGGATACATATCTCTTTCTGTAAAATTAAATGACATCCTTTTTTCTCTTTCCTTCTTCTTTTCCATCACCTTGTGCTCTTTCTCTTCATTCTCTCTCCACTTACAGACCTATATTCCCCTCTTGGCAGCATCCTATTTTAAAAATAAAAATGATATAATCTTCTAGTTTATTTTTATAGTTCCTTGTTTGAACTCTCTCTAAGAGCCAAAGGCAAGTCGATACTGCATTTAAGTGTTTTTTCACTGGGGCACTTGTATCCTAATAGAAGATCTAGGACCTCGCCAAGATGACCAAAACAAGTAAAAATAAAGGCGACCTAATCTTGAGCACAAGGCACAGTTATCTAAAAACAAGAGTAATCTCTTGGCCTTCTAGTCTTTGGTGGGGCAACACTGGACATGAGCAGACAGTTAGTCTTCTTACAAATAAGAAATATGATTTAGAGGAGTCTAAAACCAGAGGGAAAGTAGACAGATGGTGTAACTTACTTTCATCTCTATTAAAATCTCAGCATCTCAAACAAAGGGCACCTTAATTAGTTGTGCGCCCAACTGTCTGGTAATGGAGAAGGGTCACTCTTCAAGAAAGGACCTACAGTGTTACAGTGTGTGTTAGCCCTTAGGAACTAGGTTGTGCTCTCATCACCTCTCCTTCCCAGCAGGTATTTCCTCGCCCTCTGACCTCACCCAGCAGCTGTTTCATCCATGCCTTCTTTACATCACTTACCTGTTCTACCTTCTGTTACATGGGTTTACCTTTACACCTTTTTTCCTTGTTAGAAATGAATTCCCTGAGGGCCTTGGTACTTGTTCTTCTCTTAAATAAATGTTTCTCTGATAAAATGTCATTTTAACAGAGAGGCCGTCCCAAACCACCCTACCTCCATCACCTCTCTCTCCATTCCCTGCTTGATTTTTCTTTATAGTTTTTACTACTACTTGCTTGACCTCATGCTTCCCAGGTGGCGCCAGTGGTAAAGAATCCACCTGCCAATGCAGGAGACATAGAGACGTGGTTTCGATCCCTGGGTCGGGAAGATCTGCTGGAGAAGAGTACGACAACCCACTCCAGTATCCTTACCCATAGAATCCCATGGACAGAGGAGCCTGGCAGGCTACAGTACATAGGGTTGCAAAGAGTTGGACACGACTGAAGCGACTTAGCATGCACACACTACTTGACATACATTTTTGTCTCACAAATGCATATCCTAGGGCTTTCCTGGTGGCTTAGTGGTAAAGAATTTACCTGCAGTGCAGGAGACATGGGCTTGATCCCTGGAGAAGGAAATGGCAACCCACTCCAGTATTCTTTCCTGGGAAATCCCACGGACAGAGGAGCTTGGAGGGCTACACTCCACCGTCACAAGAGCTGGACATGACTGAGCAATGAAACCACCACCAATTACAGTCCAGGAACACAAATCACTGAGAAAAGAGACTTCTTCAAAAACAGATTGTGTCTGTGTGCATATATATATATATACACACACACACATATACATAAGTGATTCACTTTTCCATGCAGAAGAAAAAAAAAAAGAAAAGAGACTTCATTCCTAGCTAGCAAACCAGAGCCTGGCACACCAAAGGCATTCAATAAATATTAATTAAATGGATGAACAAATTAATCAAAATACTTATTCATCCATCTATATATTTCTGTATCCCCCATAGGATTCAGTACAAGGCCTAGCATTTCTTGGGAACCTAGTAATTATTTGTTGAAAGGAGGAAAAGCAGGGGGAAGTGGAAAGGAATGAAAGAGGAAAGAAAGAAAGAAGGATGGGTGGAAGGAAGGGAGAGGGGAAGGAGGCATGAAGGAAGAACTAGATGACTAAATGAATGAATATATGAACAGCTTGTACATAAGCAACCTGTCACTATGGGAAAGATTGCAAGTGCTATTAAAACCAACCATTGCAAGGAAGGAGGTCCAAATAGTGGTTCATTTTCTCAGTAGAGCCATTTAAGATAGAGAGTCAAGATGCAAGGAAAATTACTGTAGAAGAACTCCATTCTACAATCTGGCCAAGTGAAATATGAGATGAATTTAAGCATTAGCACTGCTTGGCCAAGAGCCACAGAGCTAATTGTTACTTGTTATTTAGGCCTCTGAAGACTGCACCATTAAAACTTGTATTTTTAATATAATGAATAAACGTCTATAAGCCCCATAATTAGAGGATGGTCTACCAAATTAGGGAAATTACTTTTTTAAAAAGAGGAAATTAAGACATGGAATCAGCTCAAGAAATTATTCAACTGCCTCCATATAGGACCAGTTCACATTCTCTTTCTGCCTCTTTAAATGTCTATTGGCTATAAAACCACACATCTTCAGCCTTAACAGGCTCTCATCAACCAAATCATGCTGACTAGCTTTCATGTTCCAGCTACTCAACCATTAGGCACAGATGAAGATGGGTTTATTCCCCATGAACAACAGAAGAGCACTGAAGGGGTCCATGACCCAGGAAAGGACAGTGACTGAGAGTCTGGGATCTGAAGTCAGATTCCTGGATCTTTTAATTGAAAGATTTTTAACATTTCAAGTCTCAGTTTTTATCAGTAAAATATGTGATGATAATAATGCCTAGTTCATAGTGTACATGTGACAAATATGATACATGCAAAAATATGGTATACTGTAAGTATATTTCCTAGCAAACAATGTGTCTAATAAATGTTAATTCTTTTCTGTCTTGTTTACATTTGTCTTTTTTTCCCCTGGGACAGGATAAATTCCTTAAAGGAAGAAACCCTGTTTCCCTTTCCTTGATAATGATGCATCGTAAGTAATAAAAATGTTCACAAAAAAAAAAAAGAACGTACTCACTTTCAGTGACTCAATCTGTCCCCAATTAGTAGTCACCACTTACATTTTCCTGAAGATAGTATCCAGTGTGAAACCATCAGAAAGACCTCCTGGGTTTGCAGGTGGTTAATATACACCTACATGTTATTTTCAGCTAATATTCCGAGCCTCATTGCTCCTTTATAAAAATTGCTCCTTTTTCTCTTTCACCCTTGCTGTTATCTTTGACTTCAAACCCCTACTCCAAAAAGTTACACTGGATATTTGCAAACTCTTTCTACTGGTTTGTTGTATAGTCATCTGAAACTCAAATCACATTCTTCCATAAAACACAAATGGTTAATTGATGAAGGATAATTTAATTTCCCAAGCTTGGGGCTTTGGTCTCTCTACCCCTCCTACTTCCTAAGGAGTCAAAATGATGCCCCCCTCTTATCAGGAGGAATGGAAACAAGCACGACAGACATCATACTACTGAAGCCAGAAGGTAAGACAACAGTGCTGACATCTTGATCCTGGTCTGCAGTCCTGCTGAGTGACCTTGTTGAGCCAAAGATTCTATCCTGCCCATGTGAAGCTAGAAGGAACCATTCTATTATCAGCTCACCAAATTCAGCCCATTGATTTGTCCTGCCTTCATGCTCCCGATCCATCAAGAGAGGGATAACACTGTGATAGCAAGAAAGGATCTCCCACTCATCATTTGCACTATGATAATTCAGGGACTTCCCACAGGAAAAGAATCACAGATTTTTTTAAAAGGAGGAGAATGGCTAATGGAAGTCTGAACATGTCCTGAAAAAGGCTCCTAGGATCAAACAGAATACCTAGGAAGGATTATAAACTCAAGGATTCAGAAAAATAAAGGCATAGTTACTTTCTAAAGAATGACATCACATTTGTAGATGGCTGGGATAATTCCACTTCTGTATTCCCTGTGGAGGAAAAAACTGGATTCTCAAATAGAAATGCTACCTACTCTTCAGTGTTTAAAAACTTGGATTTACTTTCATTTTTAAGTTAACCATCTGCCAAAAGTTTAAGCCTGTTTTCTTACATAATCAAAACCTAGGTTACAGCTGGTATTAATAATACATCTGTATTACCAATAATTGCTTCAAGCTTCATTTTGGCACAATTAAGGATAGTCATAATCCTTTGAAAAGTCAATACTTTATTCTATTTAAAGCTACTGTTGGAGTTAATGCATTTTCATTTCCTTACCTTCCATTCAATTAATCTGACATCAAATGTGCATTTCTTTTGATTGTGTCAACTTTTATTTTTCATTTCATATACCAAAGTAATACATTTGAGTGTCTAGTAGATAGGAATAGATTTATGTATTTTGAATATCAAATCCTATAAAAATCCCTAAAATATGCACAATAGTACTACATTTATGCAAAGGTTATATACAAAATGGCTTCAGCCATCTGGATGGAAGCTAAGAACCCATGTGTATTTGAAGGTCAATGTCTCTGGCACAAAACGTAGAGATTGCTTGTTGCTTCCCAATGGTCCACTACTACTCCTTTACTGTCAGCTAGAGATTGCAACCAGCCAAAGTCAGACACACTGCCAGAGGGTAGAGGTCACCACTGCCAGTACTCCAGAAAGACACGCAACCCTCAGATACCTTCTCATGCCACTAGTCTCACACATTCCACGATCCTCTGTCACTCATGTCGTCCCTGGAAATGGTGAGAACTCAACAAGACTTCTTTCCTACCTTTAGCAGAAGAACTCTTGGCTCTACTCATTTCTAATTGTACTTTAAAGTACAATCTATTTCAAGGCATCCCTCCCAAGCACTCAGGGGAAGGAAGATGCCAAAGAATGAAGTTATTAGCATTACTGCCCACCCACTACGTGCTTCTACAAAAACACCAATTAATGACCCCAACTTACTCTCCTCTTCCAGGGTGCTCAGCTTTCTTAATAGAAAGACTGTTGTCAACTCCATCTAGACTGAAAATCTAACACGGTGGTCTCACTTCCAAAACCAAAGCATCTGTCATATCCTCCAAATCACCTAAGCTTCCACCAGGAGGGAGATCTCTTCTGCTTGATTCCCACAATCAGCATCCCTTTTCATCTGTCCTACAAGGGCTCCCCCAGTGTCCCAGCCTCCCCCAAAGAACAGGTGATGGCTTGAGGCCACCGAACCTGGCAGACTCATTTTGACAACTCCCATCCTCAGTCTCTAAACACAACGCCTTGCTAAGTGGCTCCAGTGCCCTGGGTTTCCCTGCTTCTCACTCAACCATGCATGTCCTAAGACCCGGGTCTTGCCCTCCTGCATGCAGGGCACGTCCCTCCCACACCACCTGTAAGACACTGACTTCTGCAGCAACCGTGCCAGAGACAGCCTGAGGGGCCCTGCTAACAATGGAGGCGGGGGATACTTCAGGCTCCCCTGTTTCACAGCCACAGATTTAGGTCACAACAGGCTTTCTATGGCCACCCTTCTACTATGTAGGCCAGACCATATATTGACTCTGACACAACTGGAACCAGTGGTTATTAGTAAAATGAAGCATCCAAAATAGATTACTACTGAGGATTAGAATTCAGACTTTAGGAGCATACTCCACATCTCGGTCATGTGTAATCTATAAAGTGAGGTTCCCTTTGTGTATCAATCTGACCAACAATGACTTGATCGCCTATAGAATACAGCACTCTCTGAAGTGCAATTAAGGTTGTCTTTGAAAATTCATTATAAAACAATCCGTATTAAGGCATTTATTGCTAGAGAGTTGTCACATAATAGATTTTCAGAGGAAAGTGCAGCTGTGCTTTAGGAAGGGGAGAATTTTATGAAGATTCTTAAGCTTAACACGACTTTCCTGACTTCCCTGGTCCAGTGGTTAAGATCCGGTGCTCCCAATACAGGAGCATGAGTAAGATCTGGATGGGGAACTAAGATCCTGCATGCTGCACTGCACAGCCTAAAAAAACAAAAACACTACTTTACTCCCTTTTGCTGTTATTGTTGTTTAGTAGCTAAGTTGTGTCCAGCTCTTTGTGAGCCTGTGGACTGTAGCATGTAAGGCTCCTCTGTCCATGGCATTTTTCCAGGACAGAATACTGGAATGGGTTGCCATTTCCTCTCCCAGAGGATCTTCCTGACCTAGGGATCGAACTCAAATCTCTCGTGCTGGGAGGCAGATTCTTTACCACTGAGCCACCAGAGAAGACCCCCTTTACCCATTTCTTACTATCTTGGGAGAAAAAAACAATTTATGCCGGGGTCCAGCCTCGGCGGGTCCGGGGGTCTTGAGGGATGAGTGGCGTCCGCGAAGAAGTGAGCTGAGTCAATGTGTGGTGATGGAGCAGTCTCTCTCGTTTATTGTTGGTTTACAGTTTTATAGCCAAAAGACATCCCCATTACATCATTACATCATCTATCATTCTATACAATTTTTTGTTTTCTACCTTCCATAGCAACCTTATCACTGAGCTCATTCTCCAATCTGTCATGAAACATTCCCCTTACAGAAGTCAGATTTCTATGTAATTAGATTTAACAATAGTATGTTTACCATTTGAATGTCTTCAGCATACTTCATTCAGTCATGATAAGTACATCAACCTAAGTAGAAAGGTTACATTTCTCTTATCAGGTGCAACTGTATAGAAGCTAGAGGGAAGGGCTTAAGCTTGAAACTGTTATATTCTAGAAACCTACTCCAGTTCTTAAGAGGAAAGAGGAAAGAGGACAAAGAAGACAGTTTGGAAAGAGGAAAGAGGACTATGAGACAGTCTAGCAGCACTGCTTTAGCAATAAAACCCTATTAACCTTATAACTACTATAATGAATTCCTGTGTCTACATTATCTTAAGGCAATCAACGTCTCCAACTATGCTGGCCATAGCATTCCAGCCTGGTTTCTTCAAGGAAGGGAGCCTCTTCCGTGGAGTGGTCGGGAGAGTGGGATGTGGAAAGGTGACCCAAGTACGAGCCCTTCTGGTGGTGGCCTTGCCATGACCCCCAAAGAACTCTTGGTAAACTCCCCAGTAAGGAGTAGGAGGTGTAGTAATCTATTTAAATGTCCCTTATTCCTCCTTTGTCCCCAGGGAAGGGAATCTGCCTTCCCCAATCCCCTGGGGGAAATAAGGTCTGAGGGAATTATCTCAGGATGAATTATTTCTAACTGGGACTGACCTACTGAGATGAGCTAAACAGAACTTCCCAAGAAAAACACCAGGAGGGGCCTTGCCTTGGGATGCCCCGAAGGAAAATCCGCTTTGCAGTTTCCTTCTCAGTCTCGTGACCTTGTCATCGGAGTGAGGGGGCATCCTGACGGCTCCTGGCAAATTTATCTTTCCTTGACTCTCTATATTCACTTAACGTTTGCATAAATGACATTTCTTAAAATTATTTCATAGGTACACTTTGAGATAAAGTCTCAAAAACAAACAAATCTTACTCTGCATCTCTTATTTGCTTTCTCCCATTCTCCTTTCTTCTTCCTGCTAGGGGCCAAATTTACCTTTTTTCAACCTTCTCTTTTATGGATATTCTTAACCTCTCTTTCAGTTGGTATGCTCTAGCCAACACGTCTGCCACTAGTTTCACCTGAATAAATTACCTTATAACCATCCTGGTTTAAGTCATATGCCTCTTTTCAACATAAATCATTCAAGATAAATTACTATCCCTAAAGACCTTGAGTTCAAGGATCTACTAAAGTGATTTAAGTGAACCTTTACAAAATTTTGATTGTGTCAAAATGAAGATTAGTTTAACTTTTTTTTAAGTGCAGATGAATTCAGAGGGAAGAGTTTAAACATTCCCTGCTTAAGAGCACTTTTATATCACTATCACAAATTTGAAGGTGCTGAGACATTACTAGTTTTTGCTTTTCTTTGATAATACATTTGTTAGTTGTTTTTATGAGAGGCTTTAGACCTTCAGCAGTGAAAATCACCTACTTGTCCAGCCAGCTGTGACAGTGATACATTATCTGAGGAGAGAAATCTGAAACAATTCCCAAAGACAACAAAGAGTAAAGGCCTGAAAAACCTAAAGGGGAGAGGTATGTGAAGTGAAAAGCGAGACAGCTCCCACCGCTGGAGTGAAGAGGTTTGGCCATGTGCCCAAAGCAGCTGCCTTGGGGTACGGAACTGAGAGGAACCCACTGAAGATGCCTTCCAAACTCAGTCAACTCCCTCCTGACCCAGCTTCCTCCCTATCCCACCCTCTTCTTAACTTTCCAACTGAGGTCTCTGGAGAAAGGAGGAAAGAAGGCAACAGACAAGAGTCAATCGTGTTATCCAAGAATACAAAGGCAGGAAAGGCAGGACATAAGCTTACTAATCAGTTCCCCCAGAGAAGAAACAAACCACCCACTCCAACTTCTAAAGGAAGATAGGAAGGAAGAAAGGAATTGAGGGAGGGAGGGAAGGAGGGAAAGAATCAGAATCCCAAAGGGAAATACAAAATGTTCTCTAGAAACCAGGTGTTGTATGATCAGCACTTTAAAAAAAAAAAATTTATTGAGGATCCCCTGGAGGAGCGCATGGGAACAAACTCCAGTATTCTTGCCTGGAGAATTCCATGGACAGAGGAGCCTGGTGGGCTGCAGTCCACTGGGTCGCAGAGTCAGACACACCTCTGCACAGCACAGCACAGCACACAGTTGCTGTACAACGTTGTGTTAGTTTCTTGTGCACAGTGAGGTGAATCAGCTATATGTGTGTGTGTGTATATATATATCCCCAATTTTTTTTATTTCCTTCCCATTTAGATCACTACAGAGTACTGAATAGAGTTCCTTGTGCCATACAGTAGTTCAATATCAAAAAAAAACAAACAACCCAGTCAAAAAAATGGGCAGAAGACCTAAATAGACATTTCTCCAAAGAAGATCTACAGATGGTCAAGAGGCACAAGAAAAGATGTTCACCATCATTAATTATTAGGGAAATGCAAATCAAAACTGCAATAAGGTTATCACCTCACACCTGTCAGAATGGCCATCATCCAAAAATCTATAAACATTAAGTGCTGGAGAGGGTGTGGAGAAACAGGACCTTCTTACAATGTTGGTGGGGTGTAAACTGGTACAGTCACTATGGAGATTCCTTAAAAAAAAAAGTAACCATAGAACCACCATATGATCCAGCAGTCTCACTGCTGGGCATCAGCATTTCTTTTATTTCAACTGTCTTCTACAAAGTTATTCCTTATAAAACCCAATGTGTGGGTAATTTAAGTACTTTATCATGACTCCCAGGCAAACTGAAATGTATCAGTTTGAGTTTGAGGTCCTCTAAGCTCTTTCTAAAATAGCCAATGTCTAAAACTTTCACCACAAAGAATCCAGATCTAAGTGTATAGCTGATGAACTTTTCCATCTTCATTTTTAAGAATCCCATTGTGGTTCTAACAGAATCAGTAAGATTAAAAAAAAAAAAATTCTGTGTGTTCATTCACATTTTTCCCCACCTAGAGGTTGGTAACGGAGAAGGCAATGGCAGCCCACTCCAGTACTCTTGCCTGGAAAATCCCATAGACAGAGGAGCCTGGTAGGCTGCAGTCCATGGGGTCACTAGGAGTCGGACACGACTGAGCGACTTCACTTTCACTTTTCACTTTCATGCACTGGGGAAGGAAATGGCAACCCACTCCAGTGTTCTTGCCTGGAGAATCTCAGGGATGGGGGAGCCTGGTGGGCTGCCATCTACGGGGTCGCACAGAGTTGGACACGACTGAAGCGACTTAGTAGCAGCAGCCGCGGGGGCCGGTAAACAGACTTCGCCAGCCCTTCCAAAACTATTCCAAAAAGCCTTGCGCCCTCTATTGGCCTTCCTGCCACATTACCTCCCTATGGCCTCGGATTACCCGAGCGCTTTTTTTTTTTTTTTTTTAATTTTCTTTACTTTATTGTGCTGGTTTTGCCATACAATGACATGAAACCGCCATGGGTATACATATGCTCCCCCTCCAGAACCCCCCTCCCTCCTCCCTCCCGATTCCCTCCCCCTGGGTCATCTTGGTGTCCCAGCCCCGAGCATCAACCTTGGGCTGGTGATTGATTTCACATATGATAATTAACATGTTTCAATGCCATTCTCCCATATCATCCCACCCTTGCCCTCTTTCACAGAGTCCACGAGACTGTTCTATACATCTGCGTTTCTTTTGCTGTCTCGCATGCAGGGTTCTCGAGCTTTTAAAACATTCTACAACCACAGCTCTGCAGGTAAATTGGCAGCTTAAGAAAAGTGATGTTTGGGCTGAAAATCATTTCACAAACAAAAGAAGAAATGGGTATAATGGACTCTGAAATCAAGAAGTAAAATTATTTAAGGAAGGGTCAACAGTTATGTTACCTTCCGCTTTCAAAACAAGATTTGATTTTTCTTAAAAAACAGCTTTGCTATATTGCTGAATTACCATTAATTGTGGCTTTACATGACTGGCTTCGGAAGCAATGAACGAAGTCAAATCTAACCAAAGTGACCCAGCAAGCTAGGGAGAGATGAGAGACCACGGTGCTGGCCGGTAAGGCTGAGTGGGGAGACAGGCCAGTTTTCTCCAGGCTGATATCATCTCAGACCAAGCTGGGAATGGGCCTAGGGAGTCCGATGCTATGAGGAGGAGTTTCTTGAAGAGAACAAACTGGTCACTTTCAGAAAGCAGCCCTTTCAAGCTCCTAGAAAACCATTTATTGATAGGAACATTTATATTACAGTCCCTCTCCAAATTGTTGTTTTTTCTTAAATAACATTATAGGGTGACCGTTAATCGGTGGGGTTTTCTTTTTTTCCATTAGAAGACTTTGTCTGCCATACAAAAGTTTATTTTACCCTCTGCAAAAGAAAATCATAACTTCCAAATTAGGTTGGGGGAAAAAGAAAAAAGCCCAGAAAAATTTTAACTTGGGACTGCAAGGTCTCTGTGTGAAACAGAGAAGGGACACCACTATGGCCCCCAGCCCCATTCTGACTGGTCTCTTCCTGCAACTAGAGACCTCATTAAGTGCCACTGCCCTGCAACACTAGATGGATACCAGAAGACAGCTAACCTTGCCACTAAAATAGGGAATTATGTTCCTGCCTCAGCAGTGTTGAAGCATTTGTGTGCCAGGCGTTGGACAGGGGTTGGAGAAACAGAAATAAATAAAACACAGTCCCTATCTGCAAGGGTTTTCAGTCAAGCAGGATACAAAGACAAGTGAACATAATTAGAACCTAACACTGTAAACTACATGATGAAAATATACATAAAGTAAGAGCAAAAAAGAGAATGTTATAGCAGGAAAGATCCATGATTCCAAGTCACAGTTTGTCTTGTACCCCCAAATGCATCAGTTTCATTCAATGAGGACTCGGGAACTGTCTGAATTCCTTTCATACCCTTTTGATGCATGGTTGCAAAGGAAAGCTGATGATAAATATATTAAGTGAAATATGATTTACTCATATCAGAGAAGCATCAAACATAAACAACAAGCTATTGAGAAACACAGAAGAGCAGACTTTCAAAGAGAGGACGGTAGGCTATGTCAGATAGAGACGAGGTTGAGGAACGTTCAGACTGAAAGGGCTGCTGGAGTTAGCAGTAAAAAGTCACCAGTGATTTCAAGACAAATCACTTCAATAGAGTGATGAACACAAGAAGCCAGGCTTGAAGAAAATGTGTTTAAAAAGGAAACAAACACAGCAGGTACAAAAGCTCTTAGAGGAGCAATTACTAAGTGAATGTCACGGGAGACAGCACAGGAGAACATTTTCCTCTGGGACAATCTTCCCCGTTCCTATGGGGTAGAAGGGGGCTTCCCGGGTGGCTCACTGGTAAAGAATTTGCCTACAATGCAGGAGACACAGGTTCAGTCCCTGGGCCAGGGAGATCCCCTGGAGAAGGAAATGGCATATTCTCAACTGGAGAATCGCATGCACAGAGGAGCCTGGTGAGTTACAGTCCATTGAGTCACAAGAGTTGGACACTATTTAGCGACTAAACAACAACAAAAGCATGAGGTAGAAGATGAGAGTGTGTGTGGGCTCCCCAGGCATAGAGACCCAGGTTCATATTCCAGCTGTGCCATTTAAACGAATTTGCCACTCCAAACCTCTGTGAAGTGGGATCAGCAGAGCACATAAAAATACCTAGCACAGAATAAACACTCATTCTGGAAACTGGGAAGGAGCCAGAGAAAACCATCCTATTTCTTGAATTCTAAGACTCATATTTTAACATTTCTGAAATCAGCATGCATCATAGTTTGTCAGTATTTTCCCTTCTTAGCAGCACATAACATAATGACTCATCTAACAATCAATAATAACATCTTGGATTTAATGAGAGAATTGGTCCCTAACCCTGGAGCAGTTGAGTAACTGACCTAACTTTATGCAAACTGGCTTATGAAGAAATGTTAAAGGGAACATTTCACTTAAGTTCACAAGGGTTTCAGAAAATCTTCTGGGTCCTTGCTGCTCCTATTATGGCCAATACACCAGCAGCAGCAGCAGCACACAGGATCTTGTTAGAAATGCAGAATTTCAGCCTCCATCTCAGACCTAGCAATAAGAATCTTTAGTTTAACAAAGGCCCCAGGTAATCTATGTGTACAATCAAGTTTTTAAAGCACTGTTCTAGCTTTTTGTTTGTTTGAAGTTGGAGCTATTGATATAATTGGACATTTGAATTCATTCCTTTAACTACTCACCCAAATTTTATTCTTTCACTAAAAATATAATGGCAAATTGGGATGAAGATTATATTTTCAAATCTTTCAATATTTAAGATGTATCTGGAAATCAATATAATTGTACATGGAAATCAAAATCTTTGGAAATCAGAGATAATATCAATATCAAAGTTGGAGGCTGTGGAATCAAGTTTAAATTTAAAAATAAACTTTATCTCCTACAGCATTGCTGGACTTGGTTTTCAGTGATGTTCCAAACTGACATATTTATACTGTTAGTCAAGTGGAATACTAACCAGGTTAAATACTTATAATACAACAGGATGAAAAATTTGGGGCTCCGATTAACCTAGTCTGACCAAGCTCGGAAAACAATACGCTGCCAAATATTTGATTGAACATCATAAAATGAGAATGATTAGACTGTTAAGAAATTTGTTGCTTGGCGACATCTACTATGGAAAACACAAATCACTAATATGGACTTTTGTGATGCCCTGATTGAGGATAATGCAGGTATAATCACGACCAGAGGTAGCACAGCTTTGATTATCCTATTATTCCCTATGGTGGGTTCAATAAAAGGGAGTGTAAAATCAGGAAGCATGACCCTGAAAAAGAATAGTTAATCCTCCACATAAAAAGTTCTCTGGATTGGCTGCCAGAATGCAGAAAGCCAATAACTGGAATGATGAATGGGAAAAGATTAGCAATCCAGAGAAAGCCCTGGACACTGTTACTTTACAGTGCAAATAAATTAGGCTTTCTATAATTAATGTAGGCAGAAGGAATTGGATTTGAATTTTTTTTTAATCTTGCTTTTATTACACTGAGCAGGCACATGTGAAAATTTCTTCCACAGCCCCCAGAAAATCTGGTGTCTACTGCCAGCTTCTTGCTGCAGGAGTGCATTCGCTAGCTGACCAGAACGGAGCCAACCCACACAGGCTCTCTCTCACCCAGGCCCCTCTCGCCTCCATGGGAGACACTCACAATCACTCTCCTTTGCCCCAACAAACACTGAAGTGTAGGTTGCTCTGGGCGCAGTAACCTCTTTGCTGCCCCCATCAGCATAGCAGTCTGACTCTCTTTTCTGACTCCTAGGGCAGAAGTCACATTCCTGTTCCCCACACCTAGCAGCCTCAGTGGACATATGTCAAGCTCTCTAGTAGCACTGTGAAAGATCTATCTTGCTTTGGGTTCTCCCCAAAGCAGGCACTGGGACAGGATTCAAGGGCAAGTGGCTTATTTAGGAGATTATCTCAGAAAACACTGGCAAGGAGTGGGAAGCCTAGGTCTACTTGGCAGTGATGTGTCACCCAGATCCCCTCATGCAGGCAGGCGGGGTGTGTTCCAGGCATCCTTAGCTCTGGGCCCTCTTTGGAGATCTTTGGCTGAAGACGACTGCCCCTCCCGAGGTCAGGCCTCCTAGGCACAGCACACACCCACTAATGATGCTCTGGACCCAGAAGGAAAGAAGCAGCAGACATGGAAGAGTAGTAAAAATACCTACCACAATCAGGAGGGGATGTGGGCTTGGAATCCAGAGAGTAGCCATAGAGCAAACATTGATCGTGTGAATAATAATCCCTGCCAGACTTCTGCTGGGCTATTCTCACTCCTGAATTTATTTATTCTTCACAATTCTATGAGGTTTTTCTATGCCACAAATAAGGAACTGAAATTTAGAGGAGGGAAACTTGCCCAAGTTAGAAGCTTCATCCCAAATCTAATGCAACGTTCCATACCCTTAGCCAGACTATACTATTTCAGGTCTCCAGAAGTAGCTAATAGCTATCTGCAAAAAGGGTCATTTTTAGTGAAATGTTTTCACTAAAATGAAACATTCTCCAACACTCGTGGAAGCCAAAGCACTGCCCACAAGGCTAAGCATCATTCACTTTTGTGAAAAGTGAAGAACCATGCTCCCTTTCCCCCCTGCAAACAGCTAGCAAGGGGGGGCAGGGGAAGGGGGGTGGACACGGTGCAGAGAGGAGAAAATGTAATGTCATAATAAGAATCCAATGGTACATGAAATTACTTTATGTTTTAAAATTTTTCTTTACCACACAGGATCTGAGTTCCTCAACCAGGAATCAAATCCAAGTCCCCTGCATTGAAAACTCTTAGTCCTAATGACTGGACCTAACCAAATCAGATTATAGACAAGCAAGCCAAGACAAAGAGTCTCAGTCTCCAGAATTTAGGAGGTATGTGAGGCACTGCAAAGGCTCTGAGAAGAATCTTTTCCTTTATTTCTCCTCAGGCACCAGACTGAAGAAATTCTCAAATGTTCTCTCATGGTATTGATACACAGACAATTGTTAGGGCATTTTTCCAGGACTGAGCTTTCAGGCTCAAAAAAATAAAAGTAAAGGGAAAAAAGTGGGACTACAAAACCAGAGGAAAAAGTCAGCATGTCAGATGACAGTGAGTTGGTAAGAAGAGAAAGAAAAAAGACACATGAAGAACGGAAAGAACAAAAGTAAAAGTTTTAAGTGGAAGGAGATAAAATAAGAAATAAAGACAAAGTTGTTGTTTGCTCGTTTTAAAGAAAAAGACTGTAACTCCAGACTCCATATGAACTACTAGTGATACTCTGAAAAGATGCTGTTTCTCCTCATCTCCTGCTGGAATTCGATTAACTAGTAGATCACAGTTCACAGCTTATCAGCTGCTCTTTATCCCTTTAAAATAATTCATGAGGAAATCTTTGCTCAAAGCAACAAATGACATCTCTTAGGCTAATCACCAGCGAAGAAGTGGGGAATGCTCCCAACTCTGGTACAGAAAAATTGTTAATCTTAAAACCCCAGTAATTATGTTGTAAACCATAGAGTATTCTTTATTTTAGTGATTGGTAAAACCTCACCATTCATCTACAATACATCTAAATCTGGGACATCTGGCTATCCCAACCTTGTATACTAGACAGAGCATAAATCACAGGCCAGGGAGCTATGGACAGTGAAAGGCAAAAAGTTATGAAAACTGATAGCTTTATAAACAAAACCATGTGATACCTTATATATACATGTACTATTTTATTTTTAGACCATCTTCCACCACTTCATCATTTTGAATTTTGGGAAAGGCAAATCTGACACATCTGGCTACTTATAATCAAAACTCATGTTTAAAACAGTACTCAAAAAAAGTGACAAAAACCTCAACTGCCGCCAATAAAAAATATTATTTATCAAAGAATTATTTATTATTAAAAGTTTTTTAGGAATTTAGTTCTCGGTCAAGATGATTAGTTTCTCTGAATCTTGTGAATACTGGCCTTTGCTAAAAAGATTAGAAGGGAACAATGGCAGGGAACAGTAATAGGTAAAATTATCTTTTATTTTAAATTGGCAAGAGAGAAAAAGAAATATTATGAACCTTTAGGGAAAGCAAATTGCAGAACTGGATATATAGTGTGATGACTTTTTAATAAGCTATAAAATATATATGAAGAGAAAGAGAACCTACTAATGAGATGATGGCCTGGAATTGTACTTATTAAACCCTAAACAATGACCCAAGGAAAAGAACTGCAAAAAGGCAAAGTGGTTGTCTGAGGAGGCCTTACAAATACCTATGAATAGAAGAGAAGCAAAAGGCAAAGGAGAAAAGGAAAGATATACACATTTGAATGAAGAGTTCCAAAGAACAGCAACGAGAGATAAGAAAGACTTCCTCAGCGATCAATGCAAAGAAAAGAGGAAAAGAATAGAATGGGAAGGTCTACAGATCTCTTCAAGAAAATCAGAGATGCCAAAGGAACATTTCATGCAAAGATGGGCACAATAAAGGACATAAATGGTAGGGACCTAACAGAAGGAGAAGATATTAAGAAGAGGTGGCAAGAATATATGGAAGAACTGTACAAAAACGATCTTCACAACCCAGATAATCACCATGGCATGATCACCAACCTAGAGCCTGACATCCTGGAATGTGAAGTCAAGTGGGCCTTAGGAAGCATCACTACCAACAAAGCTAGTGGAGGTGATGGAATTCCAGTTGAACTATTCCAAATCCTAAAAGATAAAGTGCTGCACTCAATATGCCAGCAACTTTGGAAAACTAAGCAGTGGCCACAGGACTGGAAAAGGTCAGTTTTCATTGCAATCCCAAAGAAAGGCAACACCAAAGAATGCTCAAACAACCGCACAATTGCACTCATCTCACACGCTAGTCAAGTAATGCTCAAAATTCTCCAAGCCAAGCTTCAACAGTACGTGAACCATGAACTTCCAGATGTTCAAGCTGGATTTATAAAAGGCAAAGGAACCAGAAATCAAATTGCCAACATCTGTTGGATCATCAAAAAAGCAAGAGAGTTCCAGAAAATCATCTATTTCTGCTTTATTGACTATGACAAAGCCTTGACTGTGCAGATCACAACAAACTGTGGAAAATTCTGAAAGAGATGGGAATACCAGACCACCTGACCTGCCTCCTGAGAAATCTGTATGCACGTCAGGAAGCAACAGTTAGAACTGGACACAGAGCAACAGACTGGTTCCAAACAGGGAAAGGAGTATTTCAAGGCTGAATATTGTCACCCTACTTATTTAACTTATATGCAGAGTACATCATGAGAAATGCTGGGCTGGAGGAAGCACAAGATTCAAGAATCAAGATTGCTGGGAGAAATATCAATAACCTCAAATATGCAGATGACATCACCCTTATGGCAGAAAGTGAAGAACTAAAGAGTCTCTTGATGAAAGTGAAAGAGGAAAGTGAAAAGTTTGGCTTAAAACTCAACATTCAGAAATTAAGATCATGGCATCTGGTTCATGACAAATAGATGGGAAAACAGTGGAAACAGTGACAGACCTTATTTTGGGAGGCTCCAAAATCACTGCAGTTGGTGATTGCAGCCATGAAATTAAAAGATGCTTGCTCCTTGGAAGAAAAGTTATGACCAATCTAGACAGTATATTAAAAAGCAGAGATGTTACTTTGCCAACCAAGGTCCATCTAGTCAAAGCTATGGTTTTTCCAGTAGTCATGTATGGATGTGAGAGTTGGACTATAAAGAAAGATGAACACTGAAGAATTGATGCTTTTGAAGTGTGGTGTTGGAGAAGATTCCTGAGAGTCCCTTGGACCGTAAGGAGATCCAACTAGTCCATCCTAAAGGAGATCAGTCTTAGGTGTTCATTGGAAGGACTGATGTTGAAGCTGAAACTCCAATACTTTGGCCACCTGATGCAGAGAGCTGACTCACTGGAAAAGACCCTGATGCTGGGAAAGATTGAAAGCAGGAGAAGGGGACGACAGAGGATGAAATGGTTGGATGACATCACCGACTCAATGGACATGAGTTTGAGTAAACTCTGGGAGTTGGTGATGGACAGGGAGGCTTGGTGTGCTGTAGTCCATGGGGTTGCAAAGAGTCAGACACAACTGAGCAATTGAACTGACTGAAACAATGAACACTCCTTACAAGGATACTTCTGTATGTTTGTTCTTTGCTGTTGTTCTATTTTTTCTAAACTTTTACACCAATGAAAATACTTTTAAACAAAAAATAAATCTCCTTCTAAGCTTTACCAGCATGTGATCTTTAAGAGTTTTCTCCCCAGCAGTTAAAACAGGACACACACAGTTAATGAAGAAAATTAGGTGACATACTTAAAGCATCCAATACCATGCTTAGCACAGCAGATGCTGTATGATCAGAAGCTTCTGCTTTCACGGGTTATAACATTTTCAAACACCAGAATCCAAAATTAAAAATCTGCTCAAAATCATATTGTGGATTACTATTTACTTCCATGTGTGTATGAAAATCATTACAAATCAAATGAAAATTAGAATCTTCATGGAGGGAAAAGTGTTTTAGTAAAAACAACCTTGCATTATATAATCAATCCCATTAATAATAATTGGGTGTTACAACACTCCAGTCCTTTGACATTTATTGAATTTTTACCAACAGATCATTATACAGAATAAAATTTGGAAACTTGTCTTCTTCCCATATCATAATCCAACTCAAGTACAATAAAAACCATTAAGAAAAACTAAAGCTCTAACCATTATAGCATTATAACTTAGATGATCACAAAAGACACAGAAAAGTTATGCTGTGGATCCAGGTCAAAACTCCATTATCATCTTGTTCCCACACCTGTATATGTTTCAACATCTGAACTCAGCTCACCATGCTTCCCTCCCCTACCAGTGGAAGAATTTTTTTCTTCCCATATCTTACTTCATCTCATATCTTACTTCATCTGAGGCTGCAGCCTCACTTTATTGTCTTCTACTTTCCATTTTCCTTCTCTTCCTCAAGAGCTTTTTTAAAACTCTGCTTTAGCCCTGTAACCCTCTCAACCTACTTTCCTATGCCTCGTCTCTACCACTGCCAGCTTCCTCAAGAGAATTAAATTACTTCTACTTTCTTACACCAACTCACTCACCGCTGTCAAGTCTTCAAACACTCCATCCCCGACACCCCCACGTCACCCAGCAAAGGCCATTAGGGACATCCACTGTCAAAACCAATGTCCACTCTCCTGATCTTGCTTGAAGTCTGGACCTCTCTCCTGCTCTTGACACTATTGGCCACTTTACTCCCCTTGAAACTTCTTGACTCCTTTATCACAGCTTTCTTGTTTCATCTCCCTGACTTCACCTGGTCAGTTTCACTTGCTGACAAAAGTCATCTGCCTTGGATGGCCCTTATAGATTGACACGTCCGAGGGTTCAGTCATCTGGCCAACAATGTGAGTGATCCACCAGATTCCCATTGCAGTTTTAGCATACATATCCAGCAGTCTGCTCCTACTTTTTTCTGACAGAGGGCTGCCCCAAGGTGATGGAGTCCACTGATCCTCTGTAGTATACCTGGAAATACTAGGGAAGTCACATCACCCAAACAGTCTCCAGAAGCCAATGTTTCAGCTCAAGCCTGTTAGCTTTGGGACTGGAAATACACATCAGCTTTCCTGAATCTCCAGTTTGCCAACTTTCTAGGGAAAGGAGATCAAACCAGTCAATCCTAAAGGAAATCAACTCTGAATATTCATTGGAAGGATTGATGTTGAAGCTGAAGTTCCAGTACTTTGGCCACCTGATGCAAAGATCTGACTCCTTGGAAAAGACCCTGATGCTGGGAAAGATTGAGGGCAGCAGGAGAAGGGGGCGACAGAGGATGATATGGTTGGATGGCATCACCAACTCAATGGACATGAGTTTTAGCAAACTCTGGAAGATACTGAAAGACAGGGTGTCACAAAGAGTCGGAATGACGGAGCAACTGAACAACATCAGCTTCTACAAATTGCACAAACTAATTCCTTACAATAAATCTCTATATATACACATATAGATAAATGTTTAAATATGTAAGTATCTATATCCATCCTATTGGTTCTGTCTCTCTGGAGAACCCTGACTAATACACATAACAACCACCTCACCTTTTGTAGGATTTTGCTGTGGCAGATAATTCTTGGATTTGGCTGTCTCCAAAGGATTAAGCAGTTTAGCCTCAAGACAAATTTCAGGGAGTCACTTGTGGTTTCTCCTACTTTTTTACTCATAATTGTTGATTAAGAAAGTATGCTGCAACAGTAAAGCTATTTTTCATCCTTTCCTGCTTCATTTGACTCAGAAATACCAGGAGGCCAAACTACTGAGAATGCATACAAATCAAATATCACAAAGCCAAGAAGAAATAGATGAAGTCACATTAACCCATCTGAGATAAATATTTAAATGAGTTGAGGACAAGAACAATCAGACCAAGAATGGTGATAAAATTGCATGGTACTTTACACTGATTTCAGCAGAGATACCCCTATTGAGCACACAAAACATACTTGGACTATTTCCAAAATGAGTTTGGCAATGGTTTAATCGCTCGGTCATGTCCAACTCTTCGCAACTCCATGGACTGTAGCAGGCCAGGCTCCTCTGTCCATAGGATTTTCCAGGCAAGAATACTGGAGTGGGTTGCAATTTCTTTCTCCAAGGATCTTCCTGACCCAGGGATTGAACTCGTGGCTTCTGCATCTCCTGCATTGCAGGCAGATTACCACTGAGCCACTGGAGAAGTCCTAAAATGAGTTTAGAACACTTCTAAATGCAAAGTGGTAGAAGAAATGAAATCTAGTGTCAAGCCTACAACTGTTATAGGTTACCATCCATACACTACAACTGTAGTCCATCCAGCCCTGTGAACAATAATCTGAGGTGGTTTGCACCATTGGTAAAAACAATGACCCTGAAATAACACACGTTTTAAAGCAACTCTGTTTAATTCTACTAATATGAGGCCATGTCTGCTTCATCAAACAAATTTGAAGAGAAAAGGGGCGTTAGGTGTTTCACTGGCTTATGTGATTATTGCAAATTACAACTAACAACCCTGTGTCTAAAAGAATTACATAACTGCATCATCACACAGCAACCTTGCTGGCTGCCTCTAGCTCCACCAGTATCAGCTGCACTAGTCAACTTGAATCTGCCTTTAAACAAAAGACATAATGAAAACCAACCAGCACAACAGACTCCTACAATCCCCTATAGAACTGATCTGGAAGACAGCCCTTACCCCATCACCAATAAAAGCTGTTCTTTTTTTTTAACTGCACCACATGGTATCTTGGTTCTCCAACCAGGGATCAAACTCATGCCCCCTGCAGTGGAAGTGTGGGGTCTTCACCACTGGACCACCAAGGAATCCCCCAAAGATGATCCTAATCTAAACCTCCATTGCCGAGCACCATTTCTAGGCTCTCGTGAGACTCTAGGTGGATCCCTCTACTTCTAAGGACTGTATTTTCGACCCTGGCTGATAACCATGGGTGGAAATCCTCCAGATTTTGCATGCCCTCACTCCCTCATTCTATAACAAACACTGAACCAGATCATGGGGTGCAACAGTAAATCAGATACAGAATCTGCCCTCGAGGGGCACCCAGACTGAGTGTAAAACTAAATAATTACAACCCCAGGTTATGAGAGCTACAAGTGAGACATGTACACATGGAGAATTGGAACTCAGAAATTGTTAAGGGTTTCTCTGGTGGTTCAGAGGTAAAGAATCTACCTGCCAAGGCAGGAGACCCAAAAGATGCGAGTTAGATCCCTGAGTCAGGAAGATCCCCTGGAGAAGGAAATGGTAACCCACTCCAGCATTCTTGCCTGGGAAATCCCAAGGACAGAGGAGCCTGGCGGGCTACACTCCATGGAGTTGCAAAGAGTCAGACATGACTGAGTGACTGAGCCCACACAAAATGTTAAAACCTCTGGCTGAGGAGAGGAAAAAGACATCTTCATAGGGAAGAATTATTGAGTCAAATTCAAAATTTTAAAGACCTGTTTATTCCTGCTACTTTCCAGCTCCATATCAGTCACCTTCAATAACCATCCAACTTCTCACCTCAAGTCCCTGAAGACCAGCAAGTTCTCTTCCTTCACTTCTTTATGGGGTCAGAGCTTCCCTGGTAGCTCAGTCAGTAAAGAATCTGCCTGCAGTACAGGAGACTCGGGTTCAATCCCTGGGTTGGAAAGATCCCCTGGAGAAGGAAACGGCAACCCGCTCCAGTATTCTTGCCTGGAAAATTCTATGGACAGAGGAGCCTGGCCAGCTACAGTCCATGGGGTCACAAGAGTTGGACACAACTTAGCGCTTAAACCACCATATGGGGTCAAGGGATAGTTTGTAATTGTTTTGTCCCTGGAGGCTAAAACAACAGCGCTCAAGTTCCTGACAACACTATCAAACTCAGCTTCACAAACCTGCCCTGCTGAACAAACAGCAGTAGACATTCTATTAACTGACTCCCATTTAACATTTCACCATGTGAACCAACTCTGTCCATACAGCACTGAGACAACAATGCGTACCGAGCAGTCACAGCGTGTGGGCCAGTCAGCATCTCCCTGAATATAAGCCACACATTTCTGCTCCCCTAATAAGTTAGTTGTATTTTTGTTCCCAAACCTGTGTATGCCTGTCATATTGCAATCGGAATGGGGGTTATGGTAGGCAGAATAATGTTCCAAAGACACCCTCATCCTAATCCTCAGAATTTGGGAGTATACTACCATATGTGGCAACAGCTGAGATAGGGAGAGGAGATTGAATTACCCAGGTGGAACCAATCTATCACGGAAGCTTGTAAGGAGAGAAACATGAGGGTGGAAAAGCAGAGTTGTTAACTTTGAAGGTGGAGAAGGTTTGTGAGCTCAGGAATGAGGACTGTCTCTAGAGGCTGAAAAAGATAAGAAAATAGGCTCTCGTCTAGAGCCTATAAAAATGAATGCAGCCCTGCCAACACCTGGATGTCAGTCTAGTGAAATGCATGTCAGACTGCTGACCTACGGAACTGTAAAATAATATGCTTGTATTGATTCCAGTGGCTAAATTTGTGGTGATTTGCTACAGCAATGATAGAACAATGATACTCCCTCTCTCCCCCATCCTTAGCCCTGTGGCAGCTGCGGTGGTTTCCAGTGTGTAAGAGGGACTCTCTGCACAGGGGCTTTCTAAGCTGCCCTCCAGAAGCCATGGCAAGGATGCCAGATCCTGCATGGTTAAAACTCACATGGAAAATCAGAATGCCAGTCTCCAGACTGGTGTTTATAACAGTTTTGCCAGATCAAAGCTGGTGTGCATTTCTAAGGTGGGAAAGTACAGAGCTGAGGAGAAAAATAAGTCATACTTTAGACTTGCCATACTGACAGCCTATGAATTTAGGGGAGGCATGTAAGCTGGTGAGAAGAGTACAAACTCTGGAAATAGGCAGGACTGAGTTCCTTGAACAAATCACCTAACAGCAAAATGGGAATAAAAATATCTAATTCAGAGTTGAAAAGATATCAATGATTCATGTAAGTCTCCAGGCACATACACCTTCACTGCACGGTCACCATTACCGTGACAGGCAACAGGGGCTTGTTTCCTGCTGCTTCGTGGCCTCACGTAAAAAGGTAACACCTGCCACACGCAGGGTTTCAGTTTACATGTGTTGCCTTCTTTGATCTTAACGACATCTTTAGAAGTAGACAGGGTAAGCTTTATAGAGGTAGAAACTGACGCAGTGATTTTTAGACTGCTACTGAGCAACAAAGAAAAGTGGGGAAGCAGACAGTCTGGTACTCGCCCCTGGCTCCCCACCTGACGTCTCCTGAGCCGGCCGGAGTTTCCATATGCAGTGTGGTTCTATTTGTGGAGCTTCCCAGCAAACCCTTCGCGGCTGTTTCCATTGCGGCAGCGTCGTGATGCTCCTTTTCCCACACTTTTCATGCTGACGGCCTCGCGCCTCCCTGAGCGGCGTCTAACACAGGCTGCCTTTCCCCCAGCCACCCACAGCTCAATCCTCCCACCTATGTTGTGCTACAGAAGCACCTTGTCCAGACTGGCAGGCATGGTCCAGAGTTGCACGCTTGCTATCGGTCGACAGTAGCGGTTCGAGCTGAGAGATCTTCAAGAGCGTTGGGTCAGCTCCATAAAGAAGTGTGACCATCCTCCCAGTCACTCCACAGAGCTGTAGAATGGTCTGAGGATATATCTATGGTTGCCTCAGTTCCCCAAAATGGATCACTTTTCAGGATGCCGGTTGAAATATGGTACAAAGGCACACATCAAATGACTTGAGCAGTGTATTGTATATGTGTATATACATATTCTTAGAGGTCTCAGTTACAAAGCTTTTAGGTGTTTCTTCTGGCTAAACCTGGAATGTTCACCTTCATAACATTTATGGAGCTCACAAGACTCTGGTACCAGGTAAGGAGTTAGAATATAGACCAGAAAGTCCACCTGCTCAAGCCCTTGGTCCCCCCACTTTCACAACCCACCTTGGGGGAAAGGGAAAGAAGGGAGGAAGAATGGAGACTAACATATAGTCACTCCTGACTGCCTGGCACAATGCCGTGGGTATGTGGCACGTGGCCCAGGCAAGCAGGTAGGCACTGTTACCACTACAGATGGAGAGCCTGAGATTAAATTACCCAATGTCCTATGGCAAGTAACTGACAGAAAGGGGATCCAAGCTCAGATTTGACTCCAAAGCGCATGCTCCCAGAAGCAATTAAAGAGTACATCTAGACTGTTGTTGATATTGTTGCGAATCAACAGCGAGCAGTACTTACAAGGCGGGCGGGTGGGAACCGTCCTAAAATGTCCTATGCAGTCGTGGGAACCATCCTAAAATGTCCTATGCAGTCCACTAGACGTGTGAGCCTAAGACCTTATTTTGTTTTCACACTCGTGCCTCCTCAGTTTAAGGGTTCAGGAAATGGTTGTGCAGGCCCACATTATGTGTGTGTGCACGTGTGTATGGATGAATGAAGATTTTTCAAGTGTCAGAGATACTGTTTTGCTTAGCCAGTCTTTGAAAACCCAAGTTTTATTTTCATTAAATCACTTTTTGAAATAAAATAGTAAATAAATAAAAATAAAGATTATATCACAACTTACTACTCATCAACTACAGCTATATTACTCTAAAAGTGGTTTTCACTAGGGAACAATTTTGCCCTCTAGGGAACCTCTGGCCATGTCTGGAGATATTTTTGGTTGTCACAACTGGCACATGGTCAGTACAGGCCAAGTATGCTGCTAAACATCCTACAAAGCACCGGATAGCCCCACAACAAAGAACTATTCAGTCCAAAATGTCAATAGTGCCAATGTTGAAACTCTGACTTGTAAGAATCTGTCTCAACATTGACATATCACTGTCCTTACTCATTTCTTTTTTTCCTGCTACCTTTTTAAGCAAACTGACCCAAAGATTCAGTATCATACCACTACTAATACTACTATGAGTTATCATTTATTGAGCACTTACTATGTGCCAGATACCAACCCTTTAATCCTCATAACAATCCTACAAGATCGCTATTTCATGGTATTTTTATTTTCATCCCCGTTTTACAGATAAGGAAACATAAACCTAGGTTACATAACTTGCTACTAGTAGAGGATGGAATTAGGATTCAAATTCAGACTAGAGCTTATTTGGGAACCTGTGTTCTTTAATTTTTTTACTTTTTATTGGAGCATAGTTGACTTACAAAGTTGTGTTAGTTTCTGCTGTACAGCAAATTGCATCAGTTATGTATATACATATATATATATAGATTCCACATACAAGTGATATTATATATTTGTCTTTCTGTATCTGACTTACTTCATTGAGTATGACAATCTCTAGGTCCATCCATGTTGCTGCAAATGGCATTATTTTGTTCTTTTTTACGGCTAATATCCCTTTGTCTATCTGTACCACATCTTCTTTATCCATTCATCTGCTGATGGACATTTAGGTTGCTTCCATACCTTGGCAACGGTATAATTCTGCTATGAACGCTGGGGTGCTTGCATTTTCCAGAAACACATGGTTCATCTACTTACCTCCCCTACTCCTGTTATACAAGCTACAGCATAAAGGCAAATACAAACAACTCGAAATGAGACTGGGTATCAGTACTAGAAATCACAGAGGTGAAGTCAGCAAGTTTGATCCAGTTAGTTTCAAGATGATGACCTCTCAAATCTGAGGGGTTTGGGGAAAATATAGTACAGAATGAGAAAACAGTAGTTTGTTATAAAATAAAGGAATTTGGTAGACAAGAAATCTTTTCTTAAAACTTATTTTAACTAATAAGCGGACTGACCAGTTCCTAGGGCAAACAAGTGCTGCTTTTTAGTTTTTGATAACACTGTATCAGTTGCTTAAAAGTTAAAATTTCCACATCTGTATCAATAATCCAAACTCCAAACAGGAAAATAATCACCTTTTCTACACTCTGGTGGCATCCCCATATTTGCTACGCATTTCTTTATCATTTCCTTTGAAATAAATTCATGTATCTTACATATGGGGTAATGAAATCAGAGCATCTGGGTTCTGAACACAGCTCCACAATCGATGACTATGAGTAAATACTATGGGCCTACATTGTCTAATCCACAAAATGTTTTTACATAACATGACTTTGATCTTTCCAGCTCTGACACTATGATAAATTGCTTGTATAAAAATTCAAATGTAGTCTAGAACTAAGGCATCTGGTATTAGAATTGAATGAAATGCAAAGAGATGAGGAGTTGAGGAGAGAGAAGCTTCACTGAAAATCCTGTTTTTTCCTCTTAAAGGAGTAAGCATTCAACTTTATGGGCTGAGGGAAGTTCTGCAGAGGGCAGTCCATGGAGAGACATTAGACAAATCCAGAGAGAGACAGCTGTCTGCCTCACTGAGAGTCGAAACCATTTGATTGTGTATTGCCAGTGACTCCAATCTGGTGAATTTTTGTCTAGAAAAGCCTCAAGCCTAATTAAGAGAATGAAATCCCTGTTCAGAGTATTTCACATCTCTCACAGAACCTAAAAAAAAAGAACATTTAGGCTCACTTCTGTGTTTACCCAGAGCTTGGTTTTGTTTATTTGGGGGTTCTGTTTTTGTTTTGCTTTAAGGGGCTTGTTTTTTTGTTTTTGGGGGGTTTCGGCCAAGCTGTGTGGCATGTGGGATCTTAGTTCCTGACAGGGATCCAGTGCCCTCTGTGCTCCCTGCTGTGGACACATGGAGTCTTAACCACTGGACCTCCAGGGAAGTCCCAGAGCTCGGTTTTGCCATCATGTTGACCCTCTCGTGTTTCATCTTCTCCAGATGTCTGGCTGCAGTTAACTCAGAAGCAGTGTCTCCATCATCGACTTGAATTGTTGTCCACTGTGGAGCCCATACAGGAGGTGTTTTTCAACTCTCTCCTTAGAAGATGCTTTTTTTTTTCAATGCAGTTTCCCTTTTCTTTGAACTCTTCTCCAAAATGTCTCTGCAGGCTTCCAGAGTCTTCTTATTCACAGCCTTTATCCTAAATCACACACTTCAATCTACCTCCTACTCAACTACCAAATTATCCTCAGTCTCCCAGCTCCTACCTCTGTTTATTGGTTATAGTATCATTTCAGCCCTTGGACCTTAGCTTTCTCCAGCTCTAAGACCTGGCCTCACCCCAGGACCACGATTTGGTCCACAACTCTCAGTTAAGATGCTTTCTGCTATTCTCAGTAAATATACTCTATATAATTCAGCTGATCCAGAGGAATACAAGTCCTTATGACCAATGTTTCCCCCACTCCAGGTGAACTCACAAGCTGAATCCAGACCACTCTGAGAATCAAGCCAAGTAAGAGGAGTCTTTCAGGGTTCTCCATAAAGTCGTGAAAATCTGCAGTCTAGTTCAGAAGAAATGACTGAGATAGTTAAGGGTCAGTCCCCTGCCTGTGTTGCTGGAAGAATACCTAATGAGAACCAGCTCTTGGTTTTGAGGAAGAGAGAATCATGAATATTGTTTTATCTTAAACACTTTCCCAAGTCCCCTGGCAGTGATTACTACAAACAAATGTTCTTTCTTGGATGTGAAAACCTGATTGCCCTTATGGCAAATGGCCCCTAGCAGAAGACAGGAACTCCCAACTCTAAGGTAGCTTTATAAATGGAAAACAAGAGCCCTCCAAAAATTAGGAATACCTATGCTACCCATAGATATGATTCACAAGAAATACTACCTAGTGAGTATCTGTTGGTGCAAAAAATAAATAATAAAAGAAACCTAAAGCCTTAAATCTAATATGGCTGTCTTTGTCCATTCTCCTATGGACTTATGTTCTGAGTAAATATATTTTTATTCAACTAAGAAACATCACTGCAATATTAGATCCAGAAAATTGATTGTTCCTTTTCTACTTACTGATATTTTGAGAAAGTGTGGTCATTTAAAACTCTCCAAGCATAATTTTGGGGAAATGAAACTATCCACCAAGAGCTCAATGGATTCAAGCCATAATTACCCTGCACGAGGCTGCAACTAAATGGTCTCTCTTTTTATAAAACGAAGACTTTAAGGAAGAAATGTTCACCTTCAGGTCAATTTAAACTGTCCTGTTCCTCCCATAGGAAAGCAGCAGCAGTCACCATCCTCCCACTGTTAGCCCCAAGCTATTCCTCTTAACATTATAATATGCTGGAATCATCACCAAGCCAGATCCTGCCCCTTTTCTGAACGTGTGAGTCATCTAAAAACTGGTCCGGGTCAAAGGAGATGTCATCTGCTGGTCATGCTAAAACAGAACTAGAGGAAATGTATTGAGAATTTGCTTCTAGGCACAGCTCTGCCTTTAATTGGATACATGATCTTGGGCAAGTTTATTAGGCCTTTGTGAGTTTCAGTTATCTGTCACAGGGGAATATGTGCTCTACAGACCGTTCAGGACTGCTATACACCTGAAGTGAGAGAAGTGTACGAAAATGCTTTAAAAACTTTAGACCTCTGTACAAATACCAGATTACCATCTCTGAGTGGAATCTCATGGTAATGGACTTACTTCCAAAGATTTCCATAATCTAAATCATACTTACCCCATTTCTAGGTGTGTAATCTGAAATTGTTTCTTGATACTTCATTGATGGGAAATACCCCAATCATCCTTATAAATAGGTTTATTTCACTATTTTCTTTCACATGGGTTTTCCATTCAAATTAAAAACTCTCTGCCTCCTCCTTCTCTTCCAGAACTCCAATTATTCAGATGTTTGCCTCTCTGATGGAAATTGACAACTCTTATAGGCTTTCTTCCTTTTTTTTTCAATCGTAATAAATTAGAAAATGAGAGGGAATTACTTTTCTATTCCTATCCTCCAAGTTGCTGCTGCTTTCTTTCATCTGCTCTGCCCTGCTACAGATGCTCTGTATTGCACACTTAGTCTTACTCATTCAATCTTTCAGCTCCAGAATTCATGTAATTCTTTTTATATTTTCATTCTCTTTGGTAAAGAACTTCTGTCCATTAATTTTATTCATTGAATGGCCTTTCTGAGTTTTCTTGTAACTTGTTGAATTTCTTCGTAACAGTTACTTCAAATCGTCATCATTTAGACCACAATATTCCATACCTTTGAGTTTGGCTATGGAAGAACTACTGTTTTCTTTTAGTGATCATGTATGTCCTTGATTTTTCATATCATTTGCAGTTACTTCTGCTTCTGCCTCTGAAGTAGCAAACATGTTAACTCAGCTTTTATACTTTACCTGGCTCTTAATATTCACCAGACTGGCCATTTGAAACCTGCCTTTCGTATTCTAGAAGGTGGTGCTTCTAGAATAGCTATAGCTCATTTTTGGCTTCTCATTTGCCAACCAGCCATGGTCTGTTCCTAAGCACATTCCCTACCTACTGGACTTTGCTCTCATAGAGGCATTCAGGAGCACATACAAGGATCCAGCAGTGGGTTAGGTGAGTGAGGTGTGTGCTTGCTACTGGGGCTTGGGAGTGCCCTGCCCAAGCCTTTAAGACCAGTTGTCAGCCTGTGGCTTTCATGCATGCAAGCCCTGCTGGCTTTCAAAGCTATGTGCTCTTGGGGCCCAGTCTCTCAGCTCCAGGTCTTACAAGTTGGAGTGGCAATTTCAAACCCTGTGTTCTTCAGAGAGAATCAGAGTTGTGAGTTCCCTCTTGACTGTGAGTCACTGTGCCAGGAGTAGGATTCAGGGAAAGGTAGTGTCAGTCTCTCCTACCCATTTTGATGTGAGTTTTTCCTTCCTTGCCTGATGTACAGGAATTGCTCAGCTAGTTTTGGGTTTCTTTCATAGGGAACTATTCTCTACATAGCTGTAGATGTGGTATGTCCATGGCAGCAGGTGGGTTCAGGACCCTCCTACATTGCCATCTTGATCCAATCCCTTTACTGTTTTGTTCATTTTGCTCCTTTGATTGGATACTTTCAATTGATTTATCTTCAAGCTCAATGATTCTTTCCTGCTTTTTCAGGTTTATTGGTAAAGCATACTATTGATTTTTATTTTTTTTTTCAGTTCAGTCATTATAGTCTTTAGCCCCAAAATTTCTATTTGGTTCTTTTTTAGGTTTTCTCTTTGTTGAATGTCTCATTTTGTTCTTGAACTGCTTTCCTGATATCCTTAAATTATTTGTGTTCTCGTATAGCTCTCTAAACATTTTTAGAACAATTATTTTGGATTCTTCATTGGGAAATTCCTGAATCTCCCTTTTGGTGGCGGAGCAAACGGTGTTATTTACTGGAGGCTTACAGTAATTTTTTGGTGGAGTCCTATTTTCCTGGTTCTTTGTGACTCTTGTAGCCTTGTATAGGTGTCTGCATATTTAAAGAAGCAATCACATCTTCCAGATTTTATGAATTAACTTTGGTAAGGGAAGACTTTTACCTGCAGGTAGGGATACACCCTGTCCATGTAATTCTCTAGGCAAAATGACTGGAGTGGTAGCCACTCTCTTCTCCAATGAGTCAAGACAGTAAAGAATCTGCCTGCAGTGCAAGAGGGTTCAATCCCTACACTGGGAAGATCCCTGGAAAAGTGAATGGCAACCCACTCCAGTATCCTTGCCTGGAGAATTCCATGGACAGAAGGTGCCTGGCGGGCTATAGTCCATGGGATCGCAAAGGGTCAGACTCGACTGACTAACACTTTCACTTTCTTTCAGAGACATACTGGAACATGTTGTGACTCCAGGTCCGCCGTGCAGAGCACCACGTGTTGGGAGGATGGGAGAGCAGCACTGGGTCCTGGGGACTGGTAAACCTGGTACTCGGGCTCCTGGGAGCCAGCTCATGAACAGCTGTGTAGTTTGGTGAGCACCAGCGCTGTCCAAGAGCTGCAAGGGCTATCGAGGTCTGAAGTGGTGCCTCCTCTAGCAGCCAGGGACCAGGGCAGGCAGCCGTGGTGGCTGGAGCTTGTGGTGTGCACACCCTCAGCCACAGGGGCCTGTGTAGTGGCAACGGCTGGTGGACAGACACACACTTATAGTGGCGTGGGGCAGAGCAGACAGGAAAGGCTGGAGCCAACTACAGGCGTGCTGGCAGCTGCAGGTGCCCTGGCTGTCATTATGCAGGCCTTGACTGCTGCTTCTCACCGCCGATGCAGGGCAGTGGTAGCCAGCTACGGGGACCAGGCCAGGGCTCTGCAGGTGCACAGCTGGAAGGACTAGCAGCAGGCGAGCACAGAGCAGGCGGTGACAGAAAACAAGGCCTTCTTCAGGCCCACAAGCGCACCTGCTTTTCTGCAGAGGGGTGGCAGTTAGTGTGCTCTCCCACGGCTGGACAAGGTCCCCTTGGACACACGCACAGCAGTGGAGGCCAGTGAGTACGAGGCCAGTACACAGCAGAAGGGGCTCTCTCTGAATGCACACACAGCAGAGGGGCTCAGCTGCAGGAATCTAGGCTGATGTCTTGAACTTGAGTGGCCTCACAGGCCTGGGATGGCTGCCAGTACAGATCCTGGGCCCCAGCAGGGGCCGGGGCTGTGGGGTGTGAATGGAGAAGGACTCGGGCAGCTGGCATCAGTGAACCTGTGAATACCTGTGGGCCAAAAGCCATGAAATCTGCAGGGGGTCGGAGGCAGCTCTGCTGGTCCTTGGTTTCCAGTGGGGAAAGCTGTCAGGTTTGTCTGCAGATGAGGTCACTAGGAGCTATAATTACTCTGGCTGTGTGGTTATTCCTGGCAGCTCCTGCTTCTCCTCTTCGTTCCTGGCCATCTCTGTATGTCTTGGCTTTGCCGGCTGGAGTGGGGTGAAACTGGTGGAGAACATTCATGCAGTGTCTTGAAAGGCTGGGAAACTGGTCACTCACCCCCACAACCTATTCTGAGGCAAGCTAGCCCCACCTACCTGGGAAGTTCATTTTTGGTGCTGAGCAGTGCCAGCTTGGGGATGGGATGATGTATACAAACGATGAAGCTGTCTTCTTCCCTTTTTTGAGCTGTTATTCTCAGGGGTTTTATTCAACTGTGTTCTAAAGTTTAAGTGGACTCCAGAGCACTCTCAGAGATCTTTCTATTCGTAGATAGCGGTCAAATTGTTGATCTTTGTTGGGAGACAGAGGCTGGGGTCTCCTATGACACTGTTTTGATGACATCATTCCTGAATTGTACTTCTGAATACTGTCCATCAGCTTCATGGTTTTAATTCAGTCTTTTCTATCTTGCTCAGTGCCTGCACTAAGGGGTGACATCTCTAAGGACTAAATCAAGGAGCTTCCTAGCGCCAGGTAGAATCTTTCTGATCTTTAAACACAAAGTCCAGAATGACTTTGGTTGAAGTCAGTAATTATCCCTGAAATCACCAACTTCATTTGTCTGTTTTATTCTCAAAACCAAGGTGACAGGAGTGTTCTCTGGGCAGTTAGCCAGCCCTTCCAGTATCATTGCTCTCTCTTCAGTAAGCATGGACTATGGGGTTTGAGATGAGAGCCCAGATGACTCCACAATAACTTTCAGAGGCTGGAAGTCCTAATGGTATTATGGGAAAGTTACCCTCTTTTTTCACTGTGGGAAAAAGCACCAGCCTACCAGATTCTTGGGCAGATAAAGCTGTCAAAAAGAACCCCTGCAATATAAACTATTATATATAAAATAGATAAACAATAAGGTCCTACTGTATAGCACAGAGCTATATATAATATTTTGTAATAAACTATAATGGGAAAGGATAAATATGTGTAACTGAGTCATTTGCTGTACACTGAAACTCAACATAAGTCAACTATAATCCAATTAAAGAAAAAAAAATCCTACAGTAGCATATAACCAGATGTATACCCTCCTTTCTTGATCACAACTTCCCAAAAGAACAGCCTGTCTTTTTTTATTTTTAATATTTATCCGGCTGCATCAGGTCTTAGTTGTGGCATGCAGGCTCAATAGTTGTGGCCAGCAAGCTCAGCTGCCCAGCGGCATGTGGGATCTTCTCAGACCAGAGATCAAACCAATGTCCCCCATTGAAAGATAGGTTCTTAACCACTGGGCCACCAGGGAAGTCCTAAGAACAGCCTGTATCATCATTTTCCATGGCAACTTCCTCCACACTGAGAGTCACAGTAGTTCGAAGCTGGCTTGAGAAAACCCATAACCTTTATTCCCAAGTTATTCTTCCAAGCAGCCCAGACAATCCCAAGTCATGCCAGCCTTTTCACCCCTTCCAGAGGAGAGGGGGAAGGGTCTTTGCTGACATTACAAGAACAGTTTATTCAGCTCTCGTGTGCATCAGTGTGGGACTACAGATCAAAATATTTTTATAAAGCAACAGAAGAAGCCATGAAAAACACTAATATGTGCTCTCAAACCAAGTGAAGAAATCTCAATACTTTGAAAAGCTTCCCTGTAGTAACACTGGTCAACATTTCACAAGGCAAGAGGGAAACCACTAAGAAGCAATTTTCTTGGTCAAAGACTAATTTGTCCTTCACTAGAGCTGAAAATCTGAGCAGCATTTCATAATAGAGTCCCTCAGGAATGATTTGATACAGAATAAGCTACAGTCCCCTCCCTCATTGATCATTCAACAAAGATTTATTGAACATTTACTACATGCCAGGCTCTCCGGGGGCTCAGTGAGCTTTCAAAGATGAATCAGTCCTGCATCCTTCACCACAGAAATTTGGCCAAACTGGCTGAAAAGAAAACAAAAGCATCAGGAGCATCACAATAGTTCCTATCTATCAAGCACTAGGAACTATGATAAGTATTCTCATTTCATCTTCCCCACAACTCTGCCAGAGAGAAATAAATGACAGAAGTGAGAGTCAGAGGCTCTGGTAAATTGGGCAGCATATACACAGCTAGCAAGTAGCAGACTTAAGATGCAAAGCAAGGCCACTCTGACCCCAACGTCTCTAATTTGATGCACACCACAGGACACACTCAGACAAGGTACAGGAAGTCCTAAAGAGAAATTGCATCTCAGCCTTTTTTTCGTTCCTGGGTATCAGACACCATCTTCACCTAGGCTCAGCAGTGTTCCTTTATGCACATTTAACATAAAACTTTCCTTGGCCCATGACTAAGCCCAGCAGCTCATTTGTTTCTCATGCCTACATAAAATCTAGGGAAAGTTACACTGGACTTCGGACTGAACACTTCTAGGTGGGACCCTTCCTCTCCCGAGCGGTCTGTCCTGGGGTAGTAAGTCCCACTCTCACCCAGACCGCTATGTGTCCTGTCTGCCCACTTCCCTGCCTGTCCTTCCTCTTTGCTGGGGGACACCTTTGTCATATGGTTGCCTTAGGATTGATTCATATCATCCCTTTCCCCGAGAACATGATCTAATCCAAGTGGCCAGAATATTCCATTCCCTGGCCTGAGTGACTGGCTCAGATCATGGAATGGAACCCAACCAAATCATTCTCCCCAGGATTTTTCTGCTACCACCAGTCTTTGGCCTCTGGGTGTTAAGTTGGAAAAGTATGAGTTAGGCCTCCATTTGCCATCTTGCCCCAAACAAGAGCGGAGAGAGAGAGTGGGGGCACACTGACAACATTGTTGTGATCTCAACCTTGCATACCTAGACTAGCCACATAGCAGCTGTCTGCAGAGTTCTGTGATTACATACACCTCATCACTAAAAAATTGTGGCTCACTCTCAAAATACACACACATGCACGAGTTTATTATATACTTGTGTTGCTGTACCAACATACTAAGTAATTAGTTAATACACAAAATACATACATCACAAAAGGTTGATTAAAAGCTAAATATAAATGAAAGTTTTATTGACTTAAAAAATATTCACAGCCTACAAGTTGAAACTTATGTTTTATTTGGTAGAAATTTTTAGGACTTAAGCCCAAAGGGAGCATCTCAAGCTTTGTATAGGTTGCTTGAAAGAGCTGAGCATGGTAAGACCTATAACCTATATCTACTGGTTCAAAAGGCAAGAGACCACTTCTGATGCTTTCCCAATGACATATTAAAATATAATAGTGAACATTCAGTGTATGTGACAAGCTCTTATATGCACCAACTGAAAAAATAACTACTATCATCCACAATTTACCTACGTGAAAACGGAGTGTTACAAAGTTCAAATAACTTGCCTGAATTCAGAGTCGAGATTCAAACAGCATGGTGTGACTTCAAAGCTGTGCTGTATCAGAACTTTCATTTGTTAAAGCAGCATTCTCTCCCGTAGATGGTCCTGGCTTCAGTCCCTCCTACCCAGGATCCAGGATCGAATCCCTGGATCTATAGTGACTATATCCCCTTTTAACCCCTTCGCTGACATTCTACCTTTCTGAATCTCTCAGCTTGTTAGCACAGCACCTTTGCAGGGTCCTACCCTACATGGACTCCTGAGTCTAGCAACCTTCTACTGCCCCCACCTGGCACCTCAAAGTACAGACTCTGCCACTTCAATCTAGTTCATTCCTTAATGACCAGCAGTCCAATCACCATGTATATAACTAAATATACACTAATGACACCAATTATGAAGACATGCCTGGAAAGATACACACCCACTTTGGAATAGTGGCTCCCTGGGGATGGAAGGACGGAAATGGGATGACACTGTACAAAGTGAGACTTCAACAGTATTTGCAATGATTTACTGAAGACGAGGAAAAAACTGTTTAAGACAGGTAGTTAACACACCACTACAGCTCAGATGTCCCTTGCCTAAAGAACACTGTGTTCAGTCTCTTAGTAGTTTAGAGGAAATAAAATCAGCAAGTACAATTCTTAATCTAGAGAGTTTCTAGATAAGCTTCCATCTAAAATCTGTTTTCCAAAGTAGCCCATCTTGCCACAAGGCAAATCCTCACTTCCACAACAGTGACTTAGAAAAGGTTAGAGAAACACAGAGGAACAGCTATAAATACTGAACTTACCACCTAGATGAGTCTGGAAAGAAATGCCTTTCTGAACAACCTAATGATTTCAGTTAATGCACCATGATAAGACGTGCCTTGACAGTTTACTCAGTCTGTAGGATTTTTACTCAGAGCTGTGGACAGCAGAAGAAAACTGTAATTAATGCTAAGTTAATCATCATGCAGGCACTGGGAATTTAATATAGTGCTTATAGAGGATTTAATTCCTGGACATATTTTTTTATCAACATCTCCTAAACCTTATCTGTGCTTCTGCAGTAAGGTTTCTAAGCTAAAATCCTATGACTGTTTCCACTTGCTCCACGATAATTAAGCAAAACTGCGTGTTATATTCTATCTGATCCCAGTTCAATTTCAACACCAATTAAATGAGAAATAAATTAACGTGGTACAAATGTGGAATCATCACAAGCTGGCACTTACCCACAGAAACAAACCATCCACTAATGAGACAATTACACTCTTTATTTTGGGGAAAATACTTGATGAGATCAAATGGAGTACACACATTCATGGGCCCCCATAAAGGAGTATGTTACAAGAATGATAGTAGGTTAATTTGAAGAAGCTTTTCTAGCACAGGATATGCAAGCTCTAGTTAGAAAAATGAGGAGTCCAATGAAAGATTAAAACATACTATCTACCTTGCCCACATGATGCTGTTTGTCCAACCAAGGTAATGTGACTTTCTTTTCCTACTTTGTTTTATTCACTACTGTATTTCCAGGGCTCAGAACTAGGCTTGGTACAAAGCAGGTTTACATTAAATACCTGCTGAATGTGTGCATGAATGTTTTAGAACCAGTAAACTCTAGCTGGAAAGCAGCAATTCATCACATTTCTGTAATTTCTCTTAATACTCCTCCTCAAAATCAGATTACTCAGAAAGATCTCTTAGGCTGAACTTCTTATGACCATGGAGATGAGATTTGTCTACAGCAGTTGTCCCAACCTTTTAGGTACCAGGGACTAGTTTCATGCAAGACAGTTTTTCCAAAGACCGGGGAGGGAGGAATGATTTCAGGATAGTTCAAGTGCATTACATTTATTGTGCACTTAATTTCTACTCTGATTATATCAGCTCTACCTGAGATCATCAAGCATTAGACGCTGGAGATCAGGGACAATGGTCTAGGGGAACAACAATTGTAATATATTTTTGCAAAGGGTCTGGCACTAAAATAATTTGTGGACAGTATCATCTTCCATTCAACCAATACTTAACAGGTATCTATTATGTGCTCAGGTGTATATAAAAAGACGATAGAGACCCTGCCTTTTAAAAAGCTTTAGTATGATTATTGCTATCTGTTATTACTACATGAGATAAATAGCCCAAAAAAGTCGTAACAACACATAGCACTCAAGGTAGAGTGAATGAAGAAAATATTTGCAAGAGCAGTCGTCATAAAAAACTATGTAAGAGCAGATATTTGAGATGGATCTTGAAGCACAGGTAGGATCTGACAGGTGGAGACAGATACTACGCTACAGAAAAGCTCAAGGTAATGCGACTTTTTTTTTTTTTGACATGTAAAAGGTCTTAGTTTATTCTCTCTTTCATGAAAAATCTGCACAATCACCAGATACAGTCACTGCAGAATCTTTACTCCTGTTGTCCAATCTCCAGCTCACTTTTTGCCAGCACCAACATTGGCCTTTGCAGTCCCCCGTCTTTCTCCATTCTGTTCTTGCGTTCCTTTCGCTGTTTTCTTGAGGTCTTTTTCTTCTCATACAGGCCATGTCTTGCAAGCCTATGTTTGGGCTCATTCTTCTTCACGTAATTCAAGGAATCGTAAATCATGCTGAAGCCAGTTGTCTTGCCACCACCAAAATGGGTTCTGAATCCAAATACAAAGATGACATCTTGTGTGGTCTTGTACATTTTGGCCAATTTTTCCCGAATTTCCGTTTTAGGTACTGTCGCCTTTCCAGGGTGAAGAACATCGATGACCATTTGTTTCCGCTGAAGCAGTCGGTTGGTCATGAACTTCCTAGTCCGGATAGTTACTGTGTCGTTCATGATGGCGGCTGATCTTCAAGCAGCCAGGGAGGAAAAAGGGTAATGTGACTTTTAATCAAAGATTGGAGACAACTAATTCTCTGATGAGTAAAGCATGCACATTTAAACTAATAAAAATCCCAGGTGGGCACCTGAGAAAAGTGTCTACAGACACCACAACAGACTTCCACAAACCGGCATAATGCCACTGGCCCTGGGTTTCCCTGCAGATAAAATCTGGAGGTTCTTTAGAGGTATTTTATGGCTAATCTTTTAAAGCCCATGATAGCTTAAAAAGAAGTGGCTACAATATATGAACCAAAAAAGATAGTTAACTATACCCCAGCTTTTCTGATCAGGCTGGATTGGATCTGCCAAAGTAGAGTTCTTAGGAGTTGAAGCAGTCATAGTGCACTTCTGTCTTTCTGGGACATGTGCTAAGTTAAGGGATCAAATGTCCTCTGACGTCCTTAGAACCCATGGATGTCTAAGTACATGCTATTCAAAGTATGACACAGATGACTTTCTGGGGTGGATATAGCTCATTACTAAGCAGGCAAGTCCATGCACTCATGTTATAGGAATCAACGACGTCCATCACAGAAATGGAGGCACCACATTTTACGATTTTGAAAACCCCAACATTTTTATTGAAGTAGAGTTATAATCTTATATTGGTTTCAGGTGTACAACATAGTGATTCAATGTTTTTATAGATTATACTCCATTTAGAATTATTACAAAATAATGGTTATATCTCCCTGTGCTATGCAATAGATCCTTCTTGCTCATTAATTTTACACACAGCACTTTGTAGTTCTTAAACCCTTACTCCTATCTTGCCTCTCCCCTTCCCGCTCCCCACTGGTAACCCCTAGTATGTTCTATGCAACTGAGTCTGTTTCTGAAACCCCCAATTGTCACTTTAAAATGTATCATATGCATCTTTCTATGAAATGAGAAACATTTCTGCAGCATCTTTTTCAATGGTTTCAGAAGTCTACTACTTGATGCACTTAAATAATTTAAACAGCATCTAGCCAGTCCTTATTTAACCAGTCTTTGTTTTCAATGTTGTGCTAAAATATGATCTTTGTACATACATACTCCAGCACAAGATTATTTCTTCAACTGTATTTCTTAAAATTTCTGGGTCAAAATTGGGGGTGGGTTGATTTTTTAATGTTCTTACACCCCCTTGCATTAGTTTCCACTTGAGACTAGTATCAGCCTTTATACCTGGGACATTCTCTCCCACATTGCACCTTGAGTTGAGGGGGTTATTTCTGTATTTTCTATATCCTGTGATATCCACATATTGTCCACATTAGCGCCTGGCACATAGTAGCAGCTCCATGTCCACTGAATGGATGAATGGATATGTCAAAGAATGGCAGCTAAAATTTCAAACTGCTTGCAAAATGCTCCTTTGAAACATCCAAAAGGAGCATATTTAAGGTTGATTCTGAAGTAATAAATAGACTGTAAATGTATTTTGACTTCAGAGAAGGAAGGGTATTAAGAGGCATATTAAAAGTTCAAGACCTGAACATTACAGGTTCAAATTTACAGGTGGAATAAAGAGATTTTTGTGAAGGAGATGATGAATTATTTATTAAGTCTCCCTAGCTCTGCTGCTTCTTTATTAGATAACACCTGTTCACTGCCTCATGATTTTACAGCTTCCTTACTGAGAAGAAAATAATAAATACTGAAAGTTGTCCTCAAGACTAAGAAATTTGGGACTTCACTGGTAGTCCTATGTATAAGACTCTGCACTCCCCAATGCAGGGGGCCTGGGCTCAATTCCTGGTCAGACAAACAGATCCTGCATGCTGCAACTAAGAGTTCACATGCTGTAAAAAGATCCTACATGCCACGACAAAAGACTGAAATTCCGCATGCTGCAACTAAGACCCGACAAAGCCAAATAAATACTAAACATTTTTTTTTAAAAACTTGAAAGATGCCACTTTGACTAAACGTTCATGTCTCGCGATGGAAACATTCCAAAATGATTTTGAATAGTTCATCTGCATTAACACTTTGTACCTATTTATATCTAATTAGCGGACGTTAAACACAAAAGTGATTGGGAAGCTATGCCTTGGAAGAAACACAAATGAAAATTAAAGAACATGGTGAGGGCCTCATTTAGGATTCAGGAAGTCCTAGCCAGGCCATTCATAATGGTGAGAATTAAAGAAGATAAAATATGTAGATCCTGGCAAATGTGGACATGCCATCCTCACTGTTTAATGCCAAGGTCACATCTTTCCAGACAGAATATTAAGTATCAAACTGATTTTAAAAAATGATTATCTCAGGGGCCCAATTTGTTGTAAAACTCAAGAAATATCCAGTTAACTATCATAGTGTAGTCATTAGGTACTTGGAAAATTACATAACCACTGCTGACACTATATACATATCAAGCTAAAAATGTTTCCTTCTGGCTTTTGGCTTAGTTTATCCAATTCCTTCACACGAAAGACTGGATTGTTTGAGATCTTGCTTTTTCTTAATGTAGGCATGTATTATGATAGTCATCCCTCAGTATCAATGGAAAATCGGTTCCAAGATTATGGATACCAAAATGAGCAGATGCTCAAAGTCCCATGATCAGCCCTCTGTATTTGCAGATTCTGCATCCATGGAGTCAACCAATCACAGGCTGTAAACATAGTACTCAATCCAAAGTTGTTTGAGTTCGCAGGTATAGACCCCATAGATACAGAGAGCCAACTATTTTGGAAAAAATGTCTAGGTACTAAAAAAATGTCTAGGTATTCAAACCTGTGTTGTTCAAGGGTAAACTGCATATATAAACTTTCCTCTTACAACTGCTTTTGCTGCATCTCATTAAGTTTTGTTGTCTTTCCATTTTGTCTCAAAATATTTGTATTTCCCTATGATTTCTTATTTGACCCATTGGTTTTTCTGGAGCATGCTGTTTAATTTTCTTTTATTTGTGGGGTTGTTTCGCATAGTTTTCTTCTTGTTACTGATTCCTAGTTTTGCATCATTGAGGATGGAAAGGAAGCTTGATATGTTTTTAATATTTTTTCCTCCAGTAGTTACGCTGTAACTGCTTGTACTGCTATACTAATTTTTTAATTAAATTACAAAAAAAACCCCAAAATCTTCATTTCATTCAACTTGCTGTCTGAATTACATTCACCATGGGACAGATGATCACCTGTCAGTCCTAGAAGAACTGGTAAAAAAAGTATCCATTCTAGAGTCACAAGTTAAACTAGTCCATGAAATCTATCCTCTTCTCCAGCACACTTTCTTTCACTGCTAGATTTTTTTTTCCATAATGAATAAACGCATGTATACTGGGTACCTCATAGCTTCCCTCATAGCTCAGTCAGTGAAAGAATCTGCCTGCAATGCAGGAGACCTGGGTTTGATTCCTGGGTTGGGAAGATCCCCTGGAGAAGTAAACAGCAACCCACTCCAGTATTCTTGCCTGGAGAATCCTATGGATTAAGAGGAGCCTGGCGGGCTACAGTCCATGGGGTCACAAGTGTCAGACCCAACTTAGGGACTAAAAAGAGAGAGATACTGGGCACCAACATGCTAGATGTGGTTTAGAATTTCAGCTAGTGATTGTCAGAGCTTGAATTTGAGCTCTGCTACTTGTTAGTGACAAATATATGGATGAAGCTATTGAGTTTCATATTCTCACATTCCTCATTTGCAAAATGAAGACTAACTTTAGGGTTATGAATATTATGAAAGAGTACCTGGCTATAATAATTCCTGTATCACTGAGTTCCCACAACTCTGGAATAATAACTGTTGGCAAACATGTGATCAAAGGAACTGAGAGGTTAAGACCTGGATACTTTCTCCTTTGAGATAGTTTCCCCTACATACAGTAGAATATACAGTGGAAATAAATGTAATGTATCTTCTGGAAATGGGGAAACCGTGTCTCTATAAAAATCAAAAAGCTACCAGCACTGATGTTTTGGCAGCACAAAGAATCTCAAAATATGATGAGAAATGCAGTGGATAGCAATGTAGTTTAACACTGTATGAGTCTGCTTATCATTTACTTTTAAATGAGGAGTCCTTTTAACTACTTGTCAGCACAAGTTATTTTAACTCCTGCCAGTGCAGGAGACATGGGTTTGATCCCCAATCTGGGAAGATCCTACATGCCATGGACTAACTGAGCCCATGTGCCCCAATTATCGAGCCTGTGCTTTAGAGCCAGTAGGCCACAACTGCTGAAGCCTGAGCACCCTGGAGCCCATGCTCTGCAACAAGAGAAGCCACCGCAACCAGAAGCCCACGCACCACAACCAGATGGTAGTCCCCGCTCAGCACAACTACGGGAAAGCCTGCACAGGAACGAAGACCCAACAAAGCCAAAAATAAGTAAATACAGGGTAAAACCTGTGGATTAGCTTTTCCACTCTGCTATACACATCAACAGACGCTTTGGAAAATTCTTCCTATAGCCTTTAAAATTGATTTTTTATATATTTTCCCCTATTTTTCAACACTCTTATTTCAGCAGGCTGCTAAGTTAATTTTTACAAAGTGTAGTCTTTCATTCAATATTAAAGTTTACTTTGAGTGACTGAAATCTGATTTTTGTTCCCCATTATCTCCATTGAAAATGTAAACTAAAGGACAGAAGGAAAAAAATAACTTCTCTTATATCATTATATATAAGATTTAATTTAGCTCTTAAAATTATGGGTGATTATTTTTTTAAACTAACGCTGATGAACCAGAAATGTATTTCTCCCCGACAATCTTCACAGCAGAGGATGTTTGGGCAATGAGATACTCTTGATAAATGAACCTGCCAGCTGACATAAAGGCTAAAATTAACATTCTAAATCACGTCCCCTTGTAGAACAAGTACACTGCACTCAATTGGGCACAGCTATCCCCAAACCCAAAGACCTTCTTCCCAAGTCAAAGCCCTTTGCTGTTACTGAGTTTTGTATAATCACTCACCCAATCCTAACATTTTAACAGTAGCTTACCATGGTGGTGGCCTTGAAATGACTATTTTAGACATATTAACTAATTAAAGGAAAGGAAAGTTAGTCACACAGTCGCAATGGCACCCCACTCCAGTACTCTCGCCTGGAAAATCCCATGGCCGGAGGAGCCTGGTGGGCTGCAGTCCATGCAGTCGCTAAGAATCAGACACGACTGAGCAACTTCACTTTCACTTTTCACTTTCACGAATTGGAGAACGAAATGGCAGCCCACGCCAGTGTTCTTGTCTGGAGAATCCCAGGAATGGGGGAGCCTGGTACACTGCCATCTATGGGGTCGCACAGAGTCGAACACGACTGAAGTGACTTAGCAGCAGCAGTAGCATGTCTGACTCTTCGTGATCCCATGGACTGTAGCCTGCCAGGTCCTCTGTCCGTGAAATTCTCCAGGCAAGAGTATTAGAGTGGGTTGCCATTCCCTTCTCCAGGGGATGTTCCCGACCCAGGGATCGAACCTGGGTCTTCTGCATTGCAGGCAGGTTCTTCACCAACTGAGCTAATTAGGTCCTCATAAAAATCCTAAGGGAGTATCATCTCCATTTTTTTTTCCTAGATGAAGAAACCAAAGCACAGTCAAATCAGTGTTACAGCCATCACCTGGAATTGTGAAGACAGGATCTGAAAGGTTCTGAATAAATCCCTGCTATATAAATGCAGGGCAATGCTGGAGACAGACTGGTAAGGACCCAGATCCCACCTCCTTCATCCTCTGTTCCATTATATGAAGGGGCAAGTTACCTACACCTAAGATTTTGCCATTTATAAAACTAGAATAATGCTGACTGCTTCACAAGATAACGGCTAGTCCTTCTCAAATTTTGTTCTATAAAGTATCTTCCTAGGGTTTCTATTTTTAAGAAATGAGATTTTTTTTTTCCATGTGAGAATTTCTTTCTTCATCTTACAAGGTTTTTTAAGAGATGTTAAAAAAAATTCTATGACTTACAAACGATACTGCTTTTAGTGAGTATTTTCTGTGCAGTGAGTGCCTGGACAATTCATGTTTTTGTGCTATGCTAACTGCCCAGCAGAGGTCTCAACCAGACAAGTTAAAACAATAGTAACTTAAAAGCTCTGTACCATGCAACTCTAGAGCAAACTTTAAACGGACAATTCATCCCAGTGGTCCAACTACGCTTAGAAAGCAGAGGGTGAATAAAATCACTGCATTTGCTTCCAAATACTTTATAATGAGATCTAGTGTCTCATAATAATATGAAATTCAAACAGCTAAGAGAACTACCTGAATGTTAAGCCTGAGATACAATGTCAGCTTTTTGTTTCCGATCAGTTTCCCCAAATTAATGACTTCAAAGCAACAGCAAAGCTGCTTCCTAACTAGCACAAAAGGAAATTTGTTTCTTAACAGTATGTGATTTTAAAGCCAGTTTATATTAAAACAAACACAAATGTAGTAATGGATGAAAACTTCAATTTTATAAATGTTTTTACACACACATTCCCCAATTACATCAATAATTTTGTTTACAAGTAAGTTCGGATTCAGGTCTTCTAACACCTGATTCAGTGATCAGTCCTCTTTTCTACTATCTAATATTGAAATAAAAGTTTAGCCACTACTATATAATTATGTAACCTTAAGAATTTGTAATTTATTCTAAATTTTGTCCTAAAAAACTGAGTTGCTAAATACTCTTAACATACTCATAAATAATTTAAGTATACATTTCTCTTTAAACAGATCTACTTCAGTAGTATGTGTGAACAAAGTAATTTTCTTCCAAGCAATTGATACATCATACCTTTGGTCTGATGCTGTGCTGTGCTCAGTTGTGTCCAACTCTCTGCGACCTCACAGACGTAGCTCCCCAGGCTCCCCTGTCCATAGGATTTTTCCCGCAAGAATACTGGAGTGGGTTACCATTTCCTTCTCCAGGGGATCTTTCCAACCCAGGAATTGAACCTGCATCTCCTGTATTGGCAGGTGGATTATTTACCACTGAGCCACCTGGGAATATCTATCTTTTGCTTAGTACTTTAAAATAAATATGCAGGTGCTTATTTTAGAAACAATTTTATGTGCAAATAACTTATAATGTGCTACTCATATATCCCATTTTCCAAAAATATCTAGGAATTTTTAAAAAGAAAACCACACCAAAAATATTAATAGGCACTGGAGTTGTGGAAAAATAAAGTTTATTCCACTAGGAATCTCAACTTACCATTGAGTATTCTCCAAAGTGGAAATTACACAGTGCTGTTTCAGGAACAGACTGTTCAACTCACACTCAACATCCACAAATGACTATCACAATAGTTAAACTACATCAAAACAGTCCAACATAATTAGGCTTCAATATATTGGACCATTATGTTCTTCTAAGATGCTAATAAACCAAAACCAGAAATATTAACATCAAAAAAAAGATATTACTTGAGGCTAATTATCATACAGATTGTTAGTTCCTTGCTGTATCCCATCCAGAACATTAATAAAGGAAATATTTTACTGCAAAGAAAATTTTATTTTATATATACTACTAGTCATGAATTTATCATTACATAAATGCTGCCCAGTGCCATTAACCAAATAGCATGACCACTTTATGTCCACAATTCACTTCTGTATTTACAAACATAGTTTTCATCATTTATAAAAGTGTCTCTCAGTGAAGGTTTAACGTTGAGATTCAACCTAGCATCCATATCTGCTGTTCTGCAGATATCAATGTAGGACAGAAGTATTTACTCCCCTTTCATCTGAGTGACCTTATGTGAAAAAAAAAGATCAATAATTTACAAGTTCAAAGTCTCCAAAGATTTCCAGATGCACTTAAAGAAATGCTTACAGACAGTAAGAGTTTTAAGAAATATCTTCCATGTCCACATCCTCTTGTAATTTCTGTACCATTTTGTCTTCCAGCTGCTTTCCTTTGCCTTGAAAAAAGAAATTAAATTCTTATTGATTTGGTGTGACCTTGTGGAAGTCATATCCACACTTTATAAAGAATCTTTGCTATTTTAAAATAACATTAAATATTCCTAAATAATTTAAGAACAGTAACTAAACTCACACAGGTCTTATGACTTGCCACACATTTGTTCATCTCACCTTCATGACAACCTACATCTTAAAAGTGAGAAAACTGAGGTACAGAGACAAATGAATCAGTGACCCAGTCACTTGGCTAGTAAGTCCAGTAAGACAATGAGGGTGGGATGTGAACCCGGCCATCTGGAGCCAGGATCTCTGCTCTCAACACTGCAGTCTCTACCTCAAAAAGGGCTACCTAAAATCTTAGATAATAACGGTTCCTCTCTATTGTTTTTGGGGTGTCAGTCCACATAATCTATATGTGAAACAATGTTCCAGGATTCTTTTAATTTGGTACAAAAAAGTCCTAGCTGGGACTTCTGCATAATTCTACCCAATATGTTGTTACAGAATTTGACTTTACTAAGGTTTAGGCATAACTAAATCCCACCAAAATCTCTCTCCTTCTGATAGATTGTACTTGGTGCCAGCTGAGGGAAAATATTGGTCTCCTAGCACCTCACGAAAGAAATTATGCACACAAACGACTGCCCAAGTGAGTGTCGACCTGTAAGTTACAGAAGCACAAGCAAGGCTTTAGTACAAAACTGCAGTTCTCAAACTGAGGCATCAGAATCACCTGGAGAGCTACTGAAGCACAGAGGTCCGGATCCAAGGGGCTTGAACCTCTGTGCTCAGTAAGTCCCCCACGTAATTCGCACACCAAATGAAGTTCGGGAACTATTAATATGAAACACTGTCCTTTTAATCAAAACAGGTATGAGGGAAAATCATCTACTGAATCATGACTCAAATAATTTTTATTAACTTGGAAAGTATTTTTACGGAAGCTAGGATTTTATGACAGGAGAAAAGAGACACCATATGCAATAAACTGAATGGAACTCAGAAATGCACCGAATCAATATTTTTTATAAATTACCAAGTCATATCCAAAATGAGAGAGAATATTTACATGAAAAAAAAATTTATCCTCAAAACGTTGGCTGGTACCCAATTACGTGGACACAAAAGCTTTTCGTTTCTCTACTGAAGGCAGAGAACTCCTGTGTAATGCACTACTTACCTGCAAGAGGGGCCCGGATAAGATGGATGTTTTGCTTGACCTCTTTAACGTCCTGAACTTTCTGTAGTTCTTTATTTTTCTTCAACCTAGGATAAAACACATCAAGGCCAAAAGCTCAGTTACTAAAACCTCTTTAAAAGACATTAATTCGTAATTTATAAAAATTATATTTAGTTCACCACATAGATGAGAAATGGGAATACAATCTATTTCCTGTTCCTTATTAACGTAATGATTCCTACACTCCCAGGTTGTTCATTCACTGTTATTTCTAGTGCCTAGTCAGGAATAAATTGGGGTTTGAATATGTATTTGCTCAGTGAATGAAGGAATGTAACTGCAACAAAGAATTAACAAGCGTTAGAGATCACAGACACAGAATACAAATCTCTCATCATTAAAGTATCCATTCTCTATTTGAGGAGAAAGATATAATCTCAGTGTTTTCCATTTTTTAAAATCATTCAGTAATTACAAGAGCATGAAACACATAAGACATTCAACAACAACAACAACAAGGTCAACAGACTAGTTCTCAAGCATTTGGGCCCCCCTTTTTTTTAATAATTAAAAAGGTTTAAAGCCAAAAAGCTGCTGACACATGCTTTTCTATGACAGACGTTTATGATGACTAGATCAAAAGTGATGTCTCTTCTAAAGAAATAGCCAGTTTCAAGCTGGGGCAGGGAAAGCACAAGATGGTATTAGGAAATCTTATTAGCCATAAAGCAAAAAAGCATCCAAAGAATGATAAGAAATTGTCAAAATAACACAGAGCCTGCCTGAAGAACTCTCACTGGCCAACTTAGGGTACTTAAAACATCAAAATAAATAATGATAAAGAACTGTAACACACTGAAAACAGTAAGAATTAGTGTACACACCCATATATGATTGTGAATAAATGAATAAAATAACAAACGTAGAACTGGAGAAAAAGAAAAATGCTCTTTCTTGGATAAGAAAGCCAACTAATAAATAGGAAAGGATGAAATTAGAAAATCACCACCTGGCAATACTAACAATAGTAACAAGATTCAGGCAGAACACTAATGGATGCTAAAACCAGTAGATACCACTTCAGGAGTAACAGGTTCTTTGCTGAGTGTGTCTCCCCCAAGATGCATTGATTACAAAGAGGGGAATAAAACAGTAAAGCAGTTTCCTCCATTTCCAGGGGAGAAAACTAGCAGACACTACTTTAACCAAGTGGTAAAAGTTAACATCACCAGTAAGAGGCAACATGTACCTGGAAGACACATTTCTGTAATAGTTTGGCCAAAGGTGCCTACCCTGAATCTAATCATGAAAAAAACAGCAAACACAAAATGAGAAACATCCTGTAAAATAACTGACCTGTACTTTTCCAAAACGTCAATGTCATTTAAGACAAAGGTGAGAAACTGGATTAAAGAAGCTTGAGGAGACACGACTGCTAAATGCAATGCGTGATACATGACTTTCTGCTGTGATGAAGGGCATTATCGGAACAACTGGTAAAATCAAGTAAGATCTATAGATTAAATAACACTATTTCATCAGTGATAATTTTCTGATTTGACAACTGTACTGTGGTTATATAAGAGCATGTTCTTATGTTGTATACCTGATACTAAAATAATGTTGTGTCAATTATACCTCAATTTTAAAAACCACACAGAAAAAGAATGTACTAACTACACACAGAGTTAAACACAAAGTAAATCTGGCAAAATGCTAACAGAATATAGAGAGTTCTTTTTACTATCTTGATAGTTTCTGAAAGTCTGAAGTTATGTGAAAATAAAGATATGTTAAAACATTCATACCTGTTCATTATAAATTTAGCTTGTCGCTTCTGTTTGATCTCTTCAACTCTCTTCATTGCATCAACTATTAAAAAAATTCATTAAACAAATTTATGTACATTAAGGCTGGATGATTATAATCAACAAGAGCTTTAACAATCACCTCTTTATTCTGATTTAGAAATGGACTAAACCAAAGAAAACACTCACTGCAAAAACAATTCCTACTAAACTAGCTAACAAAGGTACATACTCTTGGTTAACGTCACTTTTGACTCTTTCCCAAGTATCATTTCTTCAATTTTTATTTTGCAAAAGCCTTTACTACTAATAAATTTTCCTTGTTCTTGAAGGAAAATTTCAAATTTTTCAAATTTTATTCTACAGATAACTTGGATTAATGACATTAATCCCATTCTTAGTTTGTCATCTGTATAAATAAAGAGTCCTTTCCTGGTAGTAAAAGCTACTTTTTCTTCAAGTACCTGAACTATGATCTCATTATGAATCACATTATATACCTGAGATATGAGCACATTATGAATACTGGTAGAATGAATCTGTCAATTTGCCACATTCTTAACCACTAAAATCCAACAACTGTTTTGGAAAACTTATTCAAGACCTTTGGTTATAAGGAAGTTGAGTCCAACCATACTCTAGAATCTGTTTCAGTACTATACAATAAATCACATATATAATTTACATTTTCCAGTAGCCACATTCTTTTTAAAAAAGTAAACAGGAACAGTTCAAAGTTAAATCCAACGTACGTTTTATTTAACCCAACATATTCAAATTACTGTCATTTCAACATGTAATTAATACAAAAAATTATTTACTGAGATTTTATGCTTGTTTTCACACTAAGTGTTCAAAATCCAGCACGTATTTTACATTTACAGCACATCTCAATTCAGACTAGTCACATTTTAATTGCTTGGTAGCCCCTGTGACTGGTGGCTACCCTACTGAGCAGCACAATTCCCAACCAGATTCTTAAAGTATAGGCTGTGCATCTGAGTGGGGCAAATGAATGAGGCTCTGTAATAATATCTGAACCAACTACTGTTTAACAAATAATAAAATAGGAGTTCTCAGTAAAATGCACTGAGAGTACATGCCCTGCTCATCTTCATATACCAGAATCAGTGGTTATTGGTAAAGGATACGACATCTTAGAGAACACACAGTACTTCTCAGGAACAATAAAAACATCATGATGTGCTGGTAAGCACAGAGGGTCTCAGTAACTGAATATGCACAGATGATTAAACTAAGATATGCACCTCAGTTTCCACATCAAGCTGAATACCCACCAAATAAAAGCAGTTATAGATAAAAATGGTCTAGAGCTGCCATCTTCAAGAAATAACAAAAAAAAAACAAAAGCCAAAATGAAATAAAACTCAATGGGGTCCAGAAATGCTTTAGAATCTTTCAACAAAGTCCCTGCCAAAAATGCCTTCAGGAATCAATTTAATAATCCTGTGAAAAATGTATAGCTCAATATGGGATCGATGTGCTTGTGCATACTGTGAAATGATCAGCACAATAAGTCTGGTAGAATTCTAAGTCTTAAAGAGACTTCTGGTTAACAAACTACCTCACCTCCATACCAAAGACTAGAAGAGGCTAAGGCTATATAAGCAGGCATGGGGGAAGAAAAAAAGGCAGGGCCAAGGGCCTCACACTATACATATACACGGTAGAATCTACAAGCTAGATTAAGAAATTAAGTTTTACAACATACGAGAATTTTTTTACATTAAAGCCTCTGCCTAACTTAAATAAGTAAACAGACAGAAAGAGCTAGGTAAGTAGGTATGCAGACAGGTAAGAACTAAACATTACTGCTTGTAGTTTAGTAGTCTCTAATTTCATTTTCACTCAGGTCAAACAGAAATGTTCTTAGAAAATGTGTAATTATCATGCTTACATGCTGTACTTTTGAACTTTACAGAATCACTAAGTTTCATGAGGTATACAATACTTATATCCCTAACAATACTTATGTCCCTAAACCAAATTTATATCTAAACTGGCAAAGTGTATTAAGTTTTTTGTATATTTTAAGTATGTCACACCTCCACAAACTATTCTACATCGCTATTTTTTTGTTCAGATATTTGACTGCTTTTACCTCTCTGTGCAGGCACTTCAAATAACAGCAAATTTAGTAATTATGCTACTTTAATAATGGATACATCAATCAATTCTGAAAAGATTTGGGATAGCTTACAATAAAAAACACATATAGCAGAGCCATTGAAATAAGGATAAAACTATAAAAACTAACCTATTAAAAGAATAAATTTAATATTTAAACAATCAACTGATATTAAAGCTATGGTAATATCCCAAACCAGTGTCTCTTAAAAACTCCTCATAGATCCTTGTGACTTACTGGTTTTATTCCACAGTTCTCGCTGGTATTTGACAGGTTCATTTCTACGTTTTTCAAATTCAAATGAATTATCCTGTAAAAAGAGGGAAAATATGGTTTTAAGAGAGATAGAAAAGAAACATTTCTTAAAACTTTTCCTCCTTTCCATAAAAGTTCTAAGTATTTCAAGCTACTGTTGTTCAGTCGCTCAGTCATGTCTGATTCTTTGCAACCCCATGGACTACAGCATGCTTCCCTGTCCTTCACCATCTCCAGGAGTTTGCTCAAACTCATGTCCATTGACTCGGTGATGCCATCAAACCAGCTCGTCCTCTGTCGTCCCCTTCTCCTGCCTTCAACCTTTCCCAGGATCAGGGTCTTTTCTGATGAGTCAATGCTTCGCATCAGGTGGCCAAAGTATTGGAGCTTTAGCTTCAGTAACATTCCTCCAAGTGAACATTCAGGGTTGATTTCCTTAGGATTGACTGGTTTGATCTCCTTGCAGTCCAAGGGACTGTCAAGAGTCTTCTCCAACACCACAATTAAAAAGCATCAATTCTTCAGCACTCAGCCTTCTTTATGATCCAACTCTCACATCCATACATGACTACTAGAAAAACCACAGCCTTTTGACTATACAGACCTTTGTCAGCAAAACACTGTCTCTGCTTTTGAATAGGCTGTCTAGGTTTGTCACAGCTATGGAGACATACTAAGATTTTCTCCAAGATGATCTCAGAGAAGGTAAGTTTTCAAACTTTTTCTCCATTAAACACAACACACAAGACAGTCCTAATGAAACAATTTCCTTTACATATTAGTGATTCTCAAAGGGATAGGAGATGAGCCTATAACCATCATGAGGATTATAAATAAACTCAAAAGGCTTCCCTAATTTCCTGTTCCTAGATGAGACTAACAGCCAGAAAACTTATATTAGACTGAACCATTTGATTCATTTAGCCTTTTCCCATAGATCAAGAAGAGTCAAACATTGAGAATTTCATATGGTTCAACAAAAATACCTAGCATGTTCATGTATTTCAATACCTATAAACCTTTGTGTTACAGCACAGAGTTGAAACTACACATCCTCAAATAATGTGGTGCTACTCTGCCTGATGTAAGCTTCATCGTGAAATTCTTTAGGTCCCCTCCAAATGTAGTAAGTATTTTGACAATTAACAACTTTACTTATCTCAAAACATGCAAAATAATTTTGGGAAAAAACCCAGATATTTCTTGGTTTTCAAATCTATCAGACTCAGGCATATGAAACTCTGAAGAGTTCCGTACGTGAACATTAACTCTGCACTTAGCTATTTCATTTATATACACAAGACTCTGTTCAGATTACAGTAACTTCAGCCATGACAAGGTAACTAGTCACCAGCAAATGAATATGACCTAGTATTCTTCCTTCACTCATACAGTTGCCACCTGTATTGCAGATGCTACAGTTCTATTCATCCATACTGAAAATTATTTTTATGACAACAATCATAATCTGGCCTTACATGTTGTCAAAAAATATTCTTTACATTCACTGAAAAACCTCAGGTGTTAAGAAAGCCAAAAAAGGACTTCATAGCAACTACTTAAGACACTGCCTTTACAGAGTGGAAAGGTGGGAAAAAGTCATGGGTTTTGGTGGAAGACAAAGTACGACAGGGAGAAGACAGCTGAAAGATCTCCCACCCTCAAGAACAACCTGTGCAACAGTTTCTCCTCCTTCCTTTTCAAGGACAGAGTGCAGACAAGCTTCAGTGGGACCTCATACCAACTCAGTAAGAGCAATACTTGTGGGGGCTCATCTCATGAAACTCCCTCACCCTGAATCCTCACTATTCCTCCTTACCCAAATATCATTAACTAAGTTTTCTGCTCTCAGACACAAAATCCAGCTAAAGAAATTGAAAAACTGATAAACAAGCTTATCACAAACCTCATCAGAGCCGTCACTGCTATTCAAACATCCTTTTATCTCTTAACTTCCTTTCAAAATCCTTAAGTAACAATTTCCAACTTCAATCCATTTAAATAATTCTCCCCTTTGTTACAAGAGCTAAAAATACTTTTTGGAGAATAAGAAAAATCATTTCTACAAATCAGAGTAGGAATTTCTTTTTTTCCTTTTCAGAATTCTACAGATTTATAGTTTTGGAGATCATGTGAGAATGAGACTGTCAAAGCCAAACACAAGTCAGTCAGTCATTAATCACTCTATGGGAAGCCTTATTAGAGTTGACTGAAACAGGTTCCCCATCCAAATACTAAAACTGAAAACTTTAGTGATAGCTAATTGTACTTACCACCGTGAGCTCTTTACCAGCTGCTTTCCGGAATGCTTTAGTCCATCTGACCTTGCGAGGATTGCGCTTCTTTTTGAAATTTTTGTGGCACTTGGATTTACAGAATCTAAACACCTATTTAAAAAAGTGTTAAAATAGTGAAAAGACAATATTAAAAACTTTTATGCCACAGGATGTTACCCCACCAGACAAAATATACCATAAAGTCTGAGAAATAATAATGGTTCTCATTCATGACTGTTTGTACTTACAGCAGCATTTAGAAACATGAGACATAGCATATAAAATGCAAACTGAAATATTTTTTGACTATCAAACATCATTACAACTAAAGACTGAGGGCCCCAGAATATGGTTAAAAACTAGCATTTTTATCAAATAACAGTAAAACCTTTACTATGATCTTGAATGAAGGGAACAATTTTACGCAAAGTCATTTATTTAAATCCATTTGCAATTCAGAATAATTCTCAAAATTCACTTTGTATACATCTCAATGAGGGGGGAGGGGTAAACTTTCAAACAACCATTCTGAAATGTCCTTTGGTTCTTTTCACTGTTGCACAAAATATTTTCCCAAAACAGCATCTAAAACTGGCTACAGATCTGTTTTCTAAACAATTTATTCAGATCTACAAGGAAGATTCTTCACTACTTTAATCCTACACTTTTATCTCCAAAGTCGTGACCCTTTAACAGTGTTTACAATTTAATGATTCAAGGAGTTCCTAAAGTGATTTACTTGGATTTATAGTCTAAAATGCATCATTTTGTTACTCTGTCTTAGAACAAGTTACAGTTTGTATTACTAGAGGAAATCTGAGAGAAAAAGTATTATAATTGAATCTGTGGACCTTGGCAAAGAAAATTAAATTGGATTATCGTGCCTAGATGTGACCCATTTAAAAAAAGGCCAAACTAAGGTACAGACATTTCAAGCTAAGAGACCCAGCGGTAAAGAATTCGACTTCCAAAGGAGGAGACACAGATTTGAACCCTGGGCCAAGAAAATCTCCTAGAGAAGGAAATAGCAAACCTATTCCAATATTCTTGCCTGGGAAATTCCAGGGACAGAGGAGGCTGGTGGGTCCATGCAATTGCAGAGTCAGATACAATTTAGCGACTAAAACAACAATAAAGCCTCTGTGTGCATATGTGTGTACACAAAAATCACAAATCTAAATACCTTTCATTTTACGTACATTGTTCTATGAGGACCTTCAAACAGGTCACTAATCACACTAGGACACCAATTTCTTAGAAATGGTCAATACTAGAGAATTCCCTGGTGGTCCAGTGGTTAGAACTTGGCGTTTCACTGTGATGGCCCTGTGATGGATCCATGGTCCAAGAACTAAGATCCCACAGGCAGTATGGCAAAGTCAAAAAGAAAAGAAAAGGAAGAAACAAATGGTCAATATTAGATCAATCTGATCAAGGGCCAGACTTCCTGGAGAGCCCTCTCTATGTTCTTGAATTAATTTCAAACAGCTAGAAAATATGTGAAAAATACAGTAGTTTTCTGGAATAATTCACTATAAAATCATTGGTAAAATTTCTTTTGCATATTTCCAGCCCAAAGTACTACAACCTTTTAACGTAAAAGCCTTCCTTGATTAATATCCACTAGACAACTCCTACACAAGTCCTCATTGAGAAGTCTGAACTTTTCTGGGTCTTTTCAGTTCCAAAGAAAGCCAATGCGAAGAGACAGGGAAGCCTACTTAAATTCTGTATCTAACAGGCTCACTTGAAAAAGCATGATGAAGTATCTGAAGAGACTGGAGTCACTGAGATGGGATGGGGATTCCCAAATAAAGAGCAGCTACTATGTGCTGGATGTTGCAGTAGGTGCAAGAAGTACAAGGATAATTAAAACACGATGCTCTACCCCGAGAAGCTTAGTCCAGCAATGTGATAAAGTTTCACTTTGCAAACAAGAGAAATAAAGATCAGACTAGGATATAAATAACGGGATATGGCTATACACAATAATCAAGTATAAAGTAACACGTAAATATACATTAAGGAGTGATTAAATCTCGACTGGGGTAGGTGGTGGACAATTCTGTGTGAGACAAAGCTTCATAGGCTCAAATTTCCCTTCTAATCTAGTCCTTGAGCACCATCCTCAGTCTTCAACATGCAAACAAATGATCCACCTGAGCTTCACAGTTTCATACTTTTCTATGCCACCAATTCAACAAAGATTTATTAAGCACACCTTAAGAGTGTACACGTTTTCTGTTTGCAAACTATGAAAATATGGAGCAGTAATATTTTACCCTGGTGGCTCAGATGGAAAAGAACCTGAGTGCAATGCAGGAAACCCGAGTTCAATCCCTGGGTTGGGAATATCCCTTGGAGAAGGGAATGGCTATCCACTCCAGTATTCATGCATGGAAAATCACATGCACAGAAAAGCCTGGTAGGCTACACCCTCCATGGAATCAAAAAGAGCCAGACAAGATTAAGCAACTAATATTTTCACTTTTTTTCAGTATTTTAATTAATAACATACTAATTCTGGTTTCCCTGGTGGCTCAGCAGTAAAGAATCCACCTGCAATGCAGGAGATGCAGGTTCAATCCTGCGTCAGGAAGGACCCCTGGAGAAGGAAATGGCAACCCACTCCAGCATTATGAGCAGGGAAATCCCATGCACAGAAGAGCCTGATGGGCTACAGGCCATAGAGTCACAAAAGAATCAGATACAACTTAGTGACTAAATAACAACAACACACTAATTCTACTCTTAAGAAGCTACTTGAGAAACATAAGAGGGGAGGTGTCTATGAAAGCTACAAGCATAAATGGACAAAAAATAGTTAGGAGGCTACAAAAGTGAGAAGTGCCTAATCTGGGACCAGGAGGGCAGAAAAAAAGCTAAGACACCACTATCCTTTGCAAAGGCAGCATGGATAGGACCTACAGCTAGATACAAAGAGTGAAAGATTCAAAGATAACTCTCAGTTTCTAGCAGAACTATCTAAGCACAGGACTATTAATTCTGAGAGCAGAAAGAGGTAATTAGAACTCTCTTTCAGGAGGCTCATTGTTAGGTACAAACAGGATTTCTCTGTCAAGTGGAAAATTCAAACCTGGAAAGAGGATATAAAGATGTGGGAAATATCAACAAAGGAAAAAATGAGGTGCTTGGTCTTTATTAGTGCTTCTGGGCCTCTACATCTTATTTCCCCAATAGACTCTGTTCTGGATACACTGTTCCTCTCTAGAGCAAGCTGGCTCCCAACTAACTCAACACCATTCTTGCTAGCAACACAGACTTCCTCATCAACCTGACTTCCACTGTATCTGCCAGGTCAACACCTAACTCTAGACAGCTCCCACAGCTCCCTTCTAATTTCCGTATCCAGCAGACAAACACTGATGGACAAAAATCATAAAATTATGATCACCAGATCATCTACAATGCCATAACTCCTACTGTGAGTTACACCCCAACCTGGCAACCATTGCATTCACTGCTATAAATTCTTTGTCATGTTCCTGAGAGGAGGAATTAAGAATCACTTACATACTCTTTCAGGTTCCCAAATACAGCTTTGGTGTCTCGTTTTCAGCAAGACTCCTTACTCCTAATTTAGTGAGGTCAGTTTTTTTCATACAGAATACATATATAAGGTGAGGAAGTACAAACTTCCTGAGCATGTCAAAATCACCTCATTGAATATAGATTCCTAGAGTCTCTTCCCCTTCCCCTAGACATTCCAATTCAACAGATCTGGTGGGAATCAGGAATCAGTTTTTTCCACAAGTGTCCAGTGATTCTGAAGCAAATATAAGAGAGCTCCAATTCTGAGAAACAATATTTTGAACAGAGGAATGAGATTCATTCCGGTATGAAAGGAAAATTCATGTATTATTCCTTAAGGCCTTTCACAATGTGGCCTTACAATGACCATGCCCAACTTAAGATGGTTCAACTTTACAATGGTGCAAAAGTGATACACATTCAGTGGAAATCGTACCTCAAAGTTTGATATTTCCCAGGCTCGCCATGCGGTGCTCGCCATGCGGTAAAACTCTGATGCTGGACATCTGGCAGCCAACCAAAGTTCCCAGTCCACAGAGTGAACAACTTAATAGTTACAATTATTCTGTTTTTCAATTCCAGTAGAGTACATCATAACTTACATGATATTCAACACTTCATTATAAAACAGGCTTTGTGTTAGATGATTCTGCCCAACTGTAAGCTAACGTGTTCTGAGCATGTTTAAAGAAGGCTAGGCTATATACAATATTCAGTAGGTTATGCTTTTGCATCTTCGACTTACAATGGGTTTGCCCAGAAGCAACTCCATTGAAAGTACAGGAAGATCTGTATCTTTCTATCGTCTGTTTTCAGAAGTACTTTTTAAATATAGATTTATATTTGTATTTATAGCCCTACCCCAAGCCTCTATCACCATCTGCAATCCGTCACTTCCTTAAACAGAGAAGTAACTGCTCCACTCTGTGCCTTTGCTCAAACTTGTTCATTTCCCTTCCGTCTAAAATGCTTTCTCCTCTTGCTCTTAAACAAAATACAAGATCCAGGATAAAAGCACCTCCTTCCTATGTCTTTTCACATAAGTCCTTCTCCAAATCACCTCATAAAACGTAACTTCGCCATTAAGTCATACCCAACATTTCTATCAACCTCTACACACTACGGCTAACCGCAAGTCTTATGTATCTGTATAGAGGTGGACCACAGCAAAGATGCTCGACCCGGCACGCGTTCAACAAGGTTTACTGAACTGAAGAACGTGGCCCACATACAACAGTGGGCCAAAAGACTCGCAGCTTCCCCGTGGGCACTGGCTGGAATCGCTCCTCAACCTCATTACTGCCGGCCTCTTCCAAGAGCGGCCTAGTGACCAGCTCTGCTCAGACCGCCTAAAGGAGAAACTCCCCAAGCGGGAGGTGGAGGTCCGAGCCTGTAGAAAAGAGAGCCTCACGCACCGAAATCCCAGGCCAAACCCACGCCAAATTAGTAGGCGCAGAGTAACCCCGCGCCGACCGGGCGCGGCGTCAGCCCGGCGGGAGCGCAGCTAAAAGCGCGCCACTCCCCGCCTCCTCACCTTGCAATCATTACGAACGAACATCATGCCGTGGCCCGGGTAGATAGGGCCCGAACAGAAATAGCACTTCTCAATCCGCATGTTGAACGCGCGTGGGGACTCGCCGGCCGACCAGCCAGCTGAAGAGGAAGTGACGTAGCGCCGCCACAGGAAGTGATTCTCGACCCCGTTCTCCAGAAAGAGCATCCGGAAGAGGCGGTGCTCTTCAGGGCTTCTGGAAAGCGAGCCGGACGTGACCGCGCCTCCCCGCGGCCGCGCCGGGAAAAGCGCTGACGTCTGGGGCGGGCGCGGAAACGCAGTCGGGCCGGCAGCCGTCGGTCTGGGCAAGTGCACGGTGCTGCGCCTTCTGAGCTGGCTGTTAGGGCGTCTGGTTTTTCCACCTACCGTACCATACTAAGTCAGCATTTACTCATGTCTTACATATCCTGTCCCTGGTTCGTGCAGTTCCTAGGCGTCTCTCCACACTTGGCTCGTCTCTAGGAGCTCATTTCTCCACGGCTCGAGCCCGCCCGATTCCAGTCCCTAGAGGACTTGCCTGGTGTCCACGGAGGGAACACGGAGGTGTCCACGTGGCTGCCCCGTGCGGCAGGCGAAGCTGCTGAGCCTCAGCCTCGCAAGACTTAACCAGCGGTGTTTTAAAAGCTTGTAGTGGTGGTCTTCTCCACCTTTACGCCTTCTCCGCCTTTTAATATACATATATTTAATTACTAGACATAAACACACACACACACCATTTGTACATGAAATTAAAGTTTCCTCCCCAGACTCCCTCTAGTCTTCCGCTTCAGTATAACAATCACTTTCTTTTACCTACCAGAGGTTTTCTGTGCACAGACAGAAGTATTTATTTGTGTGTACGTGTCTTCAGTCCTTCTTCCTTGGAACACTAATGAGCATCCTATTCAGTCTTTCCTGCATCCTTGTGAACTCCTTAAGCGCAGGGATTTTTCTCATTTTGTTTACAGCTATACTCCCAGTGCCTGGAAACGTTCCTAGCACGTAATTAAGCATTCAATACGTTTTATTATCAATGAATACTTAACATTGTTTTACATAGTTACATAAACGCAGTTGTATTTTAATTGGTGGCCTATGGATGGACATCTGTTTCCTATCTTTTGACATAATAAGCATCCTTACTCATATACTTTTTTTTTTTCCAAGAGTGTTTATTCGCATAGAGTTGCTGGGCCTATAACACATTTAAAATTTGGTAGATAATACTGAACATCAGCCAAAAGGTTTTACCAGTTAACAACAACAACAAATAACGTGGCTGTTTCACCATGTTTTCGTCAAAGGTGATCTTTGCCAATCTGAGATTTGAAAGTTTTATCATTATTTTAACTGGCATTTATTTATGAATGGAGTTAGGAATCTTTACAAATTCTTGAAACCTATTTTTTTCCTATCAATTGCCTGTTTCTGTCCTTCACACAGTTTTCTACTGGGTTATTTTTAACAGCATTTTACATATCAAAAAAGTTTGGTGACAGCAATTATTTCCTAATTTATTAATATTGTAAACGTTGGTTACACTATTTCTCTAGCAGAAATATTTTATTTGTTTGTATCCAAATTAGTCTTTGCTTCACTAGGTTTGGATTTGGTGCTTTCCTTGAAACTGTATTTTCCCCTTCAAAACTGTTTTTCAAAGATTTTTTCTCTGTTTTTATAGTACCATTTTTCACACTTGAATTTTCAACTGACTTGGAATTTGCTTATGTATAAATAATAACACAGGATTCTAGTGGGTTTTCTACCCTCCAATACTATAGGTTGAATAAGGGTATCACTTTCTCCACTAATTCAAAATATCACTTCTCAATGGGTCTCAGTCTGGACTCTCTGCTTTGTTCAACTGATTTATCTATTGATATTTATCTGTGAGTTTGAAAATGTCTGGATTATTGTCATTCTGGGGCTTCACCAATGGGTCAGTGGTAAAGAATCCACCTGCAGTGCAGGAGCTGCAGGAGACACTGGTTAGATCCCTGGGTCAGGAAGATTCCCCTGGAGGAACATGGCAGCCCACTCCAATATTCTTGCCTGGAGAATCTCATGGACAGAGGAGCCTGGTGGGCTACAGACAATAAAGTCACAAAGAGTTGGACACAATCAAAGCAACTTAGCACACACGCACCTGAAGTCTTCCTCTTCCTTCTTTCCTTGACCTCGTTATTCTATTTCTCTAGCTATTCCTTAAAGCTTTTATTTTAAACCTTTAGAATCAATTTGTCAAGTTATAATCTGCAAATGCACATGTTTTCCTTTTATCTGATACTGGCATTTATTTTCCTTTGCTAATCATTTGACATGCAATTCCAGAACAATGTTAATAACAAAGGATCATATCAGAAATTTTAGTAATAAACATTTGCCCAACACTTCATTGTCAACCAAAAGGCTGAAAATTATTTCACTTTTGTTTGATCTTCTTCCTCTCTCATCCCCCTCAACAATTACAGAAGAACCTCATCAGTCTTCCCATGCTCTTTACACAGTTCCTTCCCTTCTTTTTCAGTCTTATCCTGCTACTTCAACAAGAAATTTCCTGCCCTTCTCACCAACATGATAACCCTAGCTTCATCTCTTACCTTCAGTGTCAGGGGCAACATACCTTTTATCTGTGTTCTTAATCCCACACCGTAAGGCTTCATTTGAGACTCTGTTCCCTTCAGCCTATGAGCACACTCAGTGCTTCGCTCTAGGTGGAACAGGTGAGTAGTCACTATTAGAAAAAAAAATTCTTTCCAATTGTAATTGAATACAGAGGAAGGCATTGAAAACAACAACAAACATGTATTCCACATTCAACAGATTAAACTGAAATCTTGGAAATTCTATTTTTCATTTAGCTTGCTTGAGACATGATTCCTGAACATGAAGGTATATGTCGTTCACCTTACTGAAAAATTCTCAGCTATTTTCTTTTCAGATATTTCCTCTTCCTCCATTTTCTCCTATTTCTCCTTCTAGAATTCCTATTCCACATATGTTGGAGCCCCAGTACTTCCTCTCTCTCGCTCTCTTAACCTCTCTTATACCTTATCTCTCTCTGCTGAATTCTGTGTAATTTCCTCCAGTCTATCTTCTAGTTTACCCATTCTCTTTCAGACTTGCCATTTAACCTCTAACCATTACATTTTGAATGCCAGTGGCTACATTTTCCATACATGGAAGTCTTTCTAAATTCAAACCAGTCTTATATCTTTAATAAAGTCTTTTCCCAGACATTTCAATTCCTTTTATGTTTGTAATTATTTTATGATCTCCATCTGGTAAGAATATTATTTGAAGTTCTTAAGTGCCATATTGCTGGATTTTGGTTCACTGGCCCTTGCTTATGTTTGGGACTTAAGCTGGTGGGGAAGGAACAGGTTTTCATTTCAAATAGTGAGCTCATCCTTAGTAGGTGTTTTCTGTAAAAATTCTGTCAATTCTGGGTGGAAATGTTCCCTCTGAAAAAGATTCTGTTTGCTTCTCCCAAGTAATCTAGAGGTATTGCCAATCAGAAATTATTTTACGTTAGTTTATGTTCATTTTTTATTTAAACATTTCCAGGAAAAGAGAAAAAAAAACAGGAGAGGAGTAATGTAATATAAAGGTTTGAATCTTAAACCTGTGTAAAAGCGCACTTACGGTTATAAATTCGCAGGGGAGATTAAGGCATAGCCCAGGCCCTGGCTTTGAGTGTGTTTGGGTTAGGAGGCCCTCCATTCCAGCGTCCTACCTCCAAGGAATCCAAAGTTTTCTCTCATGATGGCATATAGCCATTAAAGCTGAGCACCTTGATTACTGATCCTGCAAAATCCAAACCAAAAGCAAACCACATCCAGTATCAGTTTGTTACAAGATCCCACTGTTGTTGCTGATGTTGTTGTTGTCTGTTTTGTGGAGGAAGAGAGATGGTCTCTAGGTATTATCTTTACTTTCTTAAGAGATCAATAATTCATTCAAAAACTACATTATAAATAAATAAAAAGATAAATTTGGAAGAAATTTTTAAAAATACATTAGAAGAGTTTTCTAGCTCTAAACTCATCCGTCTTGCCAAAAATAGAAGACCTGGAAATACTGTAGAGAGTTTTCCAGGTTATAAAAAGCCAAGCAAAGCATTCTTTATTATGCAAAAATAAACAAATGGGGACTATTCAAACATATAAGCTTCTGCATATATGATATACGTATATCATATATATATCATATATATATATGATTTAGGAAATCATAAAACAAAAAGACAACCTATAAAATGGGAGAAAATACTAGTAAACAATGTGACTAACAAGGGACCAATTTTCAAAATATACAGACAGCTCCTACAACTCAGTATCAAAAAAAAAGCAATCAAAAAATGGACAGAAGATCAGAAAAGACATTTCTCTAAAGAATACAGGTATATGAAAAGATGCTCAACATCACTAATCATTAGAGAAATGCAAATCAGAACTACAATGACATATCACCTCACACCAGTCAGAATGGTTATCATCTAAAAGCCTACAAATAATAAATGCTGAGGAAGGGGTGGAGAAAAAGGAATCTTTCAACACGGTTGGTGGGAAAGTAAATCTGTGCAGCCACTATGGAAAACAGTATGGAGATTTCCTTGAAAAGCTAAAAATAGAGTTACCATATGATCCAGCAATCCCACTCCTGGGCATATACAGAAAAGACAAAAACTAATTTGAAAAGATACTTGCACTCCACTGCTCATAGCAACACTATTTACAACAGCCAAGACATGGAAGCAGCCTGTTCCCATTGACAGATAAATGAATAAAGATGATGTGAGATATATACATACATATATATATATATATATATATATATATATACAATGTAATATTACTTGGCCATAAAAATGAAATAATGCCATTTGCAGCAACATAGATGGACCTAGATATTATCATACTAAAGAAATTAAGTCAGGCAGAGAAAGATAAATACTATATGTCTTAAATATGGAACCTAAGAAACAGTACAAATGAATGTATTTATAAATCAGAAACAGACTCACAGACATAGTAAACAAACTTATGGTTACCAAAGGGGAAAGGAGCAAGGAGGAAGGAGGAGTATATTAGGAGTACGGGATTAACAAATACACACACTACTGTATATAAAGTAAACAACAAGGCCCTCCCGACTATATAGCACAGGTAACTACATTCAGTAGCTTGCAATAACCTATAGTGGAAGAGAATCTGAAAAAGAATCTACAAATGTATGTTATATATTAATATATACATATATAATGTACATATAATGTTCGCAAAGAATTACTTTGTGAAAATAGATTGTAAATCAACTACAGTTCAATTTTTAAAAACTCTTAATTGGGAATTTCCTGTTCTGTTCAGTGGCTAGGGTTCCACGCTTCCACTGCTGGGGGCAAAGGTTTAATCCCTGGTCAGGGAACTAGGATCCTGCATGCCACTTGGAACAGCAAAAAAAAAAAACCAAAACCCAAAAAGTCCATATTGAGCATTCCTTCAATGGATCATTAGCTATCTTGACATCAATTTCAAAAGATCAGAGTATACTTCTCAGAGTCCCTAATTTCTCATAATAAACCAATATGGACTTATTATATGAGAACCTTTCTAAACATTTTGAAATCTTGGCCTCTTACTTTGAAAACTCTTTCATTTGACTCTGCTGCATCTTAAGTCCTTTATTCAGTCCAATAGCCATTTGAGGACCTACCATGTACCAGGCCTTTTCCGGGTATCAGCAACACAGTTTTGAAGAAAACTTCACGTGTCTCTGTCCTCATGGAGCTTATATCTTAGTGGATAGAGACAAACATACAAAGATAGTGAGTGGTGATAAGTGACATGTACAAAAACAGAGCAGAATAACAAGGCAGCAGGGGACAATCTGATAGAGGCCATGAGAGGGAGTGACTGCTATTTTATAGAAGGTGATCAGCAAAGTCCTTTTGGACAAATTCAAAGTCCTTTTGAATTGTCCTACAGGGTGGGAGAGGGAGCCATGTAAATATGTGGAAGACAAGCATTCCAGGCAGAGGGAACAGCAGACATTCCAGGAACACACTTGACTGCTCCAGGGAGGCCAGTATGCTCACAGAGGAGTGAGTGAGGCAGACAGAGTAGTAGGAAATAAGGTCAGAGAGTCCATCTCCACATATTCCCTCCTCATCCAGTTAAGTACTACACCCTCCCCAATGCTTCCTGCATCCTATTGCTCAGCCCTAGTCTTAGTTCAAGCCCTTAGCATCCTTGCTTTGTTCACCTGGCACAGCTGGCACAACACTTCATACACTGTAGGTGCTCCATCAGTGTTTGATGATGACATGTGTGAGTTAGCTTCTCCACAACATGTTATCTTGGCTGGTCCCTCATCAAGTACCTAATGGAATTTGTGTCTCTGAATGTGCTTTCCTTTAGCATTATATGCTCTGGGTTGAAACTTTCTCGTAAAGGGAAATGAAGTTATGTTCACACACAAACGACAGATTAAACCACTTTTTTTATTATAAGCTTAACTGGCACAAAATTCACTGAAGATACTCTTCACTTTTACACAAGCCTGTAAATAGAAAAATACATTGACTCACAAAAAAAGTTTATGTTGGTGCTTCAAAGTAAATTTAAACACATGATTTCCAAAGAGAATACAGGTTTTTGATGTCAATAACTAAAAACGGCTCTTGGTGTGCACTGTATCATGTATATATTTCATTGTGTATTATGTTTAGGGCCGATAGAATCTGTACAAATTGCTCTTTTGGTTCCTGATAGGCTGACACAATACAGATATTTGTTTTCTTTTTCCACTATACAAACAAATCATATAAAATGTTCCCTGGTACATAGCTATATAATTATTTCCTCCACTTAAGTCTTAAAGCAACTTTACAAGGCACTGCTTATGATGAGGACCCTGCTGTTGAACTATCTGAATCTTTTATCACTAGGATACACAATTCAAATGCATACGACTCAGTGACTTCTTAGTATTTTAAAAAGTCTAAATTTTAAGGGTATAAATATATAAGATCTTAGAAAGCACAACTAAGCTTCTTAAGCAGATGGCGGGAGGGCAGTGGCAAAAAAAAAAAAAACATGACAAATGGTCCATAAAAAGCCATTTGAAAGTTATCATGTACAAGTAGTTATTTTTCATAATAGTTGTATTTTTCTAATTACAGTTATGCCATCACAAAATACATTTATTTTTATTCTTTATTTAAATTATAATGAGTGGTATTTCTTCCTAAATAGCCATTAAGTTCTTTGGAAATTTTAATCTACTTAAGCTACTTTAATAAACAAGAAATTTCCCCTTTGATTTTTATAAACAACTTCCATGAAGCATATTTTGAAATACACCTTTGGCAGTGTGGAAGAGTACATGACCTTGGCAAGATCCAGCAAGTATAGTAAATACCCATGGTCTCAGTGAAAACTACAGGCTATAGAATATTTTGTTTTTCTATTTTGAGACAGAATACAAATGTAATTGCTTCAAATACAAACATCCATCTTCCACCAAACAGTATAAACAGACATGTTATGTAATTATAAACTAATTCCTTCAATTCCACTCGTATAAAAATAAAACAAGTTTCAAAGATCAACAAGATAGAGCCTGATGGTGAAAAAAAATGATAAGTCATTCATAAGCTAATTGAAACTGCAGCCTGAGGATGCCAGACCAACATTATAAATATAAAGAAAAAGAAGCTAAATATTTGATTACCACAAATAACTTCAGCATAAGCACCAGCTATGTTCAGATATGGCCAGCACATAGGCCAAGTATAAATGCACAGATCACTGTGAACTAAAGGCATAAAAATCTAATTCCCTGACCCTTCAATCTACCTTTCAGAGCATAGGGAATCAAGCAGGGAGCCAGAAGTGCCCTCTTCAGTCACTTACACAACACTAAACCACCCCAGTCCTTACTCTCAAGCCCCTTCCCACCAAAAATAGTCACAGTGAGCGTGAAATTGATCAATCCAGTTTATCCAGGGCCTATAGATATGGCCAATCATTTGTCCTATATTCATTTTAAAGAGAACACTTACATAAATTATACTCAAGACATTGAACCATCATTTGTGTATATTCTTATTTAACATTCAAATTGCTTAGATGACATTTTAGAAAGTCCCCTGTGGTGCAAGAAGGGTCTTAAATTTGTGTTAAAGACTGATATTACATCTAAGATCTTAAAGGTGAGACTCTGGGCCTGTCTGTGGTAAAGCAGGGATGGTATCTTCAGTCATTCTACATAATAAATGTGCTGTTCTATGGCTGCAAAATCCTGAATCCTTGAATGATCCTTGGGGCTAATGTTTTATAAGGCACTTTTGGCTATGTGAGATTTTGCCTAACTCTCAGGCTGAATCTTAAAGAATATTTACAAAGCTGAAGCAAAGTAATTTTAAAATGGGATGCTTTACTGATAGGTTTAATTGGGATGGTGAGAAGCAGTTTGTACGCAAGGCCTGTTCATCTCTCTCTGAACCATCTATCACCATAGGGAAGGTCACAGACATGGGCCCCTTGAATGACTGTGCAGCTCACTAGCCCCTTCAACAGCCACATGACCCCCTCTCCTTTTCTTCATTCAGGTGATCTGCAGAGGTGTGACCGTTGGAACGGACCACACCTTCGGGAATCCAGGACTTGTCCACACACCGTTCCATTCGCTTCATTATCAGGTCCAGGAGCGTCTCAATCGCTTGGTTTATGTTTGTCCCATTGGCAGCACTAGTTTCAAAGTAGGGGACTCTGAAAGACAGCAACAACTTGATAATTGTGACCTTTGCCCTTGATAATTCAACTTAGAAAATCATTAGAATATAAATATATAAAACAAGAAAGGCATTTTACCACATTAAAAAGTAAAAAAATAACTGACACTGCATTCCTAACAGAGATGTAAAACTTCTGGGAGTTTTTATCCCCAGCTCACAGACGATGAAACTATTGCTCAGAAAGATGAAGTAACGTGCCCAACTTCATCATGCTACAAAGGAGTGGAACCAGGATTTGAATCCACAGCTGTTCAAGTGTAACGAACTCAACCATAGGCTCTGCTGCTTCCAAATTTACATAATGTTGTATGAAGTTCTCCAAAAGAGAACTCTTACTTGCTGTCAATGGGAGAAAAATAACAAATACAAGCTGACAGAAGACATCAGAGGTCCCTGGCCATATTCATCAAGGGCTTGGCTACTTGTCAGCTCCAGGCAGTATTCCTGGACCACACCCTTGAAGACAAGACATTCTGAATTCTATAGCACTTCAGGGTTCCTCAAGCATATCAATCTTAAACAAGTTTATTGTGTTATCCCAGGACCTGAGATTAGGTATAATTCTTTAGTAACTCACAAAGCATCATTTCAAAACTATAAGGTTATTTTTCACATGTTCTTAAGACATCATGAGTCTTCTTGAGGTGGTCACCATTCATACTTGGTCTTTGCAAGGGGATTAATCAATTACCTGCCAAATTCTTCCTCCTTAATACAGTCATGAAAATAATGATTTAATTATATTTTCTTCACACTGTTGACTTCATTCTCACCACTTAGTAAGGAGTCTGACCAAAAATACTCTTAGATGTAAAAACTACAAAAGAAAGTTGTTTTATCCCCTTCAGGAATCCTGCAATTGAATTCAGTAAAATATTCCTTACATTTATAGATACTTTAACATCCATCTCTGTTACTCTTCCTGAAGAATGTCTTTGTTTTCCTGTGTTCTCATAGCATGTTAACACTAAATCAATGACTCTGATGATAATTCTGGTAGTGCTTTCATTACTTCCTGACTAGGAGCAGCTTCCACAGGAGAGCTTTAACAGAATTGTTTTAACCTTCTTAGTGCTTTGACAGATATTTTCAGAACTGTTCTGCTTTCTAAGAAGCACAGTAGGGATACATGTGGAGGCATGGAAGGTTATCTGTCCATTACAATTCCTCAAGATGCTGCCTTATTATCTGCCTGCTTCCTATAGGAACTAACAGCCCTTTCAACTGGACTCTATATTCTCTTGTGTTGGAGTGTAGCTCATATAAACTGCTTGAGGAACCATCACTTCATTTGAGCATTTATCCATCTATCTGTGAGGTCTGATGGACATAGTTGTTCCACTGATTTTACCAAGCCCATGTTCATAGCCCTTCATATGCTGACTCTAAAATACCTTAATCAGATGCTTCCCTGGTGGTCCAGCAGCTAAGAATCTGCCTGCTAAGGCAGGGGACAAGGGTTCAATATCTGATCCAAGAGGATCCCGCATGCCAAGGAGCAACTAAACCCATGTGCCACAACTACTTAAACCCTGAGGCCCTAGAGCCTGCGTGCTCAACAAGAGAAGCCACCACAACGAAAAGCACCACAACTAGAGAGTGGCCCCGCTCACCGCATCTGGAGAAAGCCTGATGAAAGCACCAAAGACCCAGCACAGCCATAAATAAACAAATCTTTTTTAAAATAAAGTAAAATATCTTAATCAGAGAAGGTCTCACTGCGCAAATTACATCATCTTAGTGATTTTTAAACTTCTTGCCTGGATATCTCTTCGGTTACTGTCAGTCTTTTTTTTTCCCCTACATCTTCATCTGGTGCCTTATTCACAAAATGAAGGAAATGCATTTTTCCCATTCCCCTGGTCACATGCAGTATTTCTCTACCAAATCTGAAGAAGACATTCTTTGTGGAAACTCAATAAATACTTATTTATCAACTATCTATGTTACTGAATTATGACCCAGGGACACTTTTTGATGCTGCCATTTTTACAAGAACTGAATTTTAGATTAAGAATTCTCAAAATTTAAATACTTAGATTTTCTCCATCATGCTATTTTTCAGTTACACCCAAGAAGAATCATTTAATGTCTAAGAATATTGCTTATACTTAAGGAGAAGGCTTGATCATTCTATCACCATTCAGAAAGCTATTGTTTCATGAAAAAGCAACTGAAAAATTCATCTCTCCCTATAAGAATAATGGGTTGAAATTGGAAATATAAAAATATAAAAGTAGTTGAGCAGAAAACTTTCATGTAAAACTGGTATAATGGTTCACTTCTCATTTTTAACATTTCCTCAAAGTCCATCATAAATATCTTTCCAACTATAGAGTCCTCAGCCTCACTCAATTCCTCAACATGATCTCTCTCCATTAAGCTATTTCTACTTTTTATAGTTTCTTCCATCTCAGCTCCTAATATCCCATAATCATTTAAAGGCATAAATGAAAAAATTATAAATAGTCTAAAAATGATAAAACCTATACATGAGGGCTTTCCTGGTTGGCTCAGATAGTAAAGAATCTGCCTGCAATGCAGGAAACCAGGGTCTGATCCCTGGGTCAGGAAGATTCCTTGGAGAAGGGAATGGCTACTCAGTCAAAACTAGTTTTTCCAGTAGTCATGTATGGATGTGAAAGTTGGACCATAAAAAGGGCTGAGCGCCAAAGAACTGATGCTTTTGAACTGTGGTGCTGGAGAAGACTCTTAAGAGTCCCTTGGACAGTAAGGAGATTAAACCAGTTCATCCTAAAGGAAATCAATCCTGAATATTCATTGTAAGGATTGATGCTGAAGCTGAAACTCCAATACTTTGGCCACCTGATGCAAAGCGCTGATTCATGGGAAAAGACCCTGATGCTGGGAAAGATTGAGACCAAGAGGAGAAGGGGGCGACAGAGGATGAGATGGTTGGATGGCATCACTGACTCAATGGACAAGAATTTAGGTAAACTCTGGGAGATAGTGAAGGACATGGAAGACTGGCATGCCATAGTTCATGGGGTCACAAAAAGTTGCACGTGACTTAGCAACTGAACCACAACCCTCTCCAGTATTCTTGTCTGGAGAATTCCATGCACAGAGGAGCCCAGTGGGCTAAAGTACATGGGGTCACAAAGAGTCAGACACTTAAAGACAGCCTGGACAATGGTTAACAGCCATAACTTCTGGAGCCAGGTTGCCTGGATTCAAATCCTATTACAACTCCATACTAACTGTGTAGCACTGGCAAACTGTAAATATCTATGCCTCAGTTGCTTTATCCATAAAACCAGGAAATATCACTATCTTCCTAGTAAGGATTGAGTTAACATCTAAAGGACTTAGATTGGAATCTGACTCATAAGAAATGTATCATTTCTGGCAAATGTGTCATTAATAAACATTTTCTATTTCAAACACAGTAATGGTTTACAAAAGTTTTAACTTTGATGTTTAAAACTCAGAATATATAGAATCACTGAATTGTGGAAAATCATAGCTCCAAGAGATGTTAGCAAGGTTATAAATATTAACTTTCCAGACTAGTCCACAAAAATTGATTCAATCCACTATGAAGCTGATCTATAGTCTTGCCCTAAATTCTGGTAGTCTGAATTATGCTTCCCTATAAAGAAAGCTGAGTGCCGAAGAATTGATGCTTTTGAACTGTGGTGTTGAAGAAGACTCTTGAGAGTCCCTTGGACTGCAAGGAGATCCAACTAGTCCATCCTAAAGGAGATCAGTCTTGGTTGTTCATTGGAAGGACTGATGCTGAAGCTGAAACTCCAATACTTTGCCCACCTGATGCGAAGAGCTGACTCATTGGAAAAGACCCTGATGCTGGGAAAGACTGAGGGCAGGAGGATAAGGGGAAGACAGAGGATGAGACGGTTGGATGGCATCACCAACTCAATGGACATGAGTTTGAGCAAGCTCCAGGAGACGGAGAAGGACAGGGAAGCCTAGCGTGCTGCAGTCCATGGGGTCACAAAGAGTCAGACACAAATGTGCAACCGAACAACAACAAATGACTGACACTTCAGCAGAACTATGAGCTATTCTCTAATGTTTACTAACTTAAGTAAATACTTACTTGGTAGAATTTCAGGGTATATGAGTGAACGTATATATTTTGAAGTCACTCATATTAAAAGAGGTATGATATTAAGAAGATATACAGTTTTAATCCCAAATTCTACTAACAAACTAAAAATTAAAAGTGTATTTTCTGACCATTTGTGAACCTCCAGGTGATGTGACCAGAGTAAGGTTAACAACCTTAAAATCTTCAGACTAATTATTCAGAGTCTTCTAAGCAAGTGAGGTAATTCCATTTTTATTTCTATAGGAATAAATGAATGCTAGAGATCACTCCTTGCCACCCTCAGCTCTTTGAGCTGCCAGAACAAAAAGTAAACTAAATGAGATGGACAGCAAAGGCCCTGAATCAAGACTTTCTTTCCATCATAAAATGACGTCTCTGGGAATTCCCTGGCAGTCCAGTGGTTAGGACTCTGTGCTTTCACTGCTGAGGGTGTGAGTTCAATCCCTGAACAGGAAACTAAAATCCTGAAAGCTGTGTGGTGTGACCAAACAAACAAACAAACAAAAAATGATGCCCTGTGCTCACATTTGAAAATTGGACTGCTCAGCTTGTCCTAAGGTCATAGAACTTCTAGTTTAGATTCAGTCATATTTTTATGCCCCTATCTTCTTGATGTTCACTTTTAGAAGGTACTTGGGCTACTTTATCCGAACGGTTCTCTGTATTTGTAAAGAGGTATTAACAGTGCTTCATGGGGTCTTAATAAAGAAGCAATAAGATAATACAGGTAAAGGGCTTAACACAAGCTTAGTGTCCGTCAAGTGCTCAACCAGTGTTCACCCAATGGGATTCTCTTCTTCTCTAAAAATAATGTTCTGCTTTTCCTAAAACTTGCCAGGCAAAAATTTAGTAATCTTAGCTTAAATTCAAGTGGATCAACTGCCCCACTTTCAAGCATAGAGACAGGTGTATTGTTCCTTCTTGCCACATGATGGTGCTAGTGCAGAACAAGTAGGAAGCCATTCGTCAAACCTTCACAAAAAGTCCTGTGCAGCTAACTGATATCAATCCAAAAATGTGCACCAAATGGATTTTGGAACACCTGCAGAACACCAACTTTGATGTACTTTTAATAAATAGATAAATCACAAATTTTTAAATTTAAGAAAATGAAGGGGACATGATCATTTGCAGTTTTTCACCGAGATACCTATATCCAGCTCATGTCATAGTTTAGGATCCAATTTTTAGGTGTTTTCTCTTCTCTTACTTATTTCTACAAAACTAGAATATCCCAGATCCCAGTTAGAGGTTCCCAGGAATGAAAAGCAAGCATATTTGGTGACTCTGTGCAATGGTTTTAGATATCTAGCTCACATGTGTATCCATAAATTATGGAGGAATTTTTCACTAAAGTAAAAAGCAAGTCTCACTACTTTTCACAGCCTGTTGGCTGCTAAATGAACAAGCATTTAGAGGAAAGGGTGAGGCATAAGCTGTTTCACCCTGGGAGAGAGTGCCAAATGAAATCCAGATCATCTTCTGAGTTCTGTTGGGCTCTAGAAATCAGTCTTGTCTGTTTAGTTGCAGCTTATGTGTGTGGTTTTTTTTTTTGTATTTATTCTTTTATTCTGCAATTTCACATCTACAAAGATACAGTGTCAAAAATACAAAATGAATATGTACCGGGTTATTCATTACAGCACTATTTGTAACTCAAAAGCTTGTAAGTAACATAAGATGAGGAAGATATCTATATACTGGTGATAGTCAATTTAGGTGTCAACTTGACTGGACTAGAGGTGCCTAAATATCTGTCAAACATTCTGGGTGTTTCTGAAAGGATGTTTCTAGATAAGACTAGCATTCAGTAGACTGAATAAAGCAGATTTGTCCTTCTTAATGAGGTTAGCTGTATGCAATCACTTAAAGGTCTGCATAAAGAAAAAACACTGACCCTCCCCAGAGTATGACATTCTTCTTGCCAAACTGCCTTTGAGCTGGAACACTGAATTTTTTCCAGCCTTCAGACTCAAACTGAAACAGCAGCTCTTCCGGGGTCTCGAGCCTTCTGGCCTTAATTGGAATTATATCATTGGTTTGGTTCTCCTGGGTCTCTGGCATGTCATCTCATCCTGCAGATCCTGGGACTTGTCAGCCTTCACAAACACGAACCGATACTCTGGAGAATCCTACAACACCATTCAATACGACCTTCGCCCTCACAAGTTTTTGCCCAATGATTATCTGCCAAATTTTTCATTGCAACAGCATATTCACAAAGAGTTTCCTCATCCTCACAATGTTCTCTCCAGATCTTATCAAAATCTCCCACTTCCCGGTACTTCTTGCGGAGCCTCCGGTGGACGCTCTTTACCACCCCGGACCGGACCGCTTCTCCTGCTCCAGCTTCCGCTCCTGCTCCCTAGGCGGCGGAGTGCTCGCGGGTCCGGCCCCGTGCCCGCGAGCAGCGCTTCGGCCGCCGGCTCCCGGCTCCATATCGCTGCTGCCCCTGCCGCCGCCGCCGCCGCCACCGCCGCCCCTCGGGCCCCCGCAGACGCCCGCCTGACGAAGGTGGGGAAGGAGGAGGCAGCAGCGGAGGCAGCAGCGGGAGGAGCTGTGTGTGGTTTTAAAATGCACCCAATGATAAGTCATTATTTCTTGAATAAAGAGAAGATATCATAAAGTTTTCAAAGAATCAAAGTAACAGAGATCAAGCTATTCATACATTTCATCTAGTTCAGACTAGATGAAATACTGAGTGCCACATGCTGAGCTTAACCACTGGAAACCCCAGAAATGATCTGTACTCATATTATTAATGTTGTAAATAAAAGTTTTTTAACACATCCTCCGTTCCAGAAACTCTTGAGCACCTTTCTCATCATTAGCCAGTAGTCTCCAGTTGGGAGGGTAGGGGAGGCGGAGTTGTCTTCTATTTGCTGTCCCTAAGAATAGATCCTAAAAGTCCTCATCATCACAAGAAAGAAAAAAAAATTTGTAACTACAGGGGACTTCCCTGGCAGTACTGTGGTTAAGACTCCATGCTTCCACAGCAGGGTGTCCAGTTTCCACTCCTCGTCTGGAAACTACGATCCCAAATCCCTTGAGGTTCAGCAAAAAAGAAAAAAAAAAAAAAAACTGTAATTATGCCAGTGATGGATGTTAACTAAACTTATTGTGGTGATCATTTCACAATATATACATAAATCAAATCATTAAGTCATATACCTAAAACTAATACAATGTTATATGACAGTTTGATCTCATTCTGTCAAAATTTACTGCTTATTTCTTTGCACAGCACATGTGATATATATACATTCAATTATCATACTTTCATCATATTCATTATGTCCTCTATTTCCCTTTACCCTGAATCAAGAACAAAAGGCTTATACTGACCAACAACTATCTTCTGTGAGTAAAGAAGAGGATAGAAGGACACTTAGATGCAACCATTTTCATTTACAATGAAGTCTTTGCCTATAAGTTTATGGCTCGTGATCACTTGGTAACAATCCGTGTCCCTGCCCCATCTATAGCACAGCTGATATCATTAACTGTGTAAGAGAAAAACTCCTGGACTTAGCATGGATTTTCCAGTGATCAGTCGGTGAGCACATGTCCCTCCCCAAATGTGGCACAAGTAGACACCTGCTTCATATTCTGTTGCACCATCATTTTGTCCAGTTCTGTGGGCAAGGAAAATACCTGCTAGCATGCACAGCTCATGGTAACCTGACACCGGCATGGGTGCTTCTCAACGTCCTATCCTCAGTCACTAGTAGCAGCAACATCTAGGAGTCAGCTGGAAATGTAAACTGTGGGGCTTCATCCCAGCCCCATTAAATGAGAAACTCAGTGGGACCCAGAGTTTAGGTGATGTTGGGCCACACTCAAGTCTGAGATCTAATAGTACCATCTAAAAAAGAATGTTGCCAATACGCTTTATGCTTTTTCTTCTAACATAATTATCACTGACTTCTCAGATATTTTTTAAAGTGTTTCAGCAACAATGTGAATATCATGGTTTTGACTGGCAGAAGTACAAATTTGACTAACCCTCTGTTTTGCTCTCTTCTCTGATTTCATTGTCAATATTATTCATATTGGAAAGCATTATTTTGTAGTTGTTTCAAAAAAGCTGGTTTATGGGCCACATTGCTTTGTTGTATTAGGAAGTGACCTAAGAGCTTCATGTTGCAATTTAAACAAATGTTATAGCAAAAAGGGGGGGAGGGGATTAGGGGTGAAGAGATTCTTAGTCTACTAAAAATAAATTTTCAAATATTCATCATCATGCATCCAATTCACCCCTTCTATTTTGGGCTGCTGCATGAAGTCCTCATTCTCAAATTTACTTGTCTCATATTTATATTCCTTACTTGCACTGCAGCATGTTTTTATTAGGTTTGCAAATTTTTTCTGAGACATAGTCTTTCATTCTTAAATACACATATATTTCAGAGAGCCACCTGTGAACCAATGACTCATTCTTATGAACTGAGGACAGACTAATGCAACAGTAACCAAAACCACAGGTTTATCAGATAACATACAAAGGGTATGAAGAGATCCTATAAACTACTGTTTTCAGATGGTTAGCACTGGATTAACCAACAGAGTCTTTTGGTGCGTGTGCAACCAATGAAAATATTACACTTATTAAAAATGAAAAAAAAAGATTTCTGTGAAAATAATCATTAAACTTAAATGTCATATCTGTCCAATCCATGTGAACCCAATTTCTCCTTTACACCTTCCTCTGAAACTCCCAACAGCCTAGAGAACTCTATTTTTGGCTTCTTAAATCCTAAGGGAAGTCTGCTTCCATCCCTTCCCATCTTCAATAACCTCCACTAGCTTATCTGCTAATCTTTCCTCTGCTCATTCTAACCCAGTTCAGAAACTTTACACGGAGCCTCTCTTATGAAATACTGCCCAGATCTTCTGAGCTGAGCACCGAGGAAAGGCGGCCCCTTTTGTACCTGGAGTCAGAAGGTAACAGCAGGCTCTCCAAGACTGGGCAGGATGTGGAATCCTGAGAATGGGTATAGAGGAAACAAGCAAAGGGGCAGGTAAAGCCCAGAGAGGGAATGAGTCAATCCAGACCCCCACAACACTTGACAATATAATTGTTGGGTCTAGCTAACTTTCTTGGCTGCCCTATTTTATTTTGTTTCTTGTCTTTGCAAACACACTTCTCAAAAGTATAGTCTAGCTAGGTCCACAGTTTCCATTGCTTCATCACTTCCTTCCTCCTCACCCCATTGCAACACAGCCCCCAGGTTCAATAGTTCAGAATCCACCATGGTATCTGATCCCTCTTTCCTTCCACTACTTTACAAAAGTGACTATGAAGAGAGAAGTGGGCATAGCAGGTGATTAGAATCGCCTGCTGGGCTTCGTCAGCCCCCACTTCAGAATCACCTCAGTCAGAGGTTCTCAAGCTCCACTCCAAAAATCATATGGAGGGACTTCCCTGGTGGTCCAATGGTTAAGAATTCACCTGCCAGTGCAAGGGATGTGGGTTCAATCCCTGGTCTAAGAAGATAGCACATACCATGGGGCAACTAAGCCCAAGCGCCATAACTACTGGGCTGTGAACCTAGAGCCCATGCTCCCCAACAGAGAGGACACTGTAATGAGAAGCCTGTGCACCACAACTAGTGAGTAGCTCCTACTTGCTGCAACGAGAGAAAGCCCACACACTGCAACTAGAGAAAGCCCATATGCTGCAATGAAGACACAGTGCAGCCAAAAATTAAATTAATTAAAACTAACTAAATAAATAAAAGTCAGTGAGGCCACTGCTTTTAAAAAAAAAAAAAATCACATGGAGAGCTTTTAAAAGACACCAATGCCCAGCCCCACTCTCTCTCTGTGGTAGCTTTATGATCTGTCAGCTTGTCTAGATTGAACAACACTTCCCAGAGCTCCCTTTGCAGTTAAGGCGGCCCACAGAGAGATGCAGGGGAGATATGCAGGGCAGAAGTGGGGCAGCAGCCATCCTGCGGCTCTCACATTTTGTCACTATTTTGCTGGCTCATCTCATTGGCACAAACCAGCAACCAGACCTGTCTCCTTTTCCATCTTCCCCTAGATCCTCCTTTAGCTTCTCCAGCTGCTGGGCCAGGTGTGTTTGTGTTTAGCTCTGTGCAAAGAGCATTGGCTTCTGTTGGACACCCACACCATCCAGGTCAGAAGCAACAGGGACTGACACAGCTTCAGTCCATGCTCATGGTCCCAGCTGGTTCTGGCTCTCCCCCACTTCAAATCCACCTTCCCTTCTGACTGCCCATCCTGAGGGCTTCGGCATCAGACACACAGCAACCGTTCACAGGGCCTGCCCAGCAGCTCTCCACGCCGTCCTCCCCATCACCCCAGACTGACCTGGGGAAGGACTCATAACAGCACTCCATATTCAAGGGCCTTTAGCAACTTCCTGAGCCTCTACAGATCAAGTCTACTCTTCTTCCCTAGTATTCAAATCTCTCCAGACTCTTGGTTCCTTCTTGCCCAGTCAACCTATCCTTCCATCCCCTTTCCAGTGGAACCCCCATCCTTGAGTGCTTTCTGAACTCCATCAGCCCAAAAAAGAAAAAGGCAGGGTTCACACGATAAAATGGCAAAGTCCCTCCTATAGCTTCCTTTGATTTGCCTAACAACAGAGGCTGCTAGGCAGTAACACCCTCTACACAGAATATACCACCCACACCGCCCTTCTCTCTTCCTTTCTCTTTCTCCCTCCCTTCCCTTCCTTCTCTACCCTATTTGCAGTCTCCCACTAATAATAAGAGTAATTATTACATGCATATTTGCATTCTCATTATATTGGAGGAAGAATGTACAGCACAAATTGCTTTGCAGTACTTTATTGAGCAGTGGCTGACCCCTTCTTTCATGTCCATTACTGCTGCTGCTACTATGATCCTACCCCCGAGCTCAAGGAGGAAGACAGTTTTTAGCTGACTCTCCACCACAAAAATGGAGCTTCCCCAGTGGCTCAGTGGTAAAGAATCCCTGCAGTACAGGAGACATGGGTTCAATCCCTGGGTCAGGGAGATTCCCTGGAGGAAGGCATGGGCACTCAATCTAGTATCCTCGCCCCAGAGAATCCCACAGACAGAGGAGCCTGGAGGGCTACAATCCACAGGGCCTTCAAGTCAGACTGAAGTGATGAAACACACACAACAAAAACACAGCTTAAACCAAAGGAATCTTCACACTCCTCCAAAAGCATAGGTACTTCAAGACCAATAAGGTCTTCTTGTATCCTGGAACTTGCCAAAGCAGAATATGGACTGGCTTTGAATTTTCCTCACTGAATAAATATACAGAATTTCCTTATCCTGGACATCTCATACCTGCATCTTGGAAAGGAGGCCTTGCACAGTTAGGGTGTTTGCCCTTGAAGCTGTCTTTTTTCAAACACCAAGAGACAGAGAAAATGGTACTGAAGAACTGAATGAAGGCCCTCACCAATGGCTTTTCCTATGGTTCCCAAATCATGTAATACTAATATGCAAAGGAGGTGTTTGATACCTTATCCCAAGGCCTACATCCCTCTCAATTTTTTGCTTTTGCCCTTTTTGTTACCCATTCACATACAAATGCTTGCATCAGAAATGTATGCTGTAGACTCCTCCCCCAAAATACTCACCCGTATTTCTCTGCAAGTCCTCTGGCTTCTTCCTCTTTTACTACTCTTTGGTCTTCCAGATCACTCTTATTTCCACATAACACTATATCTGGGTTTTCACAATATGCATGCATTTGTAGCTGACCTGTTAGTAGAAGAATATAAGAAAATTTGTTATAGGTAAGTAATATAAGTCTATGATCAGTGGAAAATATATGCAAAACTGCTTTAAAACTGTAAATGAATATAGAGATATAAGGAACTGCATAATTCTCTATAATGCTTTCAAAGCACCAATACCCCAAGCTATAAAACTAAATGGATGGGGCAGAAATGTAACACTAATCTTGTCCTTATGCATGTACTCCAGCTTATTTACATTGGAGAGGAATAGGAGAATTTGTTATCCCTCCAAAACTTATGTACACACATATACACACATATACCACGTAGCTTTCTTCTTTATGAAGATCATTTGAAAAAAAACAACCACACTTGGAGGATTTCCTAGTGCTCATGATTAACCTTAAAGCTCTGTTTTTTATATATTTTCTCTCCACAGCATTGACATTTTTAAAATGAACTGTCTTTCTATAAACCTATTTCTATCTGAAATATTTTTCACATTTTTCTATTATCCTAAGGCAGAATCAATTTATCTAAAACAAACAAAATATAGGATCAAATCAAGAGAGAAAACCCAGAATATATAGTCAATGATTCTGTCACCAGACCCAAGAAGCAGGAGACTACAATTCTCACTCTATAGCTTCTATTTCTTTTCACACGAAAATCTGTTAGTGGGCATATTAACAGCAATTAAAGCAAGGGAACTTCAACTAAGCTCAAGAGTTTAATCTCCCAAATAAGGAAAATAAGTCTTATTTCATACTCATCATGCCTCACAGTGAAATTAAAGTAACTCAAACTTGCACAATAAGACATCCTCAAAAAATGTGTGGCCTAATTTATTTTTTATCATGGTTAACCATTAGTTCCTCACTATCAAGTCATGTTCATTATATCTTATCATGAGAAAGACAATTCAGTTAGTATTTACTGAGCAATAACGGAGGCCTGATACTTGGTACAGAATTTCAGGGCACTGACCTTTGCCCTCACGGGACCGAAGCGGGAAACAGGACCTATACGGGCAAGACCATACTGTACCATTTCCAACAGCCACATCCTTTCTATCCTCCGGACTGTTAATGCATGCTATCCCTATACCGTGAATAATCAAACACAACTTTCCTTCAGGGACATCCCCTACTTCTTTTACAACTTGCCTCTCAGTTACTTCTCCTGTGAAACCCTTCTGGTCTTCAGAGAGGCTCAGTGCTCTGTTAACACCCTGCCTGTTCAGTGTCAAGATTATGAAAATGAACTTGGGACTGAAGGTGTTTAAGGTTGAATCGTGGCTATGCCATTTACTAGCTGTGTGGCCTTGAGGAAGTTACATGGCCACTCTGTGCCTCAGTTTCCTCATCTTTAAATGAAGACAATGACAGTAAGGTAAAGGTTAAATGAGTTCGTTCAGTGAGTCCTCAGGTAAGGTCCATGGACCAGCAGCCTAACCCTCACCTGGGAACTTGTTAGAAATGCAAATTCTCAGGTATCACCCCAGATCTACTGAAGCAGTAAGGCTGGGTTTCAGGTATGGAATCTGTTTAAACAAGTTCTCTGGGAGGATCTAGATGCATGTTCACACTTGAAAATCATTATGTTAATGTAATAAAGCATTTAGAGATGTTGTATATTACCAGTAATCCAGTAATAATGTTTAATAGTATTTATTTTGAGGAGTCTGGGAAGTATGATAATTGATCATTTTTCTTAAATTTTCTACAAAGGTTGTGAATTACTTATATAAAAAAATAAATGTATGAATTATTTTAAAATATCTCATCAAAAAAAAAGCACATACATAAATAACTACAGCTCGAAATGGTATGTGATAAGGATCATGTGTAACTAGTACAAAACATAATAGGAGGCTTAAGTCCAATTGAGAGGAATAAAATTGACATGTACACCCCACTGGCTCAGATGGTAAAGAATCTGCCTGCAATGTGGGAGACCTGGGTTCAATCCCTGGGTTGGGAAGATCCCCTGGAAGAGGAAATGACAATCCACTCCAGTATTCTTGCCTGGAGAATTCCCATGGACAGAGGAGCCTGGTGGGCTGCAGACCATGGGGTTGCAAAGAGTTGGAAATGACTGAGCGACTAAGCACAGCACAGGATATATAAAATAGATAATAAAAGTCTGCTGTATAGCACAGGGAACTCAACTTGATATTCTGTAATGGTCTATAAGGAGAAAGAACATTTAAATAAAAAAAGAATGGATACATGTATAACTGATTCATTTTGCTGTACACTTGAAACTAATACAACATTGTAAATCAACTATATTTTAATAAAATCTTTTTAAAAGAGGAGAGAAAAAATTCAACAAAGTTACCACAGAAAATTTCATGGGGGCCATATTTTGTCAGATTTTAAAGAGTAAATTGAACTCTAAATTTTTAAGACAATGGGAGTGAGTATGGAGAGGGCTTTTCAGACAGAGGGAATAATAGGAATAAAAATATAAAGGCAAAAATATGTTTAAAATATACTTGTTAGGCTCTTGTCCCACTTAATGTGAGGCTACAGAAGAACAGTTTAGAAATATAAGCTACTTTGGAGTTTGCCTACAAAACATACTACCTGTGGGCACAACTGGCTCATCCTCAAGCTCCAGAAAGACAGGTGAGTGATACAACACTATCCAATTCCTCTTTGATTTCAAATTCAAGCTCAGAGAACATAAATTTCTGTTCAGTCTCCTAAGCTCAGCAGGGATAAACTTGGGACTCTTACCTATTTCCCATGAAGACAGGAGAGATCTGGGTTCAGGGCAGAAAGGACTACAGTGTATCTCTGGAGAAGCAAAGGGAGGGTGCAGACCTGGTCTCTGCTCAGGCCTTCAGCACCCAGGACTGAGCTACCCGTTCAATACAATACTACCTCTGTTCTGCTATCCACCATTGGTATATGTGTATATTTGTACACACATATATATGCTTGTGTGTGTGTATATATATATAATTTATATATATTAAACACATTAAACATACACAACACATTAAATATTAAAATATATATTAAATATATAATATATATATTTAATTTGACCCCCAAAAGAAGAAATGAATGATCCCCTTAATATTCAAACTACTAACAGGTGGAGGAAAAATAAAATATATATATAATTAACAAATTTTTATTCCTAATTAATATGTGTTATTACTACCTCTGACATTGAATCTTTCTGATAGTGAATACTTGACACTGAAGATGTGAAATCTCCAACAGGTATGTTTTTTTTGCCTAACTGGGCAATAAGAATTCTTTTACACTATAAGGAAAACACAAAATAATACACAGAATTTCACATGATTTTATTCTTCATGTAACTAGCCATGAAGCCCAAATGGACAAGATTTACCTTGTCCAGAGTTTCGGTTTCTCCTAGGGAAAAACAGGTGGGTTGATGCTCTTCCTGTGCTAAGATTTTATGGGCCCACCTCTAACAACAATCCTTAGAAAGTGCTTAAGAAAGCCCCAGAATTGGTTCCAATGACACAAAGCAGAGGATGATGAGCAAGGAGCGAGGATAAGAGATTAGAAACAGTCACTGCCATTCAGCCAAAAGGGTGTGTGACTGAGACAAGCATTTAACAAAGTGAAGCCCAGTAAGTGTGACTACCCTGGGGAACCTATATTTGAAGTATTAAACAGCTCTTCAACTCTTAGTGATTAACTTAGTTGAGAAAGAGCATAAAAAGCCACTGAAATCCCCCATCCCCAAAAAGGCCACTGAATCAAAAGCCAAAAGCTCCACATCCTTGGGCAAGCCTATTACTCCATAAGGCTGCTGCTGCTGCTGCTGCTCAGTCGCATCAGTCCTGTCCGACTCTGTGAGACCCCATGGACGGCAGCCCCCCAGGCTCCCCCGTCCCTGGGATTCTCCAGGCAAGAATACCGGAGTGGGTTGCCATTTCGTTCTCCAATGCAGGAAAGTGAAAAGTGAAAGTGAAGTCGCTCAGTCATGTCCGACTCTTAGCGACCCCGTGGACTGCAGCCTACCAGGCTCCTCCGTCCATGGGGTTTTCCAGGCAAGAGTACTGGAGTATCTTTATCCTAAAATGAGGATACACCACCTTCCTGGATGTCTTCATGGGGGGAACATGGGGACTGGACACAAACCATGTGAAAATGCTTTGAAAACCACAAAGCATTCATCAATTACTTATTTAAAAACTCATTTTTAAAAACAAGGTTTTCTATTATAAAAATCACAGCCCATTATCCTTTCATAACACCGAAACTATAAGAAATTGTTATGTAGTAGGGGTTTATAAATAAATTTTCATTCCAAAGATTTGGCTGTTAGAAGTTTAACATCACAGGCCTCCTCAGTAGCTTCTCTATGACTCCACCAATACAACCAACAGAGGAAAATGTAGACTTGGCCAAGCAGCAGGATTCTAAATGACTACAAACCAATCATGTACGCTATCAGGCTGTCTCGAAAGAGCCAAAATGCAGGTTCATGTATAATGTGCTGGGGACCACTCTGGCCAAGGCAGTTCTAGAGGTTTCTATGACAAGATCCTCCTGGCAAGTGCTTTGGCCCTTTAAATACAGAAGAGACCTTGAGACAGGATTAGGATCCATTAATTTTTCAAAAGCGTCAATGTACTACATGTTTTGAACCCTGGGACGGTATCAGACTCCATAGCACTTCTCTAGGTTTCTATCTCCTCATCTATAAAATGGAGATAAGAGTCCTCTTTGTGGAAAAGACTGGTGAAGAGATTACACAGAAAACACCCCATGGATCTAGACTGCAAGATGCACTCAACAAATGGAGGTTAGCATGACCAGGGAAAGAAGAGGACTTCAGTTATCTTTGCTCCTGAACTAAGAGCCGTGCTCCTTTAAATAGCATTTTAAACAGCATTAGGAGCTCTTACAAAACAACTTACAAAAGAAGTAGAATATAAGAGAGATTCTGTTTCAGGGAGTGAGAAGCAACAAGCAGGGAGACAATACTACTTACTTATCCAGTTTCTGACATTGAGAAAACTCTGCTCATTTGTCAGATCAAAAAGCAGAAGAAACCCCATAGCATCTCTGAAGAAGGCAGTTGTCAAGCTACGAAACCTGGGAACATAAAAGCAGATTGGTCACCTAAACCACAGACCAACTCTTTGAAACATAAAGCCACCGACAGTCCCCTCAAGCCTTTTACAACAGTTCATCAATAACAAGCCAGATGTTTAACAACATGCCACTGTTTCTACTAACTTCACACTATACATGCACACTATGCATAGATCTTACTTGCTCAAGGTTTACTGAATTATGCTATTATATGACAGATAGTTTCAACAGCGTAAAATTATGTACATAATAAATGACATTGAGTATCTTAAAAATATAGTAAACGGGTATTTAGAACAAGAAAAAATATTTGAAAACATATACAGACTTTCTAAAATGCCAATAATTACTGGAATTTTCTTTTAAAATAAAAACACAATTTTTTAAAATTTAACAAATTAGATGATGATATTCCAAATGTGTATGATACAGTTATTTAACTGGTAGAAGATTATGTGTTAATAAGCCATGTGAATTGAAAAACCAGCCTTCTGGACAGGGATGGCAAGAACTAGCTCATGATCTCTTTGTCTCAGCCAAGAATTTATTGTACAATTAAAAGTTAAATAGGCCAAAAGCAATGGTGTTTGCTGTGTATGTGTCTTCCCTGTCCTGTGAAAGCCGGACTTGATTTAACATCTCAACGTTTTCCATGCATGACCCTTTAATTTCAGTCTCTACAGAATCCCTTATCCCTGAGAACCATTTCTTTGGCTTTAGGGTGACAGTAATTAGACTCAATTTTCCCTTTCTTTATACCCTCTCCACCAAGGATTTGGGCTTCCCAAGTGGCCCAGTGGTAAAGAATCTGCCTGCCAATGCAGAAGATGCAAAAGATCCAGCTTCGATCCTTGGGTGGAAAAGATCCCCTGACATAGGAAATAGCAACCTGCTCCAATATTCTTGCCTGGAAAATTCCTTGGACAGAGGAGCCTGGTGGGCCACAGCCCATGGGGTCACAAAGAGTTGGACACAACTGAGCACACAATAAGGATTTATCCTGCCATCTCCCTGCCTCTCTCCCTCTCATAGGAGGTTTTCTCTCATTTTGCCTTTATGCAAAGCCTGCAAGTGACAGGCATAGGCTCTAGAGAAGAAAACATTGGTTAAGGATTTTTCCTTTAATTAGCTATCTTAAGTGTTCCCAAATATTTCTAATCCATGACTTTACAAAAAGAGTACTCATCTTTCAGAGATAATGTACCAAAATAGTTATAAAAGAAACAGCTCAGTATTTGGAATTTGCTTCAAAATAATTGTGGTTATTACAGGTTTTTAAAAAGGGGAAGTAAAAGAAAGAAGTCCATAAGTAAAAGCATCCATTTTTAAAAGGATTCATTTTCCCTTTGACCTTGTATGAAATAAAGCCACTATTGTCATTTCAGACTGATAACTTTCCTGGTAATTTGGCAGCATGGCTTATCCAGGTGCATATCAACTGATCAGTTGGCCTTTTCCTGCTCAGGTCACTGTGTGAAGAGTGCAGTTGTTTTTCCCCTTTGTTCCAGCAAAGAGCACATGACGGAAGATCTCATACCTCTCCTGTCCAGCTGTGTCCCATAACTGCAGGTGGATTCTCTGACCTCTGCCAACAGCTCCATCTGGCCCATTGGCTCTGTACACCTAAAATGACAAAATGAAAAAGAACAGAGAACTTCTGAGACTGGTGATCTCTTCTCACTTACCTATTCAGTATAACCCCCCTAGGTATCTAAACTTCTAAAGAAAATTCCATCTGGAATGCAATCTTAATTGTATTTTATTTCAAATAATTGTCTCTGGATAACACAATAATTTGTATTAAATGATGTAGGCACATTTTTTGTTGTTCAGTCACTCAGTTGTATCTGACTCTTTGCGACCCCATGGATTGCAGCATGCCAGGGTTCCCTGTCCTTCACAATCTCCTGAAGTTTGCTCAAACTCATGTCCACTGAATCTATGATGCCATCCAATCATCTCATCCTCTGTTGCCCCTTCTTCTGCTGCCCTCAATCTTTCACAGAATCAGGGTCTTTTCCATTGAATTGACTCTTCATTACAATGTGTAAGCACATTATATATCTTTATAAATATTTTAAAGAATATACAAGTAATGTATAATTTGGGGAGGGTGGAGAGAGACAGAAAGAGGCAGAAAAAATACTTCTGGAAATAGCCAAAAACTTCCAAAATCTGATGAAAAATATTCATGTGCATATTCAAGAAACTCAATGAACTTCAAGAAGGATAAACTTTCTGACGTTGACTAGACATATCACCAAACTGTCAAAAATCAAAAGATAGAATTTTTAAAGCAGCAAGAGAAATGTGATTCAATACATATAAGGGATCTCAATAAGACTAAGAGCTGATTTATCATTAAAAAACAAATAAATAAAAATGGAGGCCAAAAGGCAGTAGGACAATAAAAAGTACTGAAAGGAAAAAGACTACCAACCAAGAATCCTATATCCAGCAAAGCTATCCTTCAAATTAAAAGGGCAATTAAAACATCCTCTGATAAACAAAAACATAAAATTCATTGCTAGCAGGACTGCCCTGCAAGAAATAACAAAGACAGAGCTTCAGGCTGAGATGAAAAGACACTAGGCAGTAATTCAAATTCACACAAAGAAATAAAGAGCACCAGTAAAGGTAACTACATGGGTTAATACAAAAGACAATATAAACAGTTTTTTATAACTCTTTCCTGCATTTGACTAAAACACAATTTCGTAAAGCAATAATTATAAACTCATGCTGATAGGTACACAGTACATAAATATGCAATATGTATGCAATTTGTATGACAATAACAGTGAAAAGTAATGGGCAGGAAATGGAGCCATATAAGAGCAGAGTATGGCATTGAAATCAAATGGGTATTAATCCAAATTAGATTGTTAAAAAATTAAGATGACAAATTTAATCCTCAGGGGAACTAAGAAAACAATTTAAAAAATAAAAAGTGAGAAGGGAATTTAAATGGTATACTAGAAAATGTCTATATAACACAAAATAAAGAGGGTACAAAGAAGTAACAGAACAAAAAAAAGATAAGACATACAGAAAATAAGTAGCAAAGTGGCAGACATAAGTTCTACTTTGCTAGTAATTATACTGAATGTAAATGAATTGAAGATTCCAAGTGAAAGGCAACGGTTAGCAGAAGAGATTTAAAGATGTGATCCAACTATATGCTATCTACAAAAGACGTATTTTAGATTCAAAGACACAAAAAAGTTGTTAGGAAAAGAATGAATAAAATACAATGTCATGCAAACAATAACCAAAAGAGCTAGAGTTATACTAATATGAAACAAAATAGACTTGAAGACAAAATGAGACAAAAAAAGGGTCTTTTATAATAATAAAAGAGCCATATTTAAGAATACATACAGATATAAAGAGAGAAATAAACAATTTGACAACATTTAGAAACTTCAATACTCTTTTGATAATGGATAAAACAAGCAAGCAGATGAACAAGGAAACAGGAGAGCTGCAGAACACCCTAAGTCAACCAGACATAATACAGACATCTATGGAAGACCTCACCCAACAACTGCAAAGTACACATTCTTCTCAAGCACATATTCTCAAGGAAAGACCTCAAGTTAGGTCATAAAACAAGCCTTGACAAGTTTAAGAGACTAAATTCATACAAAATATGTTTTCTAACCATAATGTGGTTTAAAAAAGATTAGAAATCACTTACAGAAAGGAATTTTAATTTCCATAATGTGTGGAAATTAAACAACACAGTCTTAAACAGCCAATGGATCAAAGAAGAAACACAATGGAAACTACAAAGCACTTTTAGATGAATGTAAAGCACAGCATACAAAAAGTAGCTTCACTGCTAAAGTAGTACTCAGAGGTAAATCAGTTCAGTTCAGTTCAGTCGCTCAGTTGTGTGTGACTCTTTGCGACCCCATGAATCAGAGGTAAATATAGAGCAGTAAACACCTATATTAAAAAAACAAGAAAGATCTCAAATCAATAACTTAAACTTCAACCTTAAAAAACTAGAAAAATAAAAGTAAACTAAATCCAAAGCAAACAGAAGGAAAGAATAATAAAGATTAGAGTGGAAATAAATAACCTTTTCTTTGAAAAGCTCAAGAAAATTGATAAACCTTTAGTTAGACTAAGAATAAAAATAGGAGATTCAAATTCTTAAAATCAGAAATGAAAGAAAGGACAACACTACCAACTTTTTAAATATATAAAAAGATTATAAAGGAATAGTATGAACAATTGTATGCCAAAAAATTGGATAGCTTAGAAGAAATGGAGAAATTCCTAGACACAAACAACTGAAACTAACTCAAGAAAAAATAGAAAATCTAAAGAAACATGTAGCCAGTAAGACTGAATTCATAATAAAAATAACTTACCACAAAGAAAAGACCATGCCCAAAAGTCTTCACTCGTGAATCTTACCAAATGTTTAGAGAAGAATTAGCATCAATCCTTCCCAAACTCTTCCAAAATACAGAAAAGAAGGAAATACTTCCCACTTCATTCTATGAGGGCTTTATTATCCTGATACCAAAAACAAAGCTATGAGGGGGAAAAAACTATGGACCAATATCCATTCTGAATACAGACATCAAAATACTAGCAAACAAATCCAACAACATATAAAAAAGATTATATACCATGACTGAGTGGAATTTATCCTAAGAACAAGGTTGGGTTAACATACAAAAACCAATCAATATGGATTTGTAATGGAACAGAACAGTTCTAGAATAAAGGACTAAAACCACACAATCATCTCAACAGATACAGAAAAAGCACTTGAAACAATCCAACACCTTTCATAATAAAAATGATCAACAATTAGGAATAGAAGATAACATCCTGGACCTGAAGAATACCATTTATGAAAAACGCACAGCTTCTGTTATACTTAATGGTAACCGAATGTTTTCTTAAAATCAAAGACAAGACAAAAATGTTTTCTTTCAACATTTCTACTTAACATTTACTGAGGCACTCATCAGGGCAATTAGGAAAAAAAAAAAAGAAAGCATATCCAACTTGGAAAGGAAGAAGTATAACAGAAGATAGGAAGATCTAGTATATTGGAAATCCTAAGGAATAAACACACACAGATACCCCCTAAGGAATAAACACACATAGACACCCCCTATACAGGAACACATACAAGTTATATTAGAAACAATAAACAAGTTCAGTAGTGTTCCAGTATACAAACTCAACTTACAAAATAAACTGTATTTCTATACAATGGCAAAGAACAATTCAAAAATAAAATTAAGAAAATACTTTATTTTTTTGTTGTTGTTATTTATTTTTTTTACATTATCGTGTTGGTTTTGCCATACATTGACATGAATCCTCCATGGGTATACATGTGTTCCCCTTCCAGAACCTCCCTCCCACCTCCCTCCCGATTCCATCCCTCTAGGTCATCCCGGTGCATCAGCCCTGAGCACCCTGTATCAAGCATCAAACCTGGGCTGGTGATTGATTTCACATATGATAATTTATATGTTTCAGTGCCGTTCTCCCATATCGTCCCACCCTTGCCCTCTCCCATAGAGTCCAAAAGACTGTTCTATACATCTGCGTCTCTTTTGCTGTCTCGCATACAGGGTTATCGTTACCATCTTTCTAAATTCTATATATATGTGTTAGTATACTGCATTGTTATTTTTCCTTCTGGCTTACTTCACTCTGTATAATAGGCTCCAGTTTCATCCACCTCAGTAGAACTGAATCAAATGTATTCTTTTTAATGACTGAGTAATATTCCATTTAATTTACAGTAGCATAAAAAGATTAAGATACTTAAGAATAAATTTAATTTTAGAAGTATAAAATATATTCTGAAAGCTACACAATATTGTTAAAAGAAATTAAAGAAGATCTAAATGGCAAAAATTCTCATGTTCACAAATCAGAAGACTTAATATCGTTAAGATATGAATGCTTCCTAGGTGGCACAGTGGTAAAGAATCTGCCTGACAATGCAGGAGTTGTGGGTTCAATCCCTGGGTAAGGAAGATCCCTTGGAGTAGGAAATGGCAACCCACTCCAGTATTTTTTGCCTGGAAAATTCCATGGACAGAGGAACCTTGTGGACTATATAGGCCATGGGGCCACAAAGAGTCTGACACAACTGAGCATGCATGCACTCCCCAAATTATTCTACAGATTCAGTGCAATCTCTACAGAATTTCAGCTGGTTTCTTTGTAGAAATTAATAAGATGACCCCAAAATTCATTTGAAATTGCAAGCACCCCAAAATAGTCATAAAAAAGACAAAGGTATAAAATAAGCTCTAAGGATATATTATACAACACAGGGAATATAGCCAATATTTTATAATAACTATAAAAGGAATATATAGTTCCATTTATATATCATATACAGTAATATATATATAGTTATTATATATAATAACCATAAATGGAATATATATAACAGTGGTAGTAGAAGAAAAGGCTTCTGGTAGTGGAATAAAAGATTTAGGGTGGATCAGAAAGAATGAATTCTTCTGTCCTCGAAGCCAGAAACTCTGCATATTTCCCAAATAGAATATGCTCCACCAAAGGGTCTTTGTCCTTAGTCTTCCTGACTACTTGGTGACCTGCTTTATGGGAATGGTTGCTTTCTTAGTAAGAAATGTAGTTCCTGGACACACCAACCTCCTGACTTCCTCTCTACCCTCAGAATAACTTGTCTTTCAGTCCTTTAAAAAAAATAAATACAGTTGTTAAAAAGAATCTCTTCTCTTATTCTGCTGAACCCTGCTGTTCCCTTGGTTACCTCCTGGATCCATATGCACAGTCATTCCCACGCGTACTGCAGCCTCACACTCCTGGTAGGGTTAATGAGTTCTACCACCTAGTGAATGAGACTGCTGAGGCCTTAAGAGAAATGCCTTTAAAATGAGCAGGGTGGTTTGCAAGCTTCATAATAAAGGTAGACAAATAACTTTGTAGAATTCAGAAGGAAGATACCAGCCAGAAGTGTTTCAAGGAAATTTTTTTAAAATCTTCACTTTTACTTTATTTTACCTGCTTGGCTTTATATGAAGTGTCCTCAGTTACAGCCTTTAATCACACTGCTCAGACTGAACATAATACACTTTCATATGTACCCTTTAATTTTAGATTCCAACCTTTGTTCTCCTAATTCCTACGAAGTAAACAAAACAGACAGGCAAAAGTTGACTCAGAGATTATAATTTTATATGGGAGGATGCAGAACTTACCACTCTCTTTTCCCTGAAATCAATGCCGACTGTTGTGATGAATTTGGAGTTAAATTTACCATCTGTGTACTGATAAAGCACACTGGTCTTCCCTACGCCCGAGTCTCCCAGAGCTAAAAACTTGATGAGGTAATCATAGTCTCCATCAGACATAATGAAGAACTCAGTGGGTCACCTGAAAAATACAAACAAATGCATATTTACCAAAAACTCATTAGAAAATATTAGAATCCTCTGCCTATAAAGTGGCAGTTCAACAAGTACTCCTACATAACACCTATATGCCTAAGGGTTCTGTGAAGAGAGGGTGAGATATTATTCGCTGTCCCGAGGACTTAATCATTTGCTAGATAAGATGCTACTGAACTGTGCTGTGCTGTGATAGTACCCCTAAGACAGAAATTCCAACTGAGAATGAAAATCAAGAAGACAATGGTCACTATTTTATACGCAGACCATGTAGAACAAAAGTTAATAAAACAAAGGAAGAAAGAGAATGTTTGTTGTTGTTTAGTCGCTAAGTTGTGTCTGAGACTCTTTGGACCCATAGACTGTATAACCTGCCAGGCTCCTCCGTCCATGGGATTTCCAAGGCAAGAATACTGGAGTAAACTGTCACTTCCTTCTGCGAACAGAATGTTACAGGAATAATGGTAATTCTTAGAGTGCAAGTGGTTCCAACTGTACCTCCTTTTTTCAAAGTCTCCTCGCACTATATCCTTGGCTTTTCTCATGGACATCTAGGCAATTTCATTTATCCTGTGCATTTTCACATGTCATTACAGTTCCTTCAAAGATAATGCCAAAAAAAAACTTGCTTTGCAGCTTCCTCACATGTTATTATTGTTACATAGTACATATGAAATCAGATCTTTCTGGAATATCACTGCTCACTTGAGAACTGAGTTCCACCATGAAGGGCTCATTTACCTACACTTGCCTTGATAGTCTATAGGAAATGTGACCAATTCAGCTCTTCAGCATTGGCCAAAACAAGTTTACCTTTGAGAAGATATATTCTTATTTTTACAGCAAGACCTAACCATGGTTACCTTTTATCTTTTGCAATCAGCACTTTTCAAGATTTATTTTTAATCCTTTAAATAGATTCAAACCATTCAAAATATTAATCTGACTGGAAACATAGTCTATCTTCAGGGAAAGCTTCCTTCTTTTTATCCTCCCATTTCTAATACCAATAAATCTTCTTGAAAATCAGAAAAGCAATCATCGTGTTATCAATGACAATGCTATCTGCCCATTCAACATACACATTTACCTATCCACGTACACATCGTACGTCCTGCATTAGACTCTGCTGGTTTGGGGGACCTCCCCCATGGTTAAGAATCACCTTCCAATGCAGGAGACACAGGTTTGATCCCTGGTGGGGGAACTAAGATCCCACATGCTGCCAGGCAACTAAGCCCATGTGCTGCAACTAGAGCAGCCCCTGCATGCCACAACCAGAGAAAGCCCCCATGTGGCAACAAAGAGCCCACGTACTGCAGCCAAGATAAAAATACATATTCTGCTGATTTTCCTCTCATCGTCCCCTTTCCATCCAGTCAGCTCCTATCCAGAAACTTTACCACAATTCTCAATGCATCCTATAGGATTATTCCTATAGATCCATAAAACTAATAAAAACTCAGGCAAGGACATTCACTGACTTTTCAAGGTTGCCTCCCTTAGACCATCCTCAATTTGGTGACTCGCCTTATGCTCAAAAATCCTGAATTCTGATTCCCAAGAGCTGCTGCAGTGACCTCTGCAGAGTGCCTTAGTGCAGAGCTACGACCTCGCATTCAGATATGGCCGGTCAGTGACTAAGGGCAAAGCCTCTACAAACATTCATCACCCTGTTTGCACACTGTAAAGAGTGACACAGTGCAGATGACGGCTTTCCATTTACAGCTTCTGTACTCACAGGTGCAGGTTGCCAGTATTAATGGTGTGCAACAGAACACTTCTCCAGAAGATGACTACTTGGGTACAAATAAAAGACTAGCATGTCTCATCACAGCATCTCACTGGCTCCAAGTTATTCATAAATAAGAGATAAGAATAGAAAAGCAGGTCCAGATAACATTGAACCATTTTTTGGGGGAGGGTTCCCCTCCAAATAAATGAGAAAGCAGAAAACAACTCCAAATTCTGCAAGGACAGTGAGGAACGTATCTTTAGGGCCCCAAAATTTAAAGTGTTTAGTTATCATGGGAGAAGAATTACACACCTAAGTCTATAAATGGTCTTCACGGGTTTTGTTTTCTATTCATGGTAACAGCAATACATAACAGTCTGTTAAAAACCAAACCATCATAAAAGAAATGTTAACCAATGAAATAACAGTGAAATAGCCAACAGTGGTGTAGACACCACTGTTGATATTAATCATAGTTTATATTCTTCAGACTACACCTTTAGATAATTATCGGCCTTGTTGACCTGAAAATAAATGTTCAGACCTTCCATTTCCTGGGTGGTTTGCTAAAGAATAAAACAGAATTCAGAGAGTTTAACTCATTTGCACAGTCTAGAACAAATGTCTCCTAACTTCAAGTCCAGTGTCTATTCTACCCCAAGTTTTGTGGCCATTACTCAAATTTTTACAAATACATGTTGGACTTAGAAGTGACCAAGTGTGGGGGACTTCCCTGGTGGTTCAGTGGTTAAGACTGCCTTGCAATGCTGGTGATGCGGATCCAAATCCTGGAGAGGGAACTAAGATCCCACATGCTGTGGAGCTACTGAACCCACGTGCCACAACTAGAGAATCTGTATGCCGCAGTGAAAGATTCTCCTTTACCAGGATTAAGACCTGACAAAGCCAAATAACTAAATAAATAATTTTTCTTAAGTGGCCAGGTTTGGTATCATACAAGGTAGCCTAACAGGAAACACGTGACTTCTGAAGTCAGGCAGAGCTAGACTGATTGCACGTCTCCCACCTACTGGCTACTCAGACGTTTTTCAGCCTTGGATTTTCAGGTTTCCATTCTATGAAAAAGAAGATAATGTACACTACTTCACCCCATTGTTCTGAGGATTGAATGAGATACTCTTTGTGGAGTGCCCAGCACAATGCTTGGCAGATGCTGGGTACTCAGTAAATGCTGGCTCATGCTCTTCTCCCCACTCTAGACAGATGAGATGGACCTCTGAAGACCTAGAACAATTTCTGAAATAGCCCCTGGGCAGCTTGGAACATGCATTTCCGACACAAAAGATTGCTGACTGGCTCAGAGTAGTTCACTAAGTCAGCAAAGATGACCCTCTTTTTTGGCTAAATCTAACCATTTTCAATTAACTTTAAGTAGATATGTCATTTTCAAGAGAGTTGTGACTAGCCTAAAATCAGGTTTAAATTCCATAAAACACTCCAATCCATTCCAACCAATTCACACTTGTTCAAAAGAACCTCAATGGTTCATTCTGGTTGAGAATGAAAAGAGTTAAGTTCAAAGACGTTCTACCTACAAAACCATTTCTGATTGATCTAAAGCCACTTTGGCTAAAACCACATGTGTCTAACCATTTAGGTCTGGTTCTAAGAGCTCAAAGAGGCTTCAGGCTGGTTTTAGCTAGCTCAAATAAGCTCTCACTTGGACAAGCAGGTTCTGACTGACTCACATGAGGTTTGATTGGTTCAGAATAAATTTTACCGAATCAAGTTAGTGTTGACTGATCAATTAAATCTATCTCCAACTGGGCCACAGTTGCTCTAATTTTATCAAACCACTTGTAACTAGTTCAAGGTAAAAACTGGTTCAAAACAGTCCAAGTTGAGACTTCCCTGGTGGTCCAAAGGCTAAGACTCAGTGTTCCTTATGCAGGGGATAAGGATTTCATCCCTTGTCAGGGAACATGGGGCTTCCCTTGTGGCTCAACCGGTAAAGAATCTGCCTGCAATGTGGAAAACCTGGGTTTGATCCCCAGGATTGGGAAGATCCCCTGGAGAAGGGAAAGGCTACCCACTCCAGTATTCTGGCCTGGAGAATTGCATGGACTGTATAGTCAATGGGGTCGCAAAGAGTCAGACACAACTGAGCAACTTTCACTTTCAATTTCAGGGAACTAGATCCCACACACCACAACTAAGAGTGTGCATGCCACAACGAAGACTGAAGACCTCATGTGTTGCAACTAAGATGCGGTGCAGCCAAAAATAAATATTAAAAAAAAAAAAGTCCAAGTTGACTGATCAGATATTCAGTTTAAGACTGAAAAAGTAAAACGATAATCAGAAGCACCAAAAGCAATGGTTTGGTGTTTTAAACCTATGCCAAATCAATAAACTTAAAATCTTATTTATAATCACCTCAGTTGTAGACAACCTGTACTCAAAAATGTATCTCCACCACAGTATAGTATCTTTCTACAACTGAAAGGTTTGTCCGTGTTGGAGTATAGCATACTGGTTGGGAGAAGGGATACTAATCGAGGAGAAAACGATAAACAATAGCAAAAGGCATGATGAGTGACACCGGCCTCTTGGGTTGAGAACTCACCTCCTGACTTATCTCAAGGACCTGGCAGCAAAACATTGATCTGTGGTCCAACAATAAAATATAAATTTTAGTTGGGCGGAACATTCAGCAAACTAGGAGGCTATTTAGAGTTTGTCCTAAACTGGACACAATGACCAGGCTGGTCTGGGTTAAGAGAGACCCGAATTCTAAACAGTAAGGAAGCTGCAAGGAAATAAAAGGTTTCAGGGAACAGGCAGGTCTTCAAATTGTTAACAGATTTTTCAGGGTTTTGGCAAGGTATTGATGGTGATAGGTTTCTTATCTGAGATTCTGGTATGTCTTCACATAGAACCATCTTTGTATGAAAAATTACTTTCGTTTCTTATTTTTGTTACTCAAGTCCTGAGTGGTGTCTCTGGAGCCTATTCTTCAGAGGAAAAAAATATTTCCTCAATTATAGAAATAATGAATTATTTTTATGTTGGCATTTTAGAGCACAAAGGGGAACAGAGTAACATACACAATGCAGGATTTGGGGCACCCAAACAACATGGTGTGCACACAATTTCCAGCAAGTACTCTAACCTACTGATCCTTGGGAAGCCAGTTCATCAAAGCCTCCCAATTGCATTGCTCTTACTAAAAACATGTCAGGTGCCCACATGTCAAGCACTTTGCCTACATTAGGGCAAAACCCTCATCACAGCCCTAAAGACACACATCATACATACTTCCTCCCTCGGAAAAATCTCAGTGCCATTCTGTCATGAATGCCACAATGAAAGGATGAATAAGTGGGTCTGGGGCAGTCTAACACGTCAGCATGGGCTCAATTCCAACATATTGTTGAGAGACAGAAAGAAGTGGAGGTTAAGAGCATGGACTCTAGAACTGAATCACCCACATGTGAGTTCAGTCATGTCACATTAGAAAACTTAATGTCTTTTGTCTCAGGGTCTCCATTTTAAAAATGGGAATGATATCCTATTTTATTAATACTATTATGTATATGCTTTGTTATGTTAACTTTTTTATAAGTAGGGTATACCTTACATTTCACAGTTTTACAACCTATAACAACTTGCAATTGTTGGTAAATAAAATGGCACTAGAAATACAGTTGTGTGAAAACCTTTCAATAGCATCTTCTAGCAAAATCAAGATACAGCATCAACACATTTAGATTTGATGAAGCACAGTAGTAAATATACTTCAAATGTCTGTTGTGAGGATTGAGTTAGTCTATATATATAACGTTTGGAATAGTGCTTGGCACACAATAACTGCAAGTAGCATCATAACCTAGCAGTCTAGTTATGAAGGGTCAATACCTAGGCAATGTTCCTTCCTAGAAATCTAAAAACAGAACTGAATCCCTAAAGTAAAAATAAGACGCAAAATAAGACTCTATGGAGAGCATTTGAACATAAGCTCACTTCTTTAAACACAATGCCTTCTGGAGGAAGTACCATCTAAACCTCAAGGAAATGTCTTCTATTAATAAAACTTAAGAATGCCCTCAATTTTGGATAGGCAAAAGACTTTCTTATCCAGCTCACTTCTTTCTCTCCTCCTTACACAAATATTTTTTTAAAGTGCTCTCCACCCTCACTCTCATCAGAGTAACAATAGACGGCAAGGAACACCCACTTCTTCAACAAGTACCATGTGGTGACAAATGCCTGGTAAGCGAAAGTCAATGATCTTCTTCCTTATTTAAAATATAAAATATACTTTAATTGCTCTTCAGGAAATAAGATAGACGAAAATGGTTTAGCTAAAACAAAGGGGAAAGATCCCTCTCTGTGTGAATCTCTCGCCCTCATATACTCATACAACACAGTCCAAATTCTCCATGAAGCTCCCTACTAAATTCAGCCATAGATTCTGGCCTTAGGATACCCTATCACAAGGCATAGTCATTCTAAAGTTATCCCAGACAATCCGGCCAGTTCTTAAAAGCCTGATTTTCCCTCTGTCAACCATATTTAGTACAGAGAGGAACAAAGCAGGGAGAGATAATATTACCTGAACCACTACCATATGCCACAAATGGTAGCAGACAGTCATGACTTTTGGTCATCATCCTTAAGGAGAACTTCAAGTCTGTATAAGAGAGGGATGTTTTCTTAATATGGTGGTAAGCAGGTTTGGGTTCAACTTCTGAACCTTGTTGGTATGACTTGGTACAAGTTCTTCACATTAAGTCTCCATTCTTAAAACTACAACGTAGAAATAACATTACAAACCTCACTGGGTTACTTTAAGGATGAAGTGACATAAACCACAGGAAATTTTAGCACACTGCTTGGTTTGCATTATGTTCAATAACTGAAATTTCTCTTTATCAATACTATTACTAAAGCATAGCCTCATCACATTCTTATTGGGCAAAGCACGTAATTTTACAACCAGTGCCTGAACCTTCTGAAAAAATTGAAAAATTCAATTTAGGTGCAGTTATGTATGAGGCCTTTATCACAAAAATTACCTTGGCATTCTGATCTAACAGTGAGTTTTAACTGGGTGATTTCAGCACTGTCAGAGCTAGAGTGTTCATCATCAAAGCATTTTATAATATACCAAGATCTGAGTAGGGGCAACTTGTGTTTACCAAATGAGCCCTAGCTACCACTGTCTTAGGTCACTGTAATTACTCCACTCTGAAGTGAAACACATTTACTTTCACTGCGAAAGCAAGATGTGTACTGCCCAAGACTGGGGCTCCCCATTTCTACAATAGGAGACAGCCTCTGCTCTCTGTGCACACGACCTTCCTCTTCTCAATTTCTGGTCTAGTTTGAATGGATACATTTCTGCCCTCCTGAATAGGCTGACAGTGAAACAGATGAAATTATAAACAAAGAGCTTATCTTATCTGTGCAAAGATCTCAGGTAGGGATTTCCCTGGTGGTCCGGTGGCTAAGATTCTGAGCTCCCAGTGAAGGGAGCCAAGGTTCAATTTCTGGTCAGGGAACTAGATGCCACATGTGGCAACTAAGACACAATGCAGCCAAATAAATAAATGTAAATATTAAAAACATTAAAAGGAAAAAAAAAAGATTCTATGTGCCATAATAAAGATCAAAGATCCCATGAGCTACAACTAAGACTTGGTACAAACAAATAATTATTCTTTTCAAGAAGATCTTAGGTAGAGAGAAGTTAAGTAGAAATGTAATGGTTTTGAAAAATGGACAGAAATAGGAATCTCTTTCTTCCTCGTCTCCTTATTGAAAGATGAGTTTGGCTAATGGATTCTTCTCAATATAGTGTTTTGTAGTAATATCATACGTCCACCATTGATAGTGAGAAGAGAGGCATGTGACTAAAAACTGACAGAATCTAAATTTACATATCTTAATATTTATACATGTGCCTGTTACATAGGAATATTCCATTTTCCCTATTTAAACAAAGTGAAAAGACTAACTTGTAGCAGATGATGATATCTAAATGCCATTTAGATGATAGCTAAAGTGCCAAATTATCCAAAGAAAAAACAGAATTATCTACAAACACTGTTGAATTAATTATATATTCCCAAATATTGCCAGGACATCCAAATATATCATTTGTAAAAGCATCCTTCAGACATTTGCAATTCTTTATGAGTATTAAAGACAAGATCCAGAATAAAAAAAAAAAAATAAACAGTCCCAACCCAAGAGTTGACCTACTATTTCTGAGATGTTACCATCAGCTCTGTAGGTAACCAACATAAACCAGGAGACCAATAATTCAAGCAACTACAAAAATAAGAGGTACCAGAATGCTTCATGGAAGTAGAAAATGTTCTTCTGGAAGACCACTGTCAACAACTCAAATGAGATACTGGCTTTTTTGTTTTTTTAAGTATAGAGATCATTGATTCTTTTATTCCAAAGACATTATTTGTTGTCCACACCTCTTTTAGGATCAGAATATGAATGTTTACAGAAATTTATGAAAAATAAACACTGGGTGTTGTTATTACTCACAGTTTGTGACAAGTACATCTTGTTTTATAGACATAGGGTAACAGGAATAAAGGTGTACTACAGAATCTGTCACTTGTAAAATATAGGCAATACTGTGGTGATAGGAGTGGTTGTTTGGTTTGCTGAGTAATATCTCAAATAATGTGAAAGTATCCCCATAATGGTCACAAACACATGTCCTGTCAATGGAATGTCTCACCCATAGCTAAATGTGCTTCTTAAAGACACCATGAAGCAAGGAAGACTCCAAGGATTACAAAGAAGTGCAATACCTATGAAGTCTACTCCCTTGAAGACAATGAAACACAGGTGTCAGAGTCAAGGTCTCCTAAATTCAAACAATGGGATACCACCACCCACCTGTGTAAAGTGAGGAGCAAAATGCATGATGGAAATCAATATATTGTAGCTCTTCTAATGACTACAACAGATTAAGGTTTGAAAACTGATATTATGACATTAATACTGGTGTTTTTTTCCATGATATCTTAAGAGGGACACTGAACAGGATAAAGCTCCCAAAGAATGGAGTAAAAATATTTTCTGAAAATAGAAAAGGAGGAGAGACCTAAGCTTGGTTAAGTTCAGACACTCAGTCATGTCCGACTCTTTGCAACCCCATGGACTGCAGCATGCCGGGCTTTCGTGTCCATCACCAACTCCTAGAGTTATTCAAACTCATGTCCATTGAGTTGGTGATGCCATCCAACCATCTTATCCTCTGTCGGCCCCTTCTCCTCCTGCCTTCAATCTTTCCCAGCATCAGGGTTTTTTCAAACAAGTCAGCTCTTCGCATCAGGTGGCCAAAGTATTGGAGTTTCAGCTTCAGCATCAGTCCTTCCAATGAGTATTCAGGACTAGAGAAGGGAATGGCAAACCACTTCAGTATTTTTGCCTTGAGAACCCCATGAACAGTATGAAAAGACCTAAACTACCTGAAAGGCAATATATCTGCAAGACTAACTGATTCATAGAGGAAATTCTGCTATTAAGTTTTGAAGAGGTAGAATTGAAGAGATATTGGCTATGCCCAAGTGATGCCAAACTCCCAGAACCAAAGACTCAAAGATGGAAATATGAGGAGTGAGCATGCTGCTACCACAGCCAGACTGGAAGGATTACACACAAAGTAGCACTCCAAAGACCTGAAATTAAAGAATGCTTTCCAAGGTTGCAAAACACAGAATACCCTTCCATTTATGACTGAGAAACAGAGTTGAGGATTCTGCCAACTCTGGTCCTTCTGGAATGTGGGAGGGTTGGAAGGCCTTTGGCCAATACAACCTGGCTGTCCATGTGCATCTCACCTGCCTCAAAGCTTTTCATATGAGGTAGCACAGGGAAGATGCTGATTTCTCAGAAGAAATGTACCCAGACGAGAAGAGAATCACCTCACTTTGTGATGGAGTAATGATGCTTCTTTCACTCCAAGAAAATCTTAGGATGAAAAAAAATTGTGAATTAAAAGATCCAGACCTGTTGAAGATGACTGTCCAAACAAGAAAAACAATTGGGTAAATATCCCTGAGTTGGCAGTAACAGGGGAAGAAAGGGTTCCTTCATCATTGCCTTTTTTAAAAACTAGGACAAAAGCTCTATATTTATTCACCTTGTAGAGAAACTGTGTCCAGAGTATACCACTGCCTTGCCTTTCTAGACTCAGTCATTTGCACACTAGGACATCACCATCACTGTTGTTTTCTAAATGTGACTTTTTTACAGTGTAGTTTAACATTCCCTTGACTTCTTAATCAAACACTGTACCTTATCTTTTCTGTGATGAGATGCACTGTGCCCCAGTGGCTCGGTGGTAAAGAATCTACCTGCCAAAGCAGGAGATGCAGATTCAATCCCTGGGTCAGGAAGATCCTCTGGAGGAGGAAATGGCAACCCACTCCAGTATTCTTGCCTGGAAAAGTCCAAGGACAGAAGAGTCTGGTGGGCTACAGTTCATGGGGTCACAAAGAGTTGGACACAACTGAGCACACACACACACTGAAAGTGACTGCATACTTTCAGGAACTGTGAATGCTGAGGGCTCCTACTACACACACCCTATTGAGGTGAAGCACTGCTCTGGCACACAGATACTCACAAAGGCCACTAAGATGCACTGGATATGTCTTTACTTCTCCCTCATTCTGCCGACCTCATAGCCTTGCCCACGCTGACCATATCAGAGCACAGCTGTTCTCTGCCCCAGGTATATACTTCTCAGATGCAGGCTGGCTTATGAAAGCACATCATCTCTTCACAGCTGGTTTTCTTTTCCATAGTCTCCTATCCACCCTATGATTCCCTCCTGTTGGGTTCTAACAGTCCCACTTCTATTCACTACCCTGAGTCATGACCCGCCTGCTCTCTCTCCTTTTCTGGCTTTCCTGTCCCTCATCTCCAGGTATTCGTCCTAAATTTCAGCTTGTGCGAGCAAAAACTGACCTTACACCAAAAATGCCAGTCAATGAATACTGGTGCTCTCCTTATAACGGTGAGCGGCTACCTCAATTTTAGGGTATTGGTCCCTGCTTCACAAGCTCATGTGCTACTCCATCTTCAGGGACTTCTGCTTTTCCAGTATGGAAAGGAGTTTTCCTCCAGCTAAGTCTGGGAACAGGGCCATTTCTGAAACCCAAGTGCTTCTCCCTGGTGCCAGCTTGGATTTTACCATATATTGATGAAAAGGCAGCAAACAGACACAAGCTGATCATGAGTTTAAAACACTATTGTCTGTAAATATTCCACCATATGTTAACTTAGTTCTTTTAAAAACAGTACAATAGGCTCAGAAAAAAAAAGCAAACTATTTCCTGACGTTTCAGCAGCACCAGACAACAGTACTAGAATTCTTAGCATCTCTTGTTTGGTGTCGATAAGCTCTAAACAGCCAGCTATAGGTCTTCTTAGCCCTCATCAGATCCACTCTCTCTGTGAATATATTTACAACACATGTTTAGCTGCTCCCTACATATCATATTCTTTAACAACTAAATCAAAAGGAAAAAAAAAAAACTCACAGATAGCCCAGGTCCAGTGGGATATACTTCTTGTTGATTCTCAAGAAGTCTTGCCCAGTTCCACCTATTCAGTAGGCAGTCTTGGCAAGGGACTGTTTGCATTTTTATCAGCAGCTGTGTATAGACTAGGGTGTGCCTTGAGTTTACTTATGCAAAAAAGGACCAAAGTACTTGCAGTCATCCAGCCTATTTCTAAATCAGCCAGTCAGATCACTGTTGGCTTTTTTGTGATTATTGTTGTTGTTTTCTAATTTTATTACCTTTGGGTCAGTAAACGTGGTCTGCTTAATATCAGATGGGGGGGTTGTTAAGTATGAAAATAATCTGTATTCCCTGTTTGTTGCATGCAGAATTAGATACGTGCTAGTTCAAACTTGTTAGTTACATTTTTCAATCTGATATATCCTTGTTTATGTTTTCCTACTTCACCTGTTAGGTTCCAAGGAAATAATAGATATCATAAAAGAACAAGGCACTGCAGTCCTGATGAGAGGCCTCAAGTCTGTGGGCTCTCAAGTCTTCTGGGATCCATGGAGGTGCTTTAAGAGTCTATAAACTTTTATTCAAATGCCTTTTTTCCTCTTTATTATTATTTTTTTAACTGGAATAAAAAAATCTACAGTCAAATGAGTTACAGTCCACACTCAGAGATCTCCAAACTGCTCACTGACACTGCCTGGCAAAGTTATTTGCTAGACTAGTGCACATTACAACCCTCTCAATTAATGATACATTTACGGAAGAATTCCAAATACTATTCCAAATACTACATAGTATTTGGTATTCTCATAAATGTGTCATTAATTGAGAAGGTTGTAATACATACTAGTCTTTCCTTATTTTCTTTCATTTTTAAAAATCTGGAGTGAATTCACATGTCCCACTCTGGTGAGAGTAGCTCAGGAAGCACATGTGAGCCACACTCCGTAAGCGACAGCAAGGCTCAGGCATGTCTGTTCAGCACACAGTGGCTTTTTTCCTGTTAGGACAGTCAGTTGAGCAATAAGGAATGAACACAGTATGTTGCATCCTAACATTTTATTGCAGATCACTACAGAGATGATTTTATGTTTGGGGCGCTTCTTGTCTGACTTAGAGCAGTTTTAAGTTTGGGTTACTTTTTGTCCACAGCAGGTCAGTGTCTTCACAGCCAGCTGGATGCTCTGGCACTTGGGCTCAGAAAAATTACCTAACGTCACTGCCACAGATCCTTCACTCCCTCAGAAAACTGCTCTTATCCAACTGGTTGCAAACTTTCCTTAGCAAGTTTCTTCGAATGAAATCTTACCTGGCACCCTAATATATAAAACAGGTGAATTTAGAACCACTCTGGTAAAAGAAGTGAAGGTAAGCCCACTTTCAAGGCCTGTGAACCCAACAAGGTCCTAACAAGAGCTCCACCGTACACATGTGGAAAACCAGTGTAGAAAGCTCAACCTCAAATGGCTCTGAATCATCTCATTTGCCTTCAGCTTTGTACCCAACACTTTCTTTCTCCCTAAACACCTCAGACTGACAGCTCATTACAAGGTCTGCTAGGCTTTTTCATTCAACATCTCCTAAAGACACTATCTCAAATCTTGCCCACTTAACCACAACCTTAGGACTCTTCTTATCTGGAAGCAAAAATCTGGAATGTATTGAAAGGCCCTGGTAAGAACTCCAAGAAGGGCTATCTGGAGCTTCAGAGAATAAGAAAAGAGTCTTGGAAACAATGATCATTGAGTCACTCAAAGGGAAAGGAGAGCTGTGGATCTATGGCTGAATAGTTCAGGAAAAATCTAGACCAAACTGGCCAGAGATGAACCAAGCAGTAGCATCCTCCTTGGGGCAGAAAACCAGTGTACTTGCAAAATCGAACTACTGGAAGGATGTTTATAACCAGCTACACTGTTGATTTTTTTCCTAAAGGGCATTACAAAGTACAGCCATTTTATCTAGATGGACTCAACAACCTATGCTTGGGCAGAACCCTCAGAAGTCAAGATATGCTTTGGAGAACACAATGAAATGATATAGCAAACTTACTATATGATACAGCAAAACAACTAAAAATATATTATTTTGTATTGTATCATAAGCCACTTTGTACTAAAGTACAGCAGAGAATAACAGAGCAGATGGGAGAAAAACCTAAAATCCTCTCCACTAACTTGACTTTTTCCATAAATTCAGAAGGAATTACCAGTATTGTATTCTCTCCACAGGACCCCTTGTTCCAGCTAATGGCTGTATCATGATGAATGCTACACATGTGAGGACTGTTACTTAGAACCATCGGAAAGTTCCAGGGAAGGAGGAAAGGGCACAGGTAAAATGAGAAGAGAGCAACCTCTAGTGTTCCCTACCCAAGAAGGCAGCCTCATATGAAGGTGGCACAGAACCAACTTCAGTTCAGAAGGGGCAAATACAAATGGAGGTCCCAGACAGGTGAACAGAGTCACGCCAAAGTTGAACACCAACAAAGTAAGGAGTAGATCAAAAAGGGGGAGAGGTGGCTTATGAATCCGAGGAATTCAGGAGGACACCTACCCATACACACTGGGAAGACCACTTAGCTCATCAGGAACAACACTTAGAAAAGACTATCAAAAGCCAGAGAGATTCTTACCTAAGTAAGGGAACTCATTCCACCTATTTACTCCCTCCTGCTTAACCCATGCAATTTCCAAGCCTCCCTCAATGACCCAAGCAGGTCCCTGTCCTGTGCAAATGGAAAACTCAAGCATTCAGGTTAGAACTTGGTTCCCAAACCTCTACCTGTCTTTGTCATCAACTAGGTAGTAAGGACACCTATGGGAACCAAGCTCCTATTTTCTTTTTTGGCCACATCGCGTAGCATGTGTTAGTTCCCACCTCGAACCCATGCCTCCTGCTTTGGAAGTTTGGAGTCATAACCACTGGGCCACAAGGGAAGTTCCAAGTTCTATTTTCTGAATGCACCTATTAGAAAGACATTTGAAGGGACGAGACTAAGAATATAGGGGCCAAAGTCAGTGAGCAAGATAGTCACTCAGAGAGAATCTACAGGGCCTTATTAAAAAAGAGTGAATAAAGAGACCTCAATATAGGTATGCTAAGGCAAAATAAGGATTCTATGTTAGCAAAGAAACTATGAATCTGCAGGAGAACAAGCCAAGAGGGGAAAGAAAATTAAAGACAAGAGGAGCATAAAATACATGAAAGGAACACCATGAGGATGTAAGTATTTGTGCATGAATAACAGATTGACAAGCAACAACTTTAGAAACTTTGTTTGAGGGTTTGGAGAAAACTGAAGAAATATGTAATACTGTACTTCATCTTAATGAGGATAAAAGGAGAATCTATATATGAAAGAGGTGACTTCAAAGTAGTAAAAAAGGTTTTATAAGCTACACATGAAAATCATTCTCATAACTCTATAATCATGCTTTAATAAACCCACTTGTTAAAAGTATAAAGTTAGCCCTCACATGGGCTTCCCTTGTGGTTCATTTGGTAAAGAACCCGAAGGGTGGGAATACCAGATCACCTGACCTGCCTCTTGAGAAATCTGTATGGAGGTCAAGAAGCAACAGAACTGGACATAGAACAACAGACTGGTTCCAAATCAAGAAAGGAGTATGTTAAGGCTGTATATTGTCACCCTGCTTATTTTTTTTTATTAGTTTTGCCAAACAATGACATGATATCACCATGGGTTTACATATGCTCCCCCTCCAGAACCCCCCTCCCTCCTCCCTCCCCCCAGGAAATCTCGTTGCACCAGCCCCGAGCATCAATCCTGGGCTGGCGATTGATTACACATATGATAATTAACATGTTTCAATGCCATTCTCCCATATCATCCCACCCTTGCCATCACCCACAGAGTCCACGAGTCTTTTCTATACATCTGCGTTCCTTTTGCTGTCTCGCATGCTGGTTACCCTGCTTATTTAACTTATATGCAGAGTACATCAAGTGAAATGTCACGCTGGATGAAGCACAAGCTGGAATCAAGAGTTTGGGGGAAAATATCAATAACCTCAGATATGCAGATGACACCACCCTTATGGCAGAAAGCAAAGAAGAACTGAAGAGCCTCCTGATGAAAGTGAAAGAGGAAACTGAAAAAGCTGGCTTAAAACTCAATATTCAGAAAACTAAGATCATGGCATCTGGTCCCATCACTTCATGGCAAATATATGGGGAAACAATGGAAACAGTGACGACTTTTATTTTTTCGGGATCCAAAATCACTGCAGATGGTGACTGCAGTCATGAAATTAAAAAACGCTTACTCCTTGGAAGAAAAGCTATGACCAACCTAGACAGCATATTAAAAAGCAGAGACGAACGAGACGAAGACGGAACCGGAGCCGGAGCCGGGTACCGGCAGCGGACGCGGTCCAGCCGAGAGCCGAAGATGTCAGTGAACGTGTACTCAACGTCGGTCACCCGCGATAACCTCAGTCGACATGACATGCTGGCCTGGATCAATGAGTCTCTGCAGTTGAATCTGACAAAGATTGAACAGTTGTGCTCAGGGGCTGCCTATTGTCAGTTTATGGACATGTTGTTCCCTGGCTCCATTGCCTTGAAGAAAGAGAAATTCCAAGCTAAGCTAGAACATGAATACATCCAGAACTTCAAAATACTACAAGCAGGTTTTAAAAGGATGGGTGTTGCCAAAATAATTCCTGTGGACAAATTAGTAAAAGGAAAGTTTCAGGACAATTTTGAATCCGTTCAGTGGTTCAAGAAGTTTTTTGATGCAAACTATGATGGAAAAGAGTATGACCCTGTAGCTGCCAGACAAGGTCAAGAAACTGCAGTGGCCCCCTCCCTTGTTGCTCCCGCTCTGAACAAACCGAAGAAACCTCTCAGCTCTAGCAGTGCAGCTCCACAGAGGCCCATTGCAACACACAGAACTACTGCAACTGGCCCGGGTGTGGTGGGGAAGAATCCTGGGGTAGGGAACGGAGATGACGAAGCAGCTGAATTGATGCAGCAGGTCAACGTATTGAAGCTTACTGTTGAAGACTTGGAGAAGGAGAGAGACTTCTATTTTGGAAAACTGAGGAACATTGAGTTGATTTGCCAGGAGAACGAGGGGGAGAACAACCCTGTGCTGCAGAGGATCGTGGACATTCTCTACGCCACAGACGAAGGCTTCGTGATACCTGATGAAGGGGGCCCACAGGAGGAACAGGAAGAGTATTAATAGCCTGGACCAGCAGAGCAACATCCGAATTCTTCACTCCAAACCATGTGCTTAACTGTAAAATATTCCCTTTTATTATTCTTAGAGGACTCACTGGTTTCTTTTCATAAGCAAAAACTACCTCTTCTAAAAGTGCACTTTGCAGAAGTTTCACTCCTTTTCCAATAAGTTTGAGTTAGGAGTGTTTACCTTGTAGCAGAGCAGTATTAACATCTGGTTGGTTCACCCAGGGAACAAAGAGGCTGGCCATGGGGCTCACTTTGTGGATGCTGGTAGCACTGATAGCTGGAGAAGGTGGAGACCTCAGTAGAGAAATGTAAAGACTGGTTTGAATTTTAAGTTAATGTGAAATCTTGGCAGAGAACATTTTAATAAATAAATGCCTTAAGAGTATTTAAAAAATGCTTCCACATTTCAAAATATAAAATGTGTGTTTGACATTGTGTCTGGGAAGGAAGGGCTGGAATCTGGAGCCTTTGGGACCTGCTGTTCCCAGCCCTCGCAGGACTGCTTGGTCCTTATAATCCCAGACGTTGGCCCAAAAGCAAAATTTGAAAAGTTATTCATAAGCCATTTTGGTGTCCTTGACCGATAGCATGCCTGCTTAGAGGCAAGAGGCATTGTTGCCTGGATGACTAGAGGGTGTGTTTCAGGCCTGAGACATTCTAAGTCAAAGAGCTTGATTTTCATTGAGCATTTCTCTGGTGATTTTTCCAGTTATCCCTGGTAATTCTGTGTACTGTGTGTGTGTGTGGTTTTTTTTGGAAATGAGGTGTGTCCAGTTTTTAAACCCAACAGCTACTTTTGGGGACTTGCCCACATCTCTGGGATTTGAATGGGGGTAGTGTCCCATTTTACTGTCTTTTAAGTTTACATTTAACATGTTCCTCTTCTCTGCTCCCCTTGCCCACTGGGGACTCCTCTTTGGCTCCTCAAAATTTGCTGCTTAGAGTGGAAGTTCAGCAGGCAGGTGATCATACTGCAAGTTCTTTCTGGACCTCTGGCAAAGGGAGTGATCAGTGAAGGCCACCACTCCTTTGGAATCTGCAAGGCTGGGTGTTTTCTGCTGTCCATAGCCCTCCACTGTTATCAGAATACTTTGCCAGTGCACTAATCTCTTCGGAGATAAAAATGTTAGCGTGTTACTAAATGTTAATTTTCTTTTGCAGAAAATATAGTACCATGTCTGAATTAATTATTAATATTTAAAATATTTCATTCCTTGACTCCCTCATCTTCTTTGCTCACAGCCGACTCAGTTCCTCTGTTGGCAGAATTCTGAAACATGTGTGCCACCCGCTGCTGAGGCTGTTCAGCCCCTGATGTATTTGTATTGATTTGTTTCTGGTGGTAGCTTGTCCTGAAATGTGTGTAGCAAGCAGGTATTTTATGATAAAATTGTTGTGTAGTGCATGCTCTGTGTGGAATTCAGAGGAAAACCCAGATTCAGTGATTAACAATGCCAAAAAATGCAAGTAACTAGCCATTGTTCAAATAACAGTGGTGCTATTTCTCTTTTGTGGCCCTAAAATTCCATTTTGTTGGGAACCCGTTTTCCACCTGGTCTTTCTTGACAGGTTTTTTTTCTACTTTTGAACAGTTTCTAAATAAAATTCTGTATTTCAAGAGTAAAAAAAAAAAAAAACCAGAGACATTACTTTATCAACAAAGGTCCATCTACTCAAAGCTATGGTTTTTCCAGTAGTCATGTATGGATGTGAGAGTTGGACTACAAAGAAAGGTGACTGACAAATAATTGATGCTTTTGAAGTGTGGTATTGGAGAAGACTCTTGAGAGTCCCTTGGACTGCAAGGAGATCCAACCAGTCCATCCTAAAGGAAATCAGTCCTGAATATTCATTGGAAGGGCTGATGCTGAAGCTGAAACTCCAATACTTTGGCCACCTGATGCGAAGAACTGACTCATCTGAAAAGACCCTGATGCTGGGAAAGATCGAAGGAGGGAGGAGAAGGGGACGACAGAGGATGAGATGATTGGATGGCATCACTGACATGACAAACAAGTTTGAGTAGGCTCTGGGAGTTGGTGATGGACAGGGAAGCCTGGCATGCTGCAGTCCATGGGGTCACAAAGAGTCAGACACAACAGAGCAACTGAACTGAACTAGCCCTCACATATCGACAAATTTGATTGCAAAAGTTAGTAAGTTGAGCATTTTGACCCCAGGAATTATCTTTCCATTAAAATAATGATGTTGTCACTGATATCATTTTAATTTAGAACTTTCCTATTTATTTGTACATCACAGAAAAATACAATTGCTATATAGCTATCAAACACTGAAAATAAACCAAAACTCCTAACAATGATACTGAAATTTTCCTAGAAATGAGTATTACCTTAAAAGTTCACATGCAAATGTTCAAGACAAGCTTTTCCATATTTACATTTTAGATAGAACATGATAAAGAAAATTATTCTGCACAGAAATTACAATTTTTTATTTGAAATGATTTCCCTTAACTACTGGTACCTCTAAGCAGTTGAGATACATATAGCTTTAGTTTTTATAAAATAGTTCTAAACTGAACATTTCTGACATAGAAAAGAACAGACTAAAGTTCTATTACTTCTCCTCTAAAAGCTCTTGATCTCTGTAGGAGACAGAACTTCATAAAAGAAAATGTGTAGGCTTCTCTGAGGAAACTAGACATTTACCGCATGCATTCCAATGCAAGAACCTTAATATCTAGTTCAGATGCAAAATGACTGTTAACTCAGGAGATGCAGTGTGACTTTCCAAACCAAAATCTAGAGCATGTGGTCTGTCAGTGGATTTTTATGACCCTTTTGGGAAAAGGCAGAATTGGAAATAAAGTTTAGCTGTCAAAGTACTGGAATTTCTAAAGCACCTCACTAACTTTCAGGGCAATGCGAAAAAAAGAAAGTGAAATGAAGCAGTACTGGAACAGCCATGGCGCTGGTCATCACAACACATCTCTGGGCACGGAGGACACATGCAGTTATTTGAATTCCCTTCACTTCTGACTGTCAGGGCTCAGGACTGAGACCCTACTGACTGCCAGAGTAGAGAAGAGGGGAGGGAAGTTGTTTCACCAGCAACAACCTCGTCTACTTATGTTCCTTTTCTCACGGCCTCAGTAATTAACAGAATGATCAGGAATTAAGCCAAATGCTTCTCTACCCATTCAAATCTCACCCTAGAAATCAGTGCTCCAAAGCCACATGAAGGACTGGATGTTCCTTTAATCAACGTTTTCTCAATGTATCTGAGTGCTCAATCTTCATTAACCTGGACAGGTGTTAGGCTACTTCTGAGTACTCCTCTCCCATCCCTCATCTCCACAGTAAACTTTTTTGTGTTGCCTGACTGTCTTCTTGTGTGAAGCTTCCCCTCCGCCCCTCACCACTGGTCTGACAACAGGCCAGCTGCCACTCCATTGCTAATTGTGTTCACCATCTGACTTTCTCTGACAACTTCATCCCTCCTCCACTTCCCTCTGTTCCCTGCTGATTACATTCAGGAACGACTCAAAAAGTGTCTTAGCGTGCCACTGACAGCTGCTCTTTTTTGGTAAATTAAGTTACATTTGCATTCAACTTAACAGTATGTGATAAGCAATTTCTACATGCTCAGTACTGTCCTGGCAACTACAAATGGCACAGGAGAAATATGTGATCTCACAACTTTCCTCAAGAAGCTAGCAATCAGGATAAGGAAACAAAATGAACTCATGAAAAGACACATGAAACAAGATCATCAGGAAGCAAGATGTCACCCAGAACAGGATATCAAACATGTAATGGGGCTTTGTTGCTTCCTAGCTGTGTGATCCATGGCAAGTAACGTAACCTCTCTGAGCCTGTTTCCTCAATATCAGAGATTTTACCTAGCAAGATCACTGGGAAGACTGAAGACCCTGAGCAGTCAGAAACAGGGTACAATCTGACCAACGCTTCAAACAGGGACCAGGGCTTGAGTCGAACATCTTCAAAGCGGTGAGGAGTAGGAAAATGGCATGTCTGGTACAAGACCATGCTTTGACTGGAATTTAGCAGGTACTGAGAAGCTCAGTTAACTACTTCAAAGGCGACAAATGTAAATAAGATATAGTCCTTCCCTTCAGAATTTACAGTCAGAGAAACGTAAGACAAATACACAAATAACTATAAACCTGGCTATAAATTCAAAGGAAGACTTATGAAGTAATGTGGCAAGTTGAAGAGGGCTGGATAACTAACCGTCAGTGTGCTGGGTATTAGTTTCAGCTCTGCTACCACCTGTGTGTGATCCAACACTTGTTTCCTCAAATATGAAATAAGAGGGCGGAACTCGATGGCCTCTTCCTCACACAATTCTTGGTCCAAAGAGTTTGGCTATGAGAAGTTTAAATGGGGTCCTGGTGGCAGCTGCCCCTTGTATCACCTCTCACTCCTTAAAGTTGAGAGCCTAGACATGAGAATAAGATGGAAAAGAAATAGAGGAGGACAATAGAATGGGAAAGACTAGAGATCTCTTCAAGAAAGTTAGAGATAACAAGGGAATATTTCATGCAAAGATGGGCATAATAAAGGACAGAAACAATAAGGATCTAATAGTAACAGAAGAGATTAAGAGGCGACAAGAATACACAGAAAAATTATACAAAAAAGGTCTTAAAGACCCAGGTAACTACAATGGTATTGTCACTCACCTAGAGCCAGACATCTTAGAGTGTGAAGTCAAATGGGCCTTAGGAAGCATCACTACGAACAAAGCTAGTGGAGGTGATGGAATTCCAGCTGAGCTATTTCAAATCCTAAAAGATGATGCTGTGAAAGTGCTGCACTCAATATGCCAGCAAATTTGGAAAATAAGCCAATAGCCACAGGACTGGAGAAGGTCAGTTTTCATTTCAATCCCAAGGAAAAGCAATGCCAAAGAATGTTCAAACTACTGCACAATTGCACTCATCTCACACACTAGTAAAGTAATGCTCAAAATTCTCTAAGCCAGGCTTCAGCAATACATGAACTGTGAACTTCCAGATGTTCAAGCTGGTTTTAGAAAAGGTAGAAGAACCAGAGATCAAATTGCCAACACCCATTGGATCATTGAAAAAGCAAGAGAGTTCCAGGAAAATATATATTTCTGCCTTATTGACTATGCCAAAGCCTTTGATTGTGAGGACCACAACAAACCCTGGAAAAATCTTGAAGAGATGGGAATACCAGACCACCTGACCTGCCTCTTGAGAAATCTGTATGCAGGTCAGGAAGCAGCAGTTAGGACTGGACATGGAACAACACACTTCCAAATAGGGAAAGGAGTATGTCAAGGCTGTATATTGTCACTCTGATTATTTAACTTATATACAGAATACATCATGAGAAACACTGGGCTGGATGAAGCACAAGCTGGAATCAAGATTGCTGGGAGAAATATCAATAACCTCAGATGTGCAGATGACACCACCTTTATGGCAGAAAGTGAAGAAGAACTAAAGAGCCTCTTGATGAAAGTGAAAGAGGAGAGTGAAAAAGTTGGCTTAAAGCTCAACATTCAGAAAACTAAAATCATGCAATCTGGTCCCATCACTTCATGGCAAATAGATGGGAAAACAGTGGAAACTGTGGCAGACTTTTTATTTTGGGGGGCTCCAAAATCATTGCAGATGGTGACTGCAGCCATGAAATTAAAAGACGCTTACTCCTTGGAAGGAAAGTTATGACCAACCTAGACAGCATATTAAAAAACAGAGACATTACTTTCCCAACAAGGGTTCATCTAGTCAAGGCTATGGTTTATCCAGCAGTCATGTATGGATGTGAGAGTTGGACTATAATGAAAGCTGATTGCCAAAGAATTGATGCTTTTGAACTGCAGTGTTGGAGAAGACTCTTGAGAGTCCCTTGGACTGCAAGGAAATCCAACCAGTCCATCCTAAGGGAGATCAGTCCTGGATGTTCATTGGAAGGACTGATGCTGAAGCTGAAATTCCAGTACTTTGGCCACCTGATGCGAAGAACTGACTCATCTGAAAAGACCCTGATGCTGGGAAAGATTGAAAGAGGGAGGAGAAGGGGACAACAGAGGATGAGATGATTGGATGGCATCACCAACTCAATAGACATGAGTTTGAGCTAAACTCTGGGAGTTGGTGATGGACAGGGAAGCCTGGCATGCTGCAGTCCGTGGTATCGCAGAGTTGGACACAACTGAGACTGAACTGAACTGAACTGATATCTGAACCAATTCAGAGCATACCAAAGGAGAAGGATGGGTACCAAAGAATGACATTCCTGGGACATTTGTATGTATATGTTCAATAATACAAGACAATGCCAAACAGGGGGCTTCTCCAGTGGCTAAGTGGTAAAGAATCTGCCTGCAATGCAGGAGCCATGGGTATGATCCCTGGGTCAGGAAGATTCCCTGGAGAAGGAAATGGCAACCCACTCCAATAATCTTGCCTGGAAAATCCCATGGACAGAGGAGCCTGGCTGGCTACTGTCCATGGGGTCGCAAAGCGTCAGTCATGACTGAGCAACTCAACTGCCACAGTTGTTTTACACTCCCAACTTCACATCTTCACCAACATCAGGTGTTTACTGTCAGACTTCTTAAAATGGTACCACATTGTAATCTAAATTGCCATTTCTGTGACTGCTAATGTGGTTGAGCAATTCAATTTCTTTTCTTTTTTTTTAGTTTGTTGGCTATTCAATTTCTTCTTGTAGAAAAGCATAGTCATGTCCTTTCCCTTTTTTCTATTGGGTTTTCTTTTTCTTATGAACATGAAGGAATTCTTTTGAGCAGAATGTTCTTTCTAGGTACTCATCCTTTGACAGTTACAGTGGTTCCAAATATCTTCCTCCTCATATTTGTGGTTTGTCTTTTTACTTTTTTTTTAATTGAAATATAGTTGGATTTGCAATGTTGTATAAATTTCTGCTGTACAGTAAGTGATAGTTATTATATATATACATATGTGTGTGTGTGTGTGTGTGTGTGTGTGTGCATGCGCATGGGTGCGCTAAGTCACTTCAGTTGTGTTCGACTCTCTGTGACCCCATGGACTGTAGCCAACAAGGCTTCTCTGTCCATGGGATTTCCCAGGTAAGAATACTGGAGTGGGTTACCATTTCCTTCTCCAGGGGATCTTCCTAACCCAGGAATCAAACCCACCTCTCTTATGTCTCCTGCATTAGCAGGCAGGTTCTTTACCACTAGCATTGTGTGTGTGTGTGTGTGTGTGTGTGTGTGTAGTTGTTACTTAGTTGCTAAGTTGTATCCGACTCTTTTGCGACCCCATGGACTGTAGCCTGTCAGGATCTTTCTATCCATGGGATTTCCCAGGCAAGAATATTAGAGTGGGTTGCCATTTCCTACTATAGGAGATCTTCCTGACCCATGGATTGAACCCACGTCTCCTGCATCAGCAGGGGGTTGGTTCTTCATCACTGAGCCACCAGGAACTGTCTCTCTCTCTGCTACTGCTGCTAAGTTGCTTCAGTCATGTCCGACTCTGTGCGACCCCATAGACGGCAGCCCACCAGGCTCCCCTGTCCCTGGGATTCTCCAGGCAAGAACACTGGAGTGGGTTGCCATTTCCTTCTCCGATGCATGAAAATGAAAAGTGAAAGTGAAGTCGCTCAGTTGTGTCTGACTCTTTGCGACCCCATGAACTGCAGCCTACCAGGCTCCTCCGTCCATGGGATTTTCCAGGCAAGAGTACTGGAGTGGGCTGCCATTGCCTTCTCTCTCTCTCTCTCTCCCTCTCTCTCTCTCTATATATATATATATAATCTTTTTAATATTCTTTTCCATTTTGGTTTATCTCTGGATATTGACCATAGAGTTCCCTGTGCTATACAGTAGGACCTAGTTGTTTGTCCTTTCTCCTTTTCAATAGCTCAATCTTCAAGTAGTCATACCTATCAATCTTTTATACATAGTTTTCTTTATATAATATAAAACAAACCCATGGACTTCCCTCATGGTCCAGTGATGAAGGCTCCACACTTTCACTTTGGGGGCTGCGGGTTGGATCCCTGATCAGGGAAGTTCTGCATACCTCGTGATGTGACCAAAAACAAAACAAAAATATAGCTAAGAAATCCTTCTTTACCTAAAGTGATAAAGATATTCTTCTACATTATTTTTCAAAAGACTGCCTTTCACATTGTCTTCAATCCGATGGTAATTTTTAAGGTGCATGTAGGAATGCAACTTAACTAATCTTTCCTGAAAGATACCTAATTATCACAGTACCATTTCCTGAGAAAAATTACTTTTTTTCCTAGTGAGTCACCATATCGGGGCAGATCTGTTTCAGGATTCGCTCTTCTGTTCTTTTGTTGATTTTCATTACCTATGGGCCAATGTTATAAGGCCTTAGCTACCGTGACTTTGTAACACAGCTTTGTATTTATTTTTTATACCTGAGAGGACCAGATCCCGCTGCCTCATTGCAGACATTCTTGATCTGTCACACTTCCATTTAAGTTCCTCAGAATATGAGTATGTTAAGTCTATAGATTAAACTGAGAAAACTTACATATTCATGATATTGAATCTTTCTATCCATGTATATGTATAATCTCTACATTTATTTATGCCTTCTTTAATGCCTTTACAAATATCACAGTAAATTCCCTTCATAAAGACCTTGTACATTTTTAGACTTACTGGCGAGTTATATTTTTGTTACTATTATAAGCGATATCTTTTAAATATATATACTTACATGTATATTATCATCTATTTGTTACTTAGTCACATTATTCTAATGATTTGTTATATATAGCTGAAAATAAATACATCTTTTTTTCTTTTCTAATCGTTATATATTTTATTTATATTCCTTGTCTTAATGTGCTAGTTAGGGCCTCCAAAAGTACTGAATAAACATCTTGATTCTAATGTTTCACTGTTAAGAATAACATTTGCTGTAGGTTTTTGGTAGACACTCTTATCAGGATAAGGAAGTACTCCACCTATCCCTCGTTTTCTAAGAATGAGTATTATGGATGTACATCAATGTAATCAAATTGTGTTTCTAAATCTATTGAGAAAAATATGTGAATTTTTTTCTCATTTAATGTGTTAATTTATAAGCTTTTACAATTATTCTGCCTTTGGTCTTTGTTTTCTTTACTTTTAGTTTCCTCTCTAACTTTCCTAACTTCTTCTTATTGATAACCTGTACCCAGGGCTTCTCTTTCAAAGTCATTGCTTCTTCCAAGTCCATTCTTGAGGAAAAGATGCTATAATTCTCAGAGTCATTAATAAATATTTGGATGAATAAAAAATGAATTATCTATTAAGTTCCATATAATTGAGACGATTTACTCAAAACCAACCGTCAAATATAACACATCACATTTTACTTAAGTTGCACTAGTTTGGGGCCAAAAGAAAAAAGGTTACTCAAGATGCAGTCACTTAGAGACAGAAATAATTATCACAGAAAGTTTTTCAACTGAAATAGTCTTATTACCTAGAGTAACATCAGAAAATCATTAGCTAGCTTTTGAATTTTCTTTTCAATACTATGTTGGACTTTTAAGTACTGGGGTTCAAGCACACACACACCTCATTATAACTCTAAGCATTGAGGGTAACACATTTAAAACATGGTAAGCATCTTACGAGAGATAAAAAGTGAAGCTTATATATATTTTGTAATTCAGCACAATCAGCCAAAGGAACCAGTCCATGCCTCAAAATCTTGGTTCCAAATCTACACCAGATCAGCCATGATGATCATCTAATATGTACAATCTGAAGACAGAGGGGAAAATGTAACTATTCCCTTTTGTTTAAAGCAGGAGGAACAAACCTAGTTTGTGGAATGCTGCATCAAAGGAAAGTTATATGTCTACAAAAGACTGGACACGTTCTGTCTTAGTAAGAGGTGATCACATGTTTGTTTTGTTCATTCATTTAACACTTGAGTGCCCACACCCATCACTGTGCAAGGTGATAGAAATGCAAATAAGACAGATACAGCATCTGCATCCCCCCACCAACTTTACCATCTAACGGACAACACTGACCACTGAAGCAAGACTCCAAACATGGTTAGTACCTATGCCCGGCATAATAAAAGGAGCGCATGAGATTAACACCTAGTCTAGATATGGGGGAGATGAGTTCTGAGAGAAAGCATACAAAGGGTTTGGTGTCTGGAAATGGATAAGTTCTCAAAGTAATCTGCAGTCCTAAACAGTACATTAAAGCTGGGATTCCCTGAGAGGCAAGCACTCTACAGTGTAGAATAGGAAAGAATAGGAAAGCTAAAAGACCCAAAGACCCTCATCCATACTCTCCCCTCATCCCACCTCATTGCCTCACACACACACAACTGTGTGACTCACCCAAAGGTTATAGCTTAAAAAAAAACAGTCCAGTTTTTTTTTTCTCCCAGATACTTGGAGAAATGACTGTGACCGTGAGTATGAAACAGGTTCCTCATCTTTCTTGCCTTATCATACATCTGTTGGTATGCACTAGACCCCACCCAATCTGTCATCTCCCTCTGCTAGTCAAAAACTGTGATCTTCATGTGGTAATTTAGTCGCTCAGTCATATCCAACTCTTTGCGACCCCACAGACTGTAGCCTGCCAGGCTCCTCTGTCCAAGGGATTTTCCAGGCAAGAATACTGGAGTGGGTTCCCATTTCCTTCACAAGCGGATCTTCCTAGTCCAGGGATTGAATCCATGGCTCCTGCATCTTCTACAATGCAGGCAGATTCTTTACCGCTAAGCCACCAGAGAAGCCCCTGACCTTCATGCTGCTGCTGCTAAGTTGCTTCAGTTATGTACAACTCTGTGTGACCCCACAGACAGCAGCCCACCAGGCTCCCCTGTCCCTGGGATTCTCCAGGCAAGAATACTAGAGTGGGTTGCCATTTCCTTCTCCAATGCATGCATGCATGCTAAGGCACTTCAGTTGTGTCTGACTCTGTGTGACCCCATGGACAGCAGCCCACCAGGCTCATCTGTCCACAGGAGTTTCTAGGCAAGAATACTGGAGTGGGTTGCCATTTCCTTCTCCACCTGACCTTCATACACGTGGCCAAAAAGCACATAAAAAGATGCTCAACATCACTAATTATCAGAGAAATACAAATCAAAACTACGGTGAGTTATCATCTCACATCAGTCAGAATGGTCATTATCAAAAAAAATCTACAAACAATAAATGCTGGAGAGAGTGTGGAGAAAAAGGAACCCTGCTACACTGTTGGTGGGAATGTAAATTGGTGCAGCCACTATGGAGAACAGTATGGAGGTTCCTTAGAACTGCCACATGACCCAGCAATCCCACTCCTGGGCATCTATCTAGACAAAAATCATAATTCAAAAAGATAAATGCATCCCTATATTCAGTGCAGCACTATTTACAGTAGCCAGGACATGGAAGCAACCTAAATGTCCATCACCAGAGGAATAAGTAAAGATGTGGTACATACATACAACAGAGTATTACTCAGCCATTAAAAAAGAACAAAATAATGTCATTTGTAGCAACATGGATGGACCTAGAGATTATCATACTAAGTGGAGTAAGTCAGAGAAAGACAAATATATGATATCACTCATATGTGGAATCTAATTTTTAAAAATGATAAAAGTCAACTTATGTACAAAACAGAAACAGACTTATAGATACCAAAAACAAACATGGTGACCAAAGGGGAAAGGTGGGGGAGGGAGGATAAATCAGGAACTTGAGATTAACAAACACATACTACTATATATATATATAAGAGAGATAACCAACAAGGACCTACTGTATAGCATAGGGAACTCTACTCAATATTTTGTGATAATCAATATGAGAAAAGAATCTGAAAAAGAGCGGATATATGTATAAGTGAATCATTTTGCTATACATCTGAAACTAACACAAAATCATAAATCAACTATAATCCAATAACATTTTTAATGTGATCTTACCACTTTTTAAAAAGTGATGTCTTCTTTTTTTTTTTTTTGATGTCTTCATTTTAAAATTAAAGAAGCTGAAGCTACATTTCTATACTCTGGCCAATTATTTACGATGCATTTTTGAAAAAACTCTGCCAAGATTTTTTTTTTAAATCAGGCTACACAATTATACTAAAGTCTGTATTTAACTCTATAAAATACAGCTATTTTACCAATATTGTTAGATGAGGCATTATCTAGAAATGAAAAAGGGCAATTAAAAGAAATAGAAATCAGCAAGCAGCTCTCAAACAAACTTCAAGTCCTTTGTCCTAAGAAAAGCAAATTAAAAATCTCAAGAATATACAGAATTGTAGTTTACACCTGACTCCAAAGAGCTGCAGGCCATTGCCAGCAGTTATGTTTTAAAACACCGTTTTAAAAATTTAAAAAGAAAACAGTCTATCTTCATTCTATGAGTTCCATAAACACTCACTTTTAGTTTTTAAGCACTTTTTACAACTAAAAAAACTGGACTAGATGGAAATGTATATATTTATTTTTTGGCCATGCCATGTAGCATGTGGGATCTCAGTTTCCTGAATAAGGAGGGAACCCATGCCCCCTGCATTGGGAGCACAGACTCTTAACCACTGAGCCACCAGAGAAGTCCCAGGAATCTAATATTTTTAGTGGCTTTAGAGGAAACACCTGGCTCAAGAAACCAACGCAAAATTGCAAACATTATAAAGCACAGGGTGACAAGGGGAATGGGCTGTGACAGACACAGAGGCACTTCCCAAGAAATATACATAAACCCAATGTCTTTAAATATAACTGAGACTAAATGCAAAATGATATACAAATGTCAATCCAAAAGTTGTTAATAATTTTAAATGAAATCTGACAAGTGGACTGTCCTACACCAACGATCTAAAGATATACCAGCAAAGCCCAAAAACACTGAGGAGAGAGAAGCTAGGGTGAATGGTAGAAATTCAGGTGGTAGCTGATGAGCACATCAGTTCAAACATCATGCATGTACCAAGTGAGCACTGAGAACAGACCCTGCACATATCAGTGTGCTAAGCACCTAGAACAAGGCTATAGAAAAGCAGCAGTCTAATAGAAGCACTGTATGTGAATATGAACGATGAAGATGCAGTGGCACAAGAACTGTTACAGAAATATGCACACAGGACTGGGCAGCTGGGAGACCTGGGGCAGAGAGGGCCAGGGGAGTGGGGGAGCCCACCAAGTCACCTCACAGAGGGATACCCCAGCCATGGACTTGCATCAGCACACAGAGGGGTAAGTGACAAACGTTAAAGAACAAAATTACACAGTTCACAGATGATGTGGTAAAGAACTTTACCTCATGGGTCAAATAAGACTTATCCTTTAAAGATACCAGAAACCATCAACAAATATATTGTCAATGCCAATCTGAAAGGTGTAACTGAGTTTTGATGGAATTAGGTAAGGGCTGTCTGACATCTGAAGTACAAAACACAGACAAGGCTTGGAGCCACGAGAAGGGAGCAGGGAGCAGACTGGGAGGGTGGGAGTCAGGGAAGAGCATCTATGTTTGCAAAGGTCTAGGAGGGAAAAGGTTATGATGCATTTAGGGAACCTCAGCAGATGCATGCCATTAGTGGGCTGTACCTGGGTGGGAGAGGAGGTGTCCAGACAGGCAGAAAAGATGGGATAGGGTTGGGACCTGGGCCTGAGAGGACTCTTATATGTCACTAGAAAGTCTGTGTGTTATCCTCTGGGCAATGGAAAGTCACTGCAGGCTCTTATGAAGCTGAGGAACAGGAGGTCTGTGCCTGAAAGTGATCTTTCTGGGGATACACAGAGGACCAGGAAGCTATGATGAGAGATGGTGAGTGACTTGTGTTGGTGACAGTGGGATGCCGAGGAATGGATTAATTCAAGATAGATTTAGAAGGTAGAAAATCAGTATAGCTCCTTAACTGACTGGTACAGGAGTTAAGGATAATCAAAACTTTCAGTTTATTAACTGAATGGAAGATACTATCATTAACTAAGAGAGGAAAGGGCTTCCCAGGTGACTTAGTGGTAAAGAATCTGCCTGCTAATGCAGGAGATGCAGGTTTGATTCCTGGGTTGGGAAGATCCCCTGGCAGACGAAATGGCCACCCACTCCAGTAACCTTGCCTGGGAAATCCCATGCACAAAGAAGTTTGGTGGGCTACAGTCCAAGAGTTCACAGAGAGTCGGACACAATTGAGCACCCAAACACAAGCACGCAAGCAAAAGAGGAAAAGCTGGTTTGAGATGATTATAACAAACACTTACTGAGTACTTTTCTAAGCCGTTTAATATATTAACTCACTAGAGCCTCACGACAACCCTATGAACTCTCTAATTTACATATAAGAAAACTGACACACAGAAAGGTTAAGTGAGTTCTCCAAGGTCACACAGTCAATAAAAGGCAAAGCCAAGGTTTGAACCCAGACACACTCTCAACTACTAAGTACGAAATATGACCGATTATATGTCCCTCATGTCACAGGGATATCCAGGGAAATGTGTTTAATTGGCATTTGGAAAACAGAATATTAGGGCTTAGAAGAAAAATAAGGGTTAACAAGATGGATTTTAGAGTCATCAACAAAGTTGATTTCCTGAGGCCATGTGAGAGATAAGGCCTTTTAGAAGGAAGAGAGCCAAAATGTAAGGCTCAGCAAGAGAGATCCAAAAATGACACTAGAAAGATTTTTCAAACAATAGTCCATAGCCTGCATCAGTCACCACTGCAGAGTGGTATCCGCTTAAAGCTGTCTGGACTTCCTCCTTCTTGTGAAAACAGAGGATCCACTTAACATTTAGTGTGTGATAAATCCAGCACTTGGAGCTAAAGGATCCCCTTACAGGTTACATCAGGGAGAAGAGAAGCCTAACAGAAAATGAAATGGGCAAAAGCAAGAAAACAGATAGGCAAAAAAGAAAAAAATCGACTGCTCTCAGTTCTTGGGCAATTTGCATCTATGTTTGAGCAAAGCGGCTCCTGCCTTCAGAAAAACAGCAGCAAGGCAAGCTCTCCTCCCAAGCAGCATCTCATAACCACCTCCCCACCCTCCAACCCCCACCAAACCCGGCCTCTGCTCTGCCAAGGGGGCAGGGCCCCAGCCACGCCAGCAACAACGGAACGCCAAAACAGCAGGAAGGTGCCCTCTTTCAAGGACAGCCCTAAACAAGGATGGCTTCTGCAGAAATCAGCTTTTGTTTTTAATGGGCCTGTTTCAGCAGCTATCACATGTGGTATACCCTGGCTCAAACTATAAATCAACCAAGTGCAGAGGGAGGAGGAAGGGAATAGCAGCAAAAGAGAAAAGAGAAACAGAGCAAGTGTGGATGGAGCCTGTCCTCTGTGAGCACTCAGGTTCTGAGAGACTGGACAAGGCAGATGCTGAAAGGGCAGCAGAGGCAGCCCTGGGCTCCCAGCCCTGCCAGACATGGGCAGGTCCTGGTTGCCATGGTGCCACCCTGCTGGCCGCCAATGTTTCATCAGCGCTCTCTTTCTGCTGCAGTTCCTGTCTTGTAAGCGGCAGCAGCAGCAGCAAGAAAGAAGAAAAAATGTTGTTTGTATTCTAATGGCTGCTGGGTCACTCAACAGCGTGTCTGTGGTAAGAGACAGACTAACCAAGGTGGGCGCAATCTCCTTCGGGATGTATTAAGTACAAACTGGACACTCTGTGGATGAAATCTCAGTCTGTTTTTTTTGGTACTTAAAATCCAAGAATCTCAACAGAGATTGTCAGCTTTAGATCAAGGCTCTTTCTCAATCTGATTTCTAAAGAGACTCTGGGTTCACCCCTAGGTGAAAGCATGAACTTGTGACCAAGAAAACAAAATGATGTACTGGAATAGAAGCTGCTGTGGCTCTGGCACTAATCAGCCAAATAACTTTAGCACTTTGAAGCCCCAGATTCTTCATCTGTGAAATGAGGAGGTCAGTCTAGATGAATGTTAAGGGTCTTCTACTCTTGCCTATCTTGAGGGCATTCTGGAGCAACAGAGCCCTTCCAGGTGTCTGTGTGTCAAGACACTGATCGTGTCTTCAGGGACACCCAATTGTAAAAGTGGCCAAAACTCGATGAAAGAGATAAATGAACACACTCATGAAGCTATATCCACACATATGATTAAACCAATGTCAGTGGACAGAGATCAAGTCTTATTTATCCTCACATACTCAACACCATACATGGTCTAGGCATTTGGCTTAACAAATATTTACTGCATGACTTGGAGGCAATTAAATTGCAATATAATGAAATTTTTCAAATTTACCTGTTATGAGTTGAATTGTGGTCCTCCAAAATTCATATGTTGAAGTCCTAACTCACAGGACTTCAGAATGTGACCTGACTTGAAGACAGGGTCCTTAGAAAGCTTATCAAATGAGAAAGAGGTCACTAGGGTGGGCCCTAATCCAATACAACCAATGTCCTTATATGAAGATTTCTGAACACAGACACTCAAAAAGGAAAGGTGACAAGGGGAGAGAGAGAGAGGAGACAGCAGTCCACAGGCAAGAAGAGCAGCCTGGAACAGATCCTTCCTTCACAGCCCCAACACCTTGACTCTCAGACTTCTAGCTGCCAGGACCAAGACAAATTTCTATTATTTAACGTGCAGACTGTGATACTTTGTTACAGCAGCCCCAGCAAACTAAGGCACATGTAAAAGTGGAGAGAATTGTATGATAAAATATCCCATCATATTCATTGCCCAGATCTTTCATTCCTGCATCTCTAAAACATCACTCAGCATCTCTAAAACAGATGGATCTTTAAAATAATAATAAAATAGATGGGCCCTTCCTTACCTAATTACAATACTGTTTCCAAACATCACAAAATTAATAATTAGAAGACAAATTTAAGTGACAGAAGAAACACACCTTACACTAAAACACATAGTTACATAATCCTCCACTAGAACTACTAGCTGGGAAGCTAGTAGGGCTTCCCAGGTGGTGCTAATGGTAAAGAACCCACCTGCCAACTCAGGAGGTGCAGGTTGGAGAAGAAAATGGCAACCCTCTCTAGTATTCTTACCTGGAGAATCCCATGGACAGAGGGGCCTGGTGGGCTACAAGCTATAGGATCACAAAGTCAGACACAACTGAAGTAACTTAGCATACATAGCACAGAGCTATTAACAGTATCAAAAACAAAATCTCAGTTCAATTTTTGTGGATAAAATGCTCAGAAGAGGAGCAAGACTCTTAGAGTTATTCAATTCCGTAATCATCTCTCTTATTCAACATATTACCTGAGAATAAAAGTCTCTGTTACTTTGTTAAAGTACAGAAAAGAAAGGAAGAATGCAGTCGGTATTCATACCCACTCTCTGGTAACTGAAAATGCACTTTTCAAACTAAACATAAGAAATTTAGCCGACATCTTGAAGTCTTTGTTTTAAAAAAATTAACGTATGCAGTGGTATTTTATGTTAAATTGCACTATTTTAAGTACCTGAAAACTGGCACCTCAGGACTCAAAGCCTCCCCACCACCACCAAAAAAAAGGCATAACCATACCTTGCCAAAGTGTAAATCCTGGTTGATTTCCCCAAAACTTTAGAGACTGGAGTTTCCAACACTTCAACAATTAGGCAACTTGTAATCACATGTCCTCTTCTAAAAAGATACTTTTGTCTATTACAAAGAGAAAGGTTAAAATCAGAACAGTTTACTTATAAAAGTTTTTCAAAAGAGTCTTTTGAAAAGCAGTTCGCTTCATCAACTTTCAAAATCAGTCATCTCTGGAAAAACCCACAATCCAGCTAATTAGTCTCAGCTGTTTGTCATATGGCCCACAAACCAGTCAAGTGATTTTGCCCCTTTCAAGCTCTTACTAAAACCCAATCTCCTGGTCTCTCAGACAGAAGGCAGCTGTATTAACCTCTTCCAGTGTAACCTCTGACTTACACTTCAACTTTTTCTTTTCCCCTCCACCAAACAAGTAGAATATTTGCTTTCTTGATAAAACATATTTAAAAGTATTGCATTCCAAAGGTCCTTAGGATTATAGTAATATTATGTGTGTATGTTTAGTTGCTCAGTCAGGTCCAACTCTTTGAGACCCCATGGACGGTAGCCCACCAGGCTCCTCTGTCCATGAGATTTTCCAGGCAAGGATACTGGAGTGAGTATCCATTTCCTCCTCCAGAGGGAATCTTTCCAACCCAGGGATTGAACCCATGGCTCCTGCCACATCTCCTGCACTGCAGGCAGATTTTTTTTTTTTTTTAAACCGTTGAGCCACTGGGGAAACTCTTACATTAATATTGCTTCTTTATTTATAATTAGCAATATTTTATTAATATTGCTTTCTTGTATTTACAAGGCCTGATTCAAGCAAACACTACAGAAGATCTGTATAAGTTAAGGAAGTGAAGGGACTTCCCACACATCTCGCTCTGGCCTCCAGACCCATAAGGAAAACTCTCTGTCTGGCAGTCCACCCAGATACCTTGCTGGCATCTTAAATTCAACATGTCTGGCCCTCCACTTACCTGCTGTCTGTAGACCCTGCTTCACACCCACTTCTCCTCCTGTGTCTTGAGTAACACAATCCCAACGCACAGCCAGGCAGACATCTGATGGTCGTCAGTGACTCCTCCTGCCCTCTCTCCCCTCCCACTTCCACTGACCACTGAAATCTTTCCTCCTCTAGTCTTTATTCCAAGTGTTTATCATTTCTCATCTGGATGGTTACAGTCAACCACACATTTGATTTTCTGGCCCCCAAACTAGCCTCTCCATGACCCATCCTCCACACTACACCTAAAGTGATCTTTCCACAAGGTAAGTGGGTGTCCATCCCTCTCCTCTGTAAACCAGTCAGCGGCTCCCCACAGTCTTTGCAGTAACATCCCCACTCCCTAGGCTTCCGCCTCCCCTGTCACCTACTGTTCCCAGTCCCCTGACTCCCTCCACCAGAGCTAGTCAGAATTCTCTAAAACCAGTGATTTTCAAAATGGAAAGTGTCATCAGCATCACTTCGGAAGCTGTTAGAAACGCACATTCATGGGCCCACTCCAAGCCTACAGAGTCAGAAATTCTAAGGAAGAGGGCAGAAGTTCATGGTTTTACAAGTCCGCCAGGTGATTTTGATACACTCACCTGAGTGCACCTACTCTAAACCCACAGGCTCTGTTCACCATGAGACTTAGCCCTTTGGTTCCCTCTGCCAGTAATGCTGCCTCAGATGCCCCTTCTCTGTGCTCCCTCTTTCCTAGGGCAGGTCAACCCTGTATGATAATTATCCAGTTGATTCCTTGCTTGTTGGTGAATACCTCTAAGACAGGAACTGTGTCTTTTTTGACTCACTCATTCCAAAAGTCTCTAGTTAAACACAGGCCTGTCACTGGGATAGATGTCAGGCATAAAAACGAATGATGTATCCTTCACCTCATGGGGTAGCCACCCTCTCATTTGACCACTCCATGTGTGCCTGAAGACTCCACTGATGCAATCTATAAAACCTATCACCAACCTGCAGAACTGTGAGCAACTGAAAAAGCCTGAACATAACCAGTCTGACATCATCTGGTAAAAGAAAACCTCTGGGCTACAGACCACACCTCCTGTCAGATCAGCAACAGTATTAGATTAAAAATAAAGTGCACAATAAATGTAATGCGCTTGAATCATCCTGAAACCATTTCCCTCCTGCGCCCCACTCCATGGAAGAAGAGTCTTCCACCAAATCAGTACCTAATGCCAAAAAGGTTGGGAACCACTGCTCTAGAATTTGGAAAATAATTTAGTAAGGGAAAGTACCAAAATGTTTAAATCCCACATGAAAATTCATTACAGTTAGCTTATTCTAAATTACAGTAGAAGTTGAGGAAAGTTTGGTATTAGCACTTCTCAATCTTCAATCCCCAGGAGTCTCCCAGGGATTTTTTTTTTAAAGGCCAATTCTGATTCAACAGGCCCAGGTAGAGCCCAGGATTTCTGCATTTCTAAATAGCACCCATTGAGGGCAGGAGAAGAAGGGGACGACAGAGGATGAGATGGTTGGATGGCATCACCGACTCAATGGACCTGGATTTGGGTGGACTCCAGGAGTTGGTGACGGACAGGGAGGCCTGGTGTGCTGCGGTTCATGGGGTTCGAAAGAGTTGGACACGACTGAGCGACTGAACTGAACTGATACCCAGGTAACAATGATGTTCCTAGTCCTAGAACTACACCATGAGTTCCAAGTAAAACTTCAACAACCCCCTTTTTCATAGAACTGTATCAGTCTTCCCCTTAGGGCAACACCACCTTTTTATGACCCCTTTGCTTTGGGCTTCCCTCGTGGCTCAGAGGTTAAAGCATCTGCCTGCAATGCAGGAGACCTGGGTTTGATCCCTGGGTCGGGAAGATCCCCTGGAGAAGGAAATGGCAACCTACTCCAGTACTCTTGCCTGGAGAATCCCATGGAGGAGGAGCGTGGTGGGCTACAGTCCATGGGGTTGAAAAGAGTTGAACATGACTGAGTAACTTTCTTTCACTTTTGCATTGAAAGCTTTCTCTAGTGTCTTTCAGGCTTCATGATAAAGATAGCACACTAAATACATTTAGCTCTATGACCTCTCAAACTAAAACCTTATAAAGCAACTACACTCCAATAAACTGTAACATTTTATATTGACTTGTAGAAGTTATCTTTGCTAACTGCACACTGTGTGTTGTTTCTGTTTCCTGAAAGATGGATTGGTTTAAATATATATGCAGGGATGCGCTGGGGAAAAAAAAGAAAGTAGATGAACAAGAGGTAATTGATTCGCAGACTCAGGAAACCAGACTCCTTATCTGCCAGCAGAGAAACACTAGGAGCAACTCATCACAGAATCTCCAGAACGGGCTTAGGCAGTCAGAGCCCCAGTACCTCCGGGGGAGGGGAGAGCATAAATTGAGGCTAAAATAATGGAAGTCTGTTTACACCCCAAACCCCAGCCTTGCCAGCCTTGTGACTCCTCCAGCTCCAGAAGAGGTAGAACGTCTATTCTCCAGAGAGTAAAACTCCAAGAATCAAACTCTCAAGGGATTTCTGAGTCATACCAGCTTTCATGGAGGCAGGGGAGGCACTGAGAAGTTGCACAGTATTAATAAATATGAGGACACCTCCACCCCACACCTACATGCTGGACTTCCAAAAGGCAGGCATATTCCACAGGCAAGTGGTTCAAGTCATCTTCTCAGGAGACTACCCAACCCAGGAGGGAAGCCAAACCATAAATAGGAGCCCATGACATACTGAGCTACCTGCAACTACAATGAAACTGTTGGGAGAAGGAGGAGATGGAAAGCTTATGCATGTGTGGTCCGGGTGGGTGGAAAAACAAACTAAAATTTTCTTTTTCCATAGTAATGCATCAACAGAAGATGCCTGAAACTGAAAAATCAATCATACAGAAGTGCAAGTACGTCGTTAGAGACAGAGGACATGACAACCAGCAAGTGTCAACTCGGTGCAAGAACTGAAAGCAGTTGGCTCTGGGGAGCAGGAAATGAGCCGCGGGCGGAGATTCTGACAACTTCTACTAACAGTACTTGCAGAACTATGCCCTGATAAAATTTTTTAAATTAATTGATACAAAAAGACATGTAATGCCCAACCTTAAAGTTCCCTACCCCCCCACCTTTGGATGATTCAGGCCATCACAATAAACACCACTAATGTGCGCTACACCCTCAGGATCTAAGGCCTACATGGAAACAGGATGCTGAGGATCTGGGCCGTGGACTCAGGCTGCCTGGATCTGAATCCCAGTTCTACTACTCACTGGCTGTGTGACCTTCATCAAGTTACCTAACCTCTCTGTGCCTCAGTTTCCTCATTGGTGGAACAATAGGATTATTTTGTAAAAATGAGTCATGTTATACTAGAAGGTGCTTAAAACAGTGTTCGGCACCTAGTACATGCTCAATAACAGCTGCTCCCTTTTAAGGTATGTTTGCCACTGTATTAAAGCCTCCTGACACTATACTGATCTTGTCTTTGATTAGTTTATACTTCATTCTCCCTGCCTTCACCTTCTCTGTCGGTCAGCCAGCTGTCCCCCACCACAGTCATCAGAGTGCCTTTCCAGGGTCACTCCTCCCCCCACCAATGTGCACCTGGAAACCAAATAACCAAGGTCAGAATTATGTATACAATGGAGAAAAATATGTATCAGGAAGTGTTCTGAAGGTCTCTCTGTGAGGCAAACTGGCATACTTCCATATATGTACCATCTATCAAACAATTCAGAATCCTTTGGGCTTACTTCCTAGCCATCAGCTGTAGGTCAGTGAGCTGGGTGACACTCGGGTAACTATCCTAGTTTACCCGGGCCTGCATTTTAGCAAAGCCCTGAATACTGGGAAACCCAAGTTCCAACACTGGTTGAATTACTCAAGCCCTTTGAGCCTGTTTCATCAGCTGTAAAATGAAGGATAATATTTACTTTGAAAGTCTTTTGAAGAGTAAATGAGAGAAGGTTCATGATTCCTGACACAAAGTAAGCTCATAATAAATGGCACCTCTAGCGACTGTACTCAGTTACCTATTGGTATTACCAACTCTGATATCAGAGGCAAAATAAATCATCCTTAGAAACTTAACCTGTACCTCGATTATTTTCTTACCAGAAAAATAATTTACCTTATACACAGTGGATTCCAGGAAACTGAAAAGTTTGCTTTCCCAAATTTCCTTCCAACCTTTTCCTAATAATTTGTTTCAGGGACTAGGCCTTATTAAAGAAATGTACTATTTTACCAATGCTGACTTATCCATTGGGCAAAGGCCTAAGAGGTTTCCACCAGCTTTGGATACATGCAGTGTTTTCACTACAGGGATCCTGGGGTACTTAGGTAAACTTCTGAAGGAGAAATCACCATTCCAACACACACAAAAAAGACATCAGGCATCATACCTGAAATTATTTTTAAATTTGCATCTCACTTTTTCCCTTCATAATGGCACCAAGTCATTGTCTCCTGATGGATTGACAGTTCATTCACTAAGTATGTCCATTCTATGCCTGAAAAATAAGGGATCATATCATCAAACAGATGAAATGCCATTTCTTGCCTCAAAAAGTAAAGCAACTCAGTACTCAACAGATACTCATTTCAGCCTGGAGGAAATGGCTCACTTTGGGGCAGTTCACCAACACATGGGTGAAGCTGTTACACGAAAAGTTGCACAATTTGGGGGTAGATAACTGAAAGGATCACAAGTTACTCAAAGCCAAAACATAGCCTGCAAACACCGAGGCAGCAGAGAGATCAGGAACAGTCAGGCACATGAAGAACCTTCTCTGAGGGCTTTCCTGGGGGCCCAGTGAATAAGAATCCACCTGCCAATGGAGGGGACACTGGCTCGGGAAGTTTCCACATGCCTCGGAGCATTAACTAACCTGGTGTGCCACAACTCCTGAGCCTGTGCTCCAGAGGCCTGGAGCTGCAACCACTGAGTCCAAGTGCCCACGAGCCAGCAAGCTGCAACTCCTGAGCCCGAGTGCTTCAGCTACTGCAGCCTGTGCTCCAGAGCCTGTGCTCGGCAACAAGAGGAGCCACTACAACGAAAGCCCAGGCACTGAACCAGACAGTGGTCCCTGCTCTCTGCAACTAGAGAAAGCCCACGTGCAGCAACGAAGACCCAGGGCAGCCAAAAATAAATAAATAAAGCAGTGTGTACACGTCAACATGAAGGTCTTTCTCTGTACAAGCTCCCAAGCTCCTTCCTCCATGCTCATATTTCTTCCCCATCCAGTGCCCAAGGTCTGTGAGCACAAAATACTGGCGAACCACAGAAACTCTGAGGAGCCTTGAGGGACATCTGGTCCAACCATTGAAGCAAGAGTGAATGGATCCAGGGGAGAACTTTCTCCAAGTATGGTCTGATGCCCACTGGCAGCAGAATCACTGAAAGTACCTGATGAAAATCCAAAGTCCTGAGTTCCATCAGGCCCCTAATGAGGCCCTCTGGGAAATCAGTGAGGGAATCTGCATTAATAACAAGATTCTCCAAAGGACTCCCAATTGTGCATAAAAAGGTTGGAGAGCAACGGCTCTAGGGGGACAACAGATAGAAAAATGCACAACCATAGCTGGGCAAATAACTCTTGTTTAAACTCTACCAGCCTCAGATTCCAAATCTGTAAAATAGGGATAATAATAACTACACAGCAGGATGGCTGAGAATGATGTGAGAATTAAATGAGACAAGTAATAGCTGCCAACACACAGCTCCACATGCAGCAGGTTTAAGTATTAATCCACCCCACCTTGTGTAGCAGACTAATGAAGATTTATAACAGAAGTCCCTATTTTGAGCAACTGCTACCAAGGAAAGCAGATGACTAGCTCAAGTTAAGGCCTCCATGTTAACGAGTCACCAACTAAAAGGCTGAGGCCAGCAGCTTTAACCACTGGTTGGGTTGTAAAGAGTACAAGCTTCGGTGGGCATGAGAATCTCCTGGATGGCTTGAAAACACAGCCCACTGGGCCATCTCTGGAGTACAGAATCAGCAGTTCTGGGCTGAACCGAGAATCTGTATTTCTAACAAGTTCTTGGGTGGTGTTGGTGGTGTTGGTCTTGGAACCACACTTCGGTCATCACTCTTAAATTCAAACTGACTGACACCTTGTAATAAAAAAAGGACAGCAATGTTAGATGCATTTCCTGTTTGACACCAGACTGGTTAGTTACATGTCAATAAAGAAAAAAGTAATAAACCCACAATTTCCGAGGCAGCCCCACCTCTGTCCCTGAGAATCTTTCTCACTACATTTTTGAATGGTGCAGAATGAAGGCTGGAGACTTGAGTGCCATGAGCCTCAGTGTACTCCCCCGGGAACAGAGGTGGGCTCGGTCACTGGTTTCCAAACCTGGTGGTACACCATCCATCGCTACAGCAGCATTTTAGATAAAACATGAATTCCCTAGCCCTTAAGCCAAGCCTAACAAACTAGAATCTCCTAAGAAGAGACTGAAAAACAGGTGGTTATGCATATGTTTTAAATAAAAGCTCCCTATGTGATTTTTGGGCTTCCCTGGTAGCTCAGCTGGTAAAGAATCCACCTGTAATGCAGGAGACCCCAGTTTGATTCCTGGGTGGGAAAGATACCCTGAAGAAGGGATAGGCTACCCACCCCAGTATTCTTGGGCTTCCCTGGTGGCTCAGAAGGTAAAGAATCTGCCTGCAATGCAGGAGACCTGGGTTCAATCCCTGGGTTGCAGGGCATAGTAACCCCCTCCAGTATTCTTGCCTAGAGAATCCCCATGGATAGAGGAGCCTGGCAGGCTGCAGTCCATGGGGTCACAAAGAGTTGGACCCATCTGAGCAACTAAGCACAGCACAGCACAGCACATGTGATTTTCAGGGCAGCCAGTTCTGAGCAACTATTCCCAAGGTGATTTTTCAGGCCTCTTCCAGCACTAAAGCCTGGATCTTTTGATTTCTAAGCCCCTATGCCAGAGTCTGTGCTTACCAAGTAGCTTTGTCCCATTTTGTTTGTTTCCCCACAGAGTTCCTCCTAGAGGATCTGAATACATTCGTTTTCAAAAAAATAAACTAGTCTGCTTAACACTTCCATTTTTCTCATGTATCAAACCGACATTTAGGTTTTAATTAAAAAAAATAAAGTCCAATGCTTAACAGCACAAAACAAACAACCCAATCAAAAACTCAGCAGAAGACCTAAATAGACATTCTTCCAAAGAAGACATACAAATGGCCAAGAGGCACGTGAAAAGATGTTCAACATTGCTAATTATTAGAGAAATACAAATCAAAACTACAAGGAGATATTACCACACACTGCTAGAATGGCTGTTATCAAAAATTCACAAGCAATAAATACCAGAGAGGGTATGGAGAGAAGGGAATCTTCCTATATTGTTGGTGGGAATGTAAACTGGTACGGCAAGTATGGAGAACAGTAGGGAGGGTCATTAAAAAATAGAGTATCAACTCCGGAGCATATATCCAGAGAAAAACATGATTCAAAGGGTTACATGCACCCCAATGTTCAGTGCAGCACTGTTTACAACAGGCAAGGCATGGAAGCAACTTAAACATCCATCAACAGAGGAATGGATAAAGATGATGTGGTACATATACATACTCTGGAAAGTTACTCAGCCATTAAAAAGAATGAAAAAATGCCATTTGCAGCAACATGGATGGACCTAGAGATTGTCACACTTAGTGAAGTCAGCAGAGAAGGAAAATATATGACATCCCTTATATGTGGAATCCAGAAAAAAATGATACAAATAAACTTACAAAACAGAAAGAGACTCTCAGAGAATGAACTTATGGTTGCCAGGGGAAGGATGGGGAGAAGGGTTTGGGACGGACATGTACACATGGCTATATTTAAAATGGATAATCAGCAAGCACTTACTGTACAGCACATGGAACTCTGCTCATTGTTATGTGGCAGCCTGGATGGGAGGGAAGTTTGGGGGAGAATGGATACATACTCCCTTCTATGTTCACCTGAAACTATCACAACATTGTTAATCAGCTATACCCCAATACAAAATAAAAAGTTTAAAAACAATTTGGTCTCAGCAGGGGAGGGAGAAGGTAGGAAGACTTGAGAGAGTAGTACTGAAACATATATATTACCATGTGTAAAACAGATAGCCAATGGGAATTTTCTGTATGATGCAGGGAACCCAAAGCCAGTGCTCCATGACAACCTAGAGGAGTGAAATGGGGAGGGAGGCTGGAGGGAGGTTTAAGAGGGAGGGGACATGTGCATGCCTGTGGCTGATTCATGTTGATGCATGGCAGAAACCATCACTATACTGTAAAGTAATCATCCTCCAATTAAAAAATAAACAAGTAAAAGGTGTAAAAACAACAACAACAAAACATAAAGTCCAGTGTTTAACACAGGCCAAGCAATCTTCTCTCACACCAACTTCCTAGTTACCTGCTCTATCATTCATTCACTATCACCTTAGCATCTCCCATGTGCCAGGCATTATTTTAGGTGATAAGTATCCAGAATTTCACAAAACAAAGTCCCTGCTGTCACAGAGAGAACAATTAGCAGAAAGAGATAGATAACGTTAACACAGAGATAAGATAATTTCAAATAGTAAGAAGTCCTGTGAAGACCATAAAGTATAAGAGGATAGAGGCTGACTAAAGACTACGTCCAACAGAGAGATCAGGGATTACTCTGCTTCCAAGGGACCACCCAGGTAAGAATCTAGAGAAAAGAATTGTGGGCAAGTACAGATGCTCTGAGAAAGGTAAGAGGTTGGCGTTTTTAAGGAATAGAAAAGGAAGAGGCACAGGGATGAGCTGAGGACAAGGAGGCCAACAGGGCTCAGATCATGGAGACACAGATCACGGTTACAACATTTGGATCTTACACCAACCACAGTAGTAAGTGACTGAGGAATTTCAAACAGAAGAAGGATATGATCTGATTTACATTTTAAAAATATCACTGGCTTTGCATGAGGAATGGGTTGCTGGGAGGCAGGCGGAGCCAGAATGAGACCAGAAAAACAGCAGTACAACAGGAAACAATGGTGGCCTTTAACTGGCAGCTAGTACATAGCCAAAGCAGATGCTCAGACATTTCTGGACCGCTTTAACATGGGTGAAAATCATTAATATATTTGTTTCACTTCCTGTGATATTTCACAGGAGTCCAAGGGAGAGACACTGCTGGTTACAACTAAGAAACATTAGCACAGGGGCAAAGAAAGAACCAGCAGACTTGTCTTTTGGAACTCTCTCTGCCATAAGTTTGTCATGTGACCATGGGCACAGTTCTGAACCTGTCAGATGGAGGAGAGGCTGGGCTCCCTGGTTTCTAAGATGTCCACTAGCCCTTAAGTTACATGATGCTGTATGTGTAACCAATCCACTAGTTCCTGGCAGAGTTGGTTCCTCCATACTGAAGCAGGAATTCTGGAACACAGGGCTGAGTCACCCCCCAAGGAAACACCACAGCCCGCTCTGCGTCCCTCTGTGCCTAATCAGAGTGGGGTGATGAAGAGCTGACCTTGCCCCTGACAAAGGAAGTCCAGCCTGGAATGGCTAGCAGCTGATCTGGCCACATTTGGTCTCTAGCATCTGACTGGAAGGACAACACCTTATCTTTTCAAGGGCTGCTAGACCTCTTTACTCATCCCTGGGGTTACTCCCTTGCAATGGTGAGATTCATTATGAAAATGAATCACACTGCAGGAAACAACAGAGAAGGCAATGGCAACCCACTCCAGTACTCTTGCCTGGAAACTCCAATGGACGGAGGAGCCTGGTAGGCTGCAGTCCATGGGGCCGCTAAGAGTCGGACGCGACTGAAGCGACTTAGCAGCAGCAGGAAACAAAGAAATCCTGGATTATATTTTAAAATTCTCAGGTATCTCAAATGGACATTAAGGCAAGACCTATTTCTGTATGTCTCATTCCTTCCCATATTAGAATTAATACAGCAAGAATAATAGTAATAAAAAAACCTTACCATAAACTTCCATTAGCTGATTGAGGCCCTGTTTTTGTGTCAAATGATACAAATACACAGGTGATAAGTAACCAGCCATATGCAGATAAGACTCGACCAGCTGCCCACATGGTGGGATCAGAGCAAGATAGATGAGCAGCAATTAATAAGAATGAACAGATTTTTCAGTCTCTTGGCAACCAATTTTATTATTATGCTTTGACCTGGCAGCTGGTAAGGCTTTATATGAATTAATCAACAGGCTATGGAAAAACAGGATTAGTGGCTCTGAGATATGGTATTCTCACAGCAGTCAGAGGAAGCATGTTTTTTCTAAGGCCATTTTCTTAAATAAGTACAGATAACTTTAAAACAGTAAGCAAACTGTTTTAAAAGAACACATCTCTAAAGAGGAAGCCACATACACCTATCTCCTGCATTGATCCTTACCATATATCTTCCAAATCTGTTCTACCAAATTACAAGAGGATACAGAGTGCCAAAGGACCAGGCTACTCAGAGCAGGCGCCCTTCAGCGAGACAATACTTGGTAGTTGTGGAATTATTCTCAGCAAGTCCTCCTGAATCAAAGCATCTTACAGTAAACACTCAAAGGGAATGAGAATAATAACCAGACCTTAGAAGGAATAAAAACACATGGAAAGATGGGATTTCTGGCATCACTACAGGAATACAAACAACAGTGGCTTTCAACGGCCCTGTGGTTCTCAGAGAAAAGTCAAGCATGTCCTTGAGGATGGCTTTGCCTGCCACATAGCAGATCTAAGGATCAGAAGGACAGCAGGACAGCAAGGCAATTATTGCTTAGCATGAAAACATAAGCACCTTACATGTGATCTCTTAAGGGAAGATTTTGTGCAGCAGACTAACCACTGGACCCAGAGTTCCATTTCTGGCTCTGCCACTAACTGTGTGATCTTAGAAAATGACATCTCTGGAGAAAAATTTCATTCACCACAAAACACTAGAGGAAAATGGAATCTTCTCCCACTGTCTTCTAATTCTAATAATCCTTGAGTTTATATGCCCTCTCCTTCCTAAGATGGACACATGTGCAATTATCAAAACGAGCCATAGCTCAGTTATTCTGTGGGCATTATCATGATCAATGCACTTCCTGCCCAAAAACATAAACTTACCAGACCAGAGTTATCAGATTAAATCCAAGACACCAGTTAACTCTGCCACTCATAGAAAAAAAAAAAAAAACTAATTTTCTAGTATAAGTGTGTCCCAAATATTGCATGGGGCATACTTAGAGTAAAATATTATTTGTTGTTCATCCAAATTTTTTTAAAAATCTGGCACACTACCTCTGACCCCACATTCAAAGTGTAATTTCAGCTCTCAAAAGTCTGATTTCATACAGGTGGGTGGTTCCAAGTGTGACTGAAGCACTAAATGCGAGGCCTTCTCATGGGTGACATACAAGAAGCAAAAAATAAAAAACCAAAGCAGGCAAGGAAGAATGACTTGCAACATTTGTTTTGAGCAGGTGAGGCATCAAATTTTATTAAACAGTGAGTAGAATATCAGTGTTAGTAGACCTCAGTGACACAGGGAAAAGACTGTGGTAGACTGCCTGACGAGACAAGCGGCCAAAACAAGAGGGATGCTCACAGCTCCACACCTCTCACCTTCTGGACACAAAGTTAATTGCAAACCTTTTATCTCTTCCTCCAACTCAGTGCTCATGTCTGCTCCCAAGATAATCAGCTTAAGGGAAACCAGACCATAAACTGGAACTTCCTGAGGCAGAGGAATAAATATGATCCAAGCAAAACTTGCACGCAGCATATAAAGCAAAGGCAGTGAAAGGGAAAAATTCCTCTCTTCAGAAGGCAACCTTTTTCTAACCATAACAAGACAATCTTGCTGTACAGGAACTCACAATTCATTTGTTTTTTAAATTGTGGGCCACTTTTTTAAATATATAATTTTATTTTATTTATTTTTGGCTCCAAAGCACAGGCTCGATAATTATGGCACACGGGCTTAGTTGCTTGGCAGCATGTGAGATCTTCCTGGACCAGGGATCGAACCCCCATCTGCATTAGCAGGCAAATTCTTTACCACTGAGCCATCAAGGAAGTCCATAAGCCAGTTTTATTGAGGTATAATTGACATATAACATTGTAAGATATTTAAAGTATACATCACAGTAATTTGACATATGCATACATTTTGAAAGGGATTCCCCCACCCATCAAGTTAACTAGGGCTCATATTATTTATACCCACACACATATACATGCCATGGGTGTAAAAAATAATCCTTTTTCATAGTTTGTAGTGAATACATAGATACGGCACATTCCAAGATAAGTTTAACAATGGAAGGCTAGTTCAATCTTTAAAATACCACAGTGATTAGTATACTCTCTGGGAGTTAATTCAATTCTCAGCCAGAAACGTCAGCAGGAAACCTCTGTCACCTCTAGCCAATACTGCTTTATCAGCAACAGCAGGATGAGGTGGACTAAAACAAGATACTTAACATCTACAGGCTGAGAAAAATTAAATATATGGACTAGAGGTTTCTAATGATGAACACAAATCCAAGTTTACTCATTAATTTATGGGCACATTCAGCAAGAGTTCATTGAACACTTCTATTGTCTATGATAGCTTGCAGTACACGAATCACAAAGGAGATGAGGCCATGCTCTGCCTCCAGGATATTACAATCTCATCATGGAAATAAGGTCACATGTGCATAATCAGTTGACAGTCTGAAGTCATTATGCAATTAAAAGTCGAAATGAGTCTCATAATTGGCAATTTCAGTTACAAGCCAGAGAAAGATTAAATTCACTGCACTGCAAAATATTCATCAGGAAATGAAACTCTATTTTCTCAAATTTCCAAGGAATTTCACTCTCCCTAGATCAGCACAAAAAACCAAATCACTAGAGACAGGTTTGACAGCCTCCTCCCAGTCTGCCCAGGTCCTGCCCTCAGGAAGGACCCAAAGTCCTCACCTTTCTGCTTGTTTGACCTTTCCCCTTCCCAGAAGAGTGAGGCCATTCTCTTCAGGGAAACAGGTGGATAGAAAAGGAGAGAATGAGGAGTTGCTGGCGTAACTATGGACACTGCAAATGGGAAGGAAGAGTGAGAAAGAAATAGCAGAGTGATCCCCATTTCTCAGCTTCTCATTCCCTTTTCATTTACTCAACATTTTTTTTAAGGGTTTAATATGTGCCAGAAACCATTCCAGGTGCTACCTTCACCAGAGCAAACAAGACAAATTCCTGACCTTCGTGGAGCTTGTTCTCTACCAGTGGGAGACAGATGTGTGCGTGCAATGACAAAGAGCACTACAGACACTCTAAAGGAAAATAAGGTGAAGAGGAAGAAAACGTTGGGGTGGGGGGTGGGGGACGCTGATTTAGATGGGATGGGACAAGAAAGCATCTCTGAAGGAATGACTTGCATGAAATGAGTAAGCAGTGCAGACTTTCGAAGGAAGAACAGTCCAGACAGAGGAAACAGCAAAGGTCCTGAGGTGCAGCTAAAGCCGAGTGAGAAGAGGGGCGTGAGGAGAGATGAAGCCACATACCATGTAAGGGATTGCAGGTGACAGAGGTTTCCCTCTGGTGTAACAAGCCACTGGTGAGTTTTGAGCACAGGAGTGAGTGAAATAAATGGCTTAAACAGACCATAGAGGGGAGAAGGTGGAAGCAGGCTGGCCCTGCAGGAGGTTTTTGAGTAATCCAGGTTGACAAATGAAAGGAACTTGGTGGGAGCAGCGAAAATGTTACAAAATGGTTCCCATCCTAGACATAGTCTCAAAGAGAACCAGTGAACTCTGCTGAGGGACTAGATGTGGGGTTTGAGAGGAAAAAAAAGAATCAGGGGTGACCCCAGGGTGTTTAGTCTAAGCACCTGGAGTAGTGAAGTTGCCATTAACTGAGACAGGGGAGACTGGGAAAAGCAGGTTTGGAAGAGGAAAATCAAGAGTCTGGTTCCTAGAGACTGTTGCCCACTTCAACACCCTTATATCTGTTGTAAAATCAGGCAACAGCAATTGAGACGCTGATCCTAAATTACATTTGGAAATTCAAGGGACCTAGAATAGCCAGAATAGTCTCAAAAAAGAAAAAGTGGGAGGACTCACACTTCCCCATCTCAAAACTTTTCACGAACATAGCTTAAAAGGAGGAAAGTATGATATTAGCATAAGGATAGACATACAGCTCAATGAAGTAGAACTGAGTCTAGAAATAAACCCTCACATTTACTGTCAATTTATTCTCTACACAGGCACCAACAGTATTCAAAGCGGAAAAAATAATCTTTTCAACAAATGGTACTGGGAGAACCTGATGTCCACATGCAAAAAACTGTTAAGACTCCTACCTCACACCATGTACAAAATTAACTTAAAGCAAGCCAAAGATGGGAATGTAAGAGCTAAAACTAACAACTCTTAGAAGAAAACATAGGCATAAATCCTCATGACTTTAGATTGAGCCCTGCTTTCTTAGATTTGACACCAAAAGCACAGCAACAAAAGAAAAAATTAGTTATACTTCACCAAAATTAGAAAAATCAAGGCAGGTCATGGAAATTAAGGAAGGGAGGGAGTAAGGAAGAAAGAATAAAGGAAAGGAAGAAAGTAGGAATGAAAACGAACATAAAATACAGATCCTCAGTCAAGTTTTTTTCAGCACTACATTAACCTTTCTTTTCTTGTAACCATCTGCAAAAATTCTGTCTTCCAGACTGTGTTCTCCCCCTAAAACAAGTTTCTAAGAAGGTATAAATAAATCAATAAAACAGTAACAGTGGAGCACCAACAAAGTAAATCACCGATAATTATAGAAACTTTATACAGCGTAAGAGGATACCCCCAACCTCTGACTGATGAGCCAAACCCAAAGTAAGAATCCATCCAGTAGGGGAAAACAGCTGTTAGCCCACAGAAGACCCATGAGACAGAGGGTCTGACAGATGATGCTGAGGCTATGCAGGTGGCCAGCAGGAGCCCAAACGATGGGAAGGCAAAGTTAAGCGCCCACAAGATTTCCTCCACTTCAGGCCTGACTTTGCTTAATCCATGTTCTGTTGGGACAGAGACAAGAGCTTTGGCAAGAATTACCAACACCTGTCATCATATCAGCTCTACCGCCAGTCAAGGCAGAAGCGCCTGATTGCCTGGTAGGGTTTTCCGTCTGACTGGCAGGGAAAGGCGGGGGGACCCTCTCCCACCCGGACAGCTTGCAGTCCAGACCCCGCCCAACAAAGGTGTCAAGACTTTAAATCATTCAACTGACAAAACGGGAGGGAGGAAAGAACTAGAGAGGCCGTGCAGGAGCCGCCTCTGCTGCCTGAGAAGTTTCCTTCCTCCCACCCCGCCACCTCCATGAGGGCCCTGGCACCTGGATGCCGCCGGAGGTGACCTCGGCCCCATCCCAACCTGGGACTCCACCTATAGGCACCTCGCCCAAGCCGGCCCCCACGCCCGCGACTGTCACCGGGGGGGTTGTGCTCAGGGCCTGGGAGAAGCAAAGCGGCTTCTCTGGTGGGCTCTGCCCCCGGGAGAGCGCCGAGGAGCGGCAGCCCCAACAGCCGGCCCGGCCAGACCCTCGCTCGCCCGCGCCGTCGCGCAGCCCCGCGGGCCGACCGGAGCCCCCGGCGCCCCGAGCCCGAGCGCGCCGCCGCCTCACCTGCTCCGCCCGCGGTCCCCACGCCGCTCTGCCTCCGCGCGCGCCGCGTCCCCCCGCTGCCGCCCTTTCGGGTCCTCGGCGGCTATTTTCCGTCTGGCCCCACATCACTTCCCGTAAAGGAGCGCGAGGCGGGGGCGGGACCGCCTCCCCGCCCCGCGCCGCCCGCTTCCTCCAGTCGCTTCGGGGAGCACCCCCGCCGCAGGGCGGGCGCGCCGCCCCGGCCCCGCCGTACCTGCCCAGGGGGCCGTGCGTCTCTTTTAGCCCAAAGCCGGTCTCCACTGTCCTTTCCTGGAAGGTGCCAAACCTTAAGGGGTTGTTTTCGTTTTGAGGCACAGGGGTGACATTTAAAAACTGCTCCAGGATCGGGGCACTGAAAGGTATAGTCTGGTGCCTCTCGCCACATCTCCTCCCCCAAAGCCATTTTCTAAAGGTGCTTTTCAGGGCGTCAGGTCAGTGTCTCTGGTCGCCACAGGTGCTGGGCGGTTGCAAAGGCGGCCCCGAGGCCGACGGCGCCCGAGGCCCCAAGCGGGGGTCTGAGGGGCGGGCTCCCTGCTTGCAGTGACCGCCCACTTGGCCTAGCTTCCCCGGGGCCAGATCCGCGCTGGGCGTCCTGGCTCTGCCACTGTCCATGCGGCCCTGCCAGCTCCTCACTCGGGTAGCCTGGCATTGGTGTTCCCGGAGTGAGGGAAAGCTCTGGGATACTTGAGAATGACTGGATGACTGGGGCGGGGTGGGGGGTGGGCGGTCAGAATGGGTGGCACGTGGGGTAGTAAACAGGGTCTCTGCTCTTGAACAGTCTAGCTCAGATTACAAAATCTCATTTAAATTTCCAAGTTAAAATTAAAAATACTTGAAAGACTAGCTAGCTCCTGCAGAGAGACATCGGCTAGCCTCTGCTGCCCCCTAGCGGCTTCCCTCTCTCAGTGCCGACGGCTTTCTGTCGGCAGCTTCAGGCCTGCAGGTTCTCACTAGAGGCGCCAAATTCCTCCTCCAGTGCCCCCGAGGTCTGAACAGTGACTTTGGGGCCTACCCCTGTGAGCTTTCACGCAAAGCACTTCTATTTTTTTTTTTTTTTTTTAATTTTTGACCACATCAGGAGGCATCTGGGATCTTAGTTCCTTATCAGAGACCCTGCATTGGAAGAGCAGAGTCTCAATCCCTGGACTGCCAGGGAAGTCCCCAGGCAAAGCACTTCTCAAGCAAATAATTCTACTTCTAAGCAAAGCAAAATGTTTGGAAGTCCTAGTCCTAGTCCACTGGCTCTTTCTATCGGTTCTATCTCACAGATTCTTCTTGCATCACAAATTCCAGCTGTCTCCAGTCCACCTGCCCAATTCCATTATCCTTTCAGTCTGTAACTACTCACAGTTTGCATTACAGTACAATGAGCTTCTCAGATTACTTTTAAAAATCACATATAGGATGAACCATATGAAATTGCTAAATATTGAATATATCTTCATTTTGACCAGGCAAATACAATGCAGTAATCGCAGAGTTAGGGATAACAGATTCACTATAGGGTGATGGTTTCAAGGGATATTCCTTAGAGAAAAGCCATCAAACTGTTGTCAGTGGAGGTTAAAACAGAGAAAGTAGTCCCATGGTCATGTGTAGAGGAAGTCTTGGGAGTCACTGAACAGCTAAGATCTGTTGGCGGGGGTGGGGGTCGGTGCCAACAATGCAGCAACTGCTAATGGTTCCCATGATTCAAGGAGCGCTCAGCCCTCCCCACTCCTACAGCCAGGCAGGCCTGTCACCAGGCAGGAGATCAGAAAACAGCGATGCTGTGGCTTGTACATCACCCATTCTGTCATTTCATTCAGCAAGTCAAACACTGTTAGGTACTAGAGATGCAATAGTGAACAGGGCAAACTGGTCCTTGCCCTCGTGATCCTGTCCTCAAAGAGATCATGTTAACTTCTGTGTAGTGAGATATGACCCTTGATAAGGGAAGCTGTTGTTCAGTGGCTAAGTCTGGCTAACTGGAACACAAGTGATACCAGATCAGTACTTCCCAGAGACAAGTGATGTAAAAGAAGGATGAATAAGTAGGGAAGGTAGGGTGGTTTAGTTGCTAAATCATGTCCTCTCTTTTGATGCCATGGGGTTTAGCTCCTCTGTCCATAGGATTCTCCAGGCAAGAAGAAAAAGCAAGCAAGCTCTTAACTGAGGTTTAATATACTCAGCTTCTGTAATAACTTTCTCCTGTTTTCATCTGGATACACTTTTCTCAAATTCGTTTTTGAATTTCCTCTGCCCATGCCTTAAATACTGAGCAATCCTCTGGATTTTGCACTAAGTCCCCTTTTTGCCCTTTTTAGACTAGCTCATTGCCTCTCACATCTGAGTGGTAATAGCTCCAGTTCATGTCTTTTGTGCTTCAGACCAGCATTTTCAACTGCATACTAAAGAGTTTCACTTGGATGTTCTGCTGGTGCAGAACAAGCTTGCTTGTTCCACTCCCAACTGGAGTGGGTTGCCATTTCCTTCTCCAGCAGATCTTCCCCACCCAGGAATCAAACCAGGGTCTCCTACATTGCAGGCAGATTCTTTACCAGCTGAGCTACAAAGGAGGCCCTGGGAAGGTGAGAGAAGAGAATTCCAGGAAAAAGATCAGAAGAATGGCCTGCAGGCAAAAGAGACAATGAGATATTGGAGCAACTGAAAGCTCAGAAGAGCTGAAAATAGGAGTGGAAGGAGCTATCAAAGAAACTGGAGAAATAAGCAGAGGTTGGGTAATGAAGGACCCTGGAATGCGTGTAATGACTAACATTTATTGACCACTTACTCTGAATCAGCCAATATGCCAAGAACTTTACATATATCACCTCATTTACTTCTCACAACTGCCCTATGAAATAAGCACTATTCTTGTCCCCATATTACAGATGAGGGAAAGCACATTAAAGAGATTAAGCAACCTCACCAGTTTTACACAGCTAATAAGTGGCAAAGCCAGGACCAGAATTCACAATGCATTTTCTTAATGGCTGTAAGGCTAAGAATTGGCTGGGAAGGACAATTAGCATGCTGAAATTCAAGTGAGGGATAACAGTGATATGGTTTAAGGGGGTGGCATTGAGGATGAAGATGTAGACAGATTTGAGATACTTAGGAGAATGAATCAAGAAGACTTGGTTGTAGGTGGTGAAGGAGAAGGAGGAATTCATGGAGATGCTCAGGTTTCTGGTTTGGGCAACTAGGAACCCCTAAGCAAAAGAAAGCAACAGGGAGGGAGTGAAATAGACCATAATGAACAAGTCCAAGACATTTCAACTCTGACATGCCAGCACCAGCAGAACATCCAAGTGAAACTCTTTAGTATGCAGTTGAAAATGCTGGTCTGAAGCACAAAAGACATGAACTGGAGCTATTACCACTCAGATGTGAGAGGCAATGAGCTAGTCTAAAAAGGGCAAAAAGGGGACTTAGTGCAAAATCCAGAGGACTGCTCAGTATTTAAGGCATGGGCAGAGGAAATTCAAAAACGAATTTGAGAAAAGTGTATCCAGATGAAAACAGGAGAAAGTTATTACAGAAACTGAGTATATTAAACCTCAGTTAAGAGCTTCCTTGTTTTAACTGGGACTGTCAAAATATTTTTGTTTATAAGCTACATTAACAAAACTTACTTTCCAAATATGTTAACTGTGAATGTCAAAGTATATTCTTAAGTATTGTGTATCTAGTTGTAAACTTGTTAAACAATAAATTATTTTCAGAAAATGCTCAAAAATAACACTTCATAATGGAAATAAACATTAAAAAAAACCAAGGCCAGCTGGAAAGGCCTCCAACTGACCAAATTTGGAACAATTTGAACATAAAAATAGTGATCATCAGGGCTGGCTTCACGGCCATGCAACCAGAACAAAACACAGGGCCCAACACACAGAATTATATTGCTCTGTAGTCACCATCTTAAAATTTTCAATAATTTTATCTTTGAATTTGTGTCTTACAAGTGAAAACTCAAGGTACAATGGAGCAGCTGATGGAGGCCTGAAGCCTCTGCATGTACATGGCTCCGATTCCTGCCACTGCCCACACCTCTCTGCCTGGTCCTGAGAGTTCCTAGGTAGTGTCAACTACAAATTGGCACTTACCAAGAGCATTTGCCATCTGCCATGGGGAGACTGAACCCCATGCTGCTATAGCTGTTGACCTTCAACAACCCCTGAGGGAGTTCAGGGTGGAACAGGTGCTCTGTGCTCCAGGGAATCTGGTGGGACAGGCCAGTTAGATAATGGGATGTTTCTAGGAACAGATTTTATGATCTCAATCCTTACATCTCCTCATATCTAGAGAAGCACTAAATCCCTTCATGGTGACATCACCAAACCTTTATAGTGACTTTCCCCCACTGCTGCTTTGGAGCAGTCTCTCAGAGCTATCTGAGATGCTGCCTCCAGGGCTGCAGTCCTCATTTTGCCCCAAATACAACTTAACTCACAACTCTCAAGGTGCACATCTTTTTTTAGTCAACAGTAGGTTGATAAGAAGTCCGGGGTCCCTGAGGCAGAGATAGGGGTCTGGGGCTCTCAGGGAGGAGATAGGGGTTTGGAGTTCTCAAGGAAGAAAAAAGGACAAACTTTTTTTCTACATCACTTTGTCTTAGTCAATATAACATTTCTTGCTTGAGGACATGTTTCTTCTTGAGATCCTTCTGACTAATCCTGTCATCTTAAGATGTATAACATGGGAGTGGGTATGGTAAGATCTTTCCATTGTTAGTTAATCCTGTTATCTTAAAATGTAAATTGTGGGCTGGGTCTGGTAAGACCTTTACAACCTTGAGATATTCTTGTGATTTACTGTAACACTTTGAAAAAGTATCTAACTCCCTTGCTAACATTAGCTAGGGGGCACTCTCTGTCCCTCATCTGATGTCTAGGTCAGAAACTTTCTCTGTCCCTTTTTATACTTCAGTGAAACTCTGCTACACAAAAGCTCTTGAGTGATCAAGCCTGGTCCCTAGTCCTGATGCTGCATCTTCATCGGAAATCACCAATCCAACATCATTCACTATAAGCTATCAGTCCCCTGGGACCTGCACGGCCTTGCATTCACAACTCCAAAGCAGTGACTTGGTCACCTTCACTTGGGAAGGCCCACATTCTGCCATCACCTTCCACATGGCCAGGAGCCAGGAGCCTGGGCAAGAATACAGAAGAGATCAGGATTGAGCCCAGGATTGGCGCCGCATGGCACCACGGGGTGGGCAAGAAAGCAGGTGTCCCTGCCCTAGTCTGGTAGCACGATAGTACATTCTATGTGCCATGCAGCAGGGGCCTCCTGCCACCACTACCCAGGAATCAAGAGCACTCCAGCATGGAGGTTTGTAAACTCTGGGGGTTGCACACTCATCATGAGTTGGAGTGGTGGGTCCACGGAAAGAGACTGACTTCCTGATCCCTACCCATTGCCATGCATCTTCATTTTGCACTGAGCCCCAGAAATTACATGGTCATCCCTGGTGATCATAATAGATTATAACTCACTGAATAAAATAGGAATCTGTGAATCATACCAACACATCACTTCTGCAGTATCCCTACCAAAAAGATATAACCTGAAGCTATCTAATCATAAAGAAACATTAAACAAATTCAAATTAAGGGAGATTTTACAAAACAAATCAATATCCTTTGAAAATTTCAAGGTCATAAAAGGCAATGACTAAGGAACAAGAATAAATTAAACCAAAGAACCATGAACTAAATTCAAACATGACACTAAATTAGATTCTGGTTCACAAAAATATTTTTGTCTTGTTCTAAAGGACATTAATGGGACTTAGACTCTGAATGAAATCTGAGATTAGATAATAATATCCTATCAATCTTAACTTCCTGTTCTTGCTTATTACAGTATAATAATAAATGATAACATCCCTGTTTTTAGGAATTGCACAATGAAATATTTAGAGTTAAAGGGAATCACATGGGCAACTTATTCTGTTTTCAAAGGGTTTAGAAAAATAATGTTTGTGTGTGCACAATATGTAAGCACATATATACAGAAGATTAAAGCAAATGTGGACAAATGTGAACATCTATGGAACCTGGATAACAAGTATATGAAAATTTTTAATATTATTTTTGTACTTTTTAAGTCTGAAGTTATTTCAAAATAATAGCTAAAAAATTTTTTTAATTCTCTTCAGAAAATCCCATAGGATCAAGTCAAGTGGTCTACTTGAAAATCTACCATTGTCTTGGCTTTCCCTCTTGAACTTTCTTGTTCTCCCTATCGCGCCCTGCTGCCCCTGGAGTCAGAATATCGGATTTGTGATGAGTCTGCAGAACAGCCACCTGCTGCTACCTGAAAGGCCCTGATGAGGCTCCTCCCTCTGAGGCATCAGTGAGGAGGTGGCTGACGTGGATGTCCTTTATGAGCTGAGACTGAGAGAAGATGCTGCAACAGGACTCTCAAGTCAGAAATAAAAGAATTTCCAAGTGGCAAAGGTCTGATGGCAAGTCATAACTGCTAAAATGGGAAGCCAGGCTGAAGCATACCCAGGGTGTCTTGACTTGATAGCATACAGGGATCTATGCCAACAGCTTAAAAGGTCACCATATTCTGAAGGAAAAGATAGATGAGTGTTACTGTTTTGGGGAGAGAAAGGGGTGTTTCTTGACTCATGTATTTTTAAAACAAAATTAAGAACTAGTGAGCAGAAGCCTGTTGCTTTTCACACTGGGAATCAACATCTTTTACCAGTTTCCTGATTTAAGACATTCCATAAATTTAGATCCAACGATTAAAGAAGCTGTGTTTACCTGAGGAAGGACTCCTCAATGTCACAAGAATCTATCTACCATAAACTTTCCTCTGCTCCTACCAAGAGACCCAAGGCCTTTAACAATGACAAAATTCAGACCCTATTGACTGCATGATCTGAGGCTGTTACAAGGAAGCTCTAAATGCTACCACAGTCCCTCAGCTTAGAGTGCAGGGTCACTGGGGGTGGGATAAGATAAATGCAGGTTTAGCCCAGATTTGTTTTACAGGAACCCTTTGTCATTCCTCCCCAAATTCAGGCCCATGGATAGGCTATATAAATATATGTATGTATACACACATATTCACACACACACACACATATATATACACACTCAGTAGCCAGCAGGGACCTCACATTGATCTTATAGGAAGAGCTGTGCCTTAGTCTATTCAGACTGCTATTAATAAATTCCACTAAATAAGTGGTTTAAACAACAGGTATTTTTTTTCTCACAGTTTTGAAGGCTGAGGTGTACAAGATCAAGGGGCTGGCAGGGGCAGATTCAGGACATGATGAAGCCCCTTTTCCTATTTGCAGACAGCCACCTTCTTGCTATAACCTTACATGGGCAAGAGAGAGAGCATGTCTCTTGTATCTTTAAAGGCATTGATCTCATTGATGCTTTTAAACATAGGTGGCTCTGATGGTAAAGAATTTGCCTTCAGTGCAAGAGACCCGGTTTTGATTCCTGGGTTGGGAAGACCCGCTGGAGAAGGAAATGGCCACCCACTCCAGTGTTCCTGCCTGAAGAATTCTGTGGACAGAGGAGCCTGACAGCTATAGTCCATGGGGTCACAAAGAGTTGGACAAGACTGAGCAACTAATACTACTATTAATCCCACTGATAAGAGCTCCACCCTCAGGACCTAATTACCTCTCAAATGCCCCACCTCCAAATACCCTCACATGGGGATCAGGGCTTCTCCCCATCTGAATGGGGGGATGCATTCAGTCCATACCACATCATTATTGTATAAAGAATCTGCTTTCCCTGACTATGACAGCAAATCGGAAGCAATTCATGCAAAGAATTGCAGACATTAATGCCACCTTCAAATATATGAAGGATATAGGGGTAGGGCATCTCCACATTGCCATTCAATTTACTTCTTTGAGCCTTGCGGACTAAACAGACGTTTTAGAGATGGATGGTGATGGTGGTCACACAACAATGTGAATAAACTTAATGGCACTGAAATGTACTTAAAAATCATAAACACAGTAAATTTTATGTTATGTATATTCTATACCACATAAATATACTAGATGGATTACGGAAAAAAACAGTGGACTACCCCAACTGCAGCTGCTACTCTGGAAGCAGTGGGTTTTTTTTTCCCCGCTCTGACAGTGTATTTTTTAAATTTTATGTGGCTGCAAGGGGTATTCACTGCTATGCACAGGCTTACTCTAGTTGCAGTAAGCAGGGTCTTCTCATTGCAGTGGCCTCTCATTGCAGAGCACAGCCCCCAGTAGTTGCAGCATGCGGGCTCAGTAGTTGTGGCATGTAGACTTTAGCTGTCCCGTGGCACGTGTAACCTTTCCAGTTCAGTTCAGTTCAGTTCAGTCACTCAGTCGTGTCCGACTCTGCGACCTCATGAACTACAGCATGCCAGGCCTCCTTGTCCATCACCACCTCCCAGAATGCACCCAAACCCATGGCCATCGGGTTGAAGATACCATCCAGCCATCTCATCCTGTCGCCCCCTTCTCCTCCTGCCCTCAATCTTTCCCAGCACCAGGGTCTTTTCTAATGAGTCAGCTCTTCACATCAGGTGGCCAAAGTATTGGAGTTTCAGCTTCAACATCAGTCCTTCCAAAGAACATCCAGGACTGACCTCCTTTAGGATGGACTGGTTGGATCTCCTTGCAGTCCAAGGGGCTCTCAAGAGTCTTCTCCAACACCACATTTCAAAAGTATCAATTCTTCAGTGCTCAGCTTTCTTTCTAGTCCAACTCTCACATCCATACATGACTACTGGAAAAAGCATAGCCTGGACTAGATGGACCTTTCTTGGCAAAGTAAATCTCTGCTTTTTAATATGCTATCTAGGTTGGTCATAACTTTCCTTCCAAGGAGTAAGCGTCTTTTAATTTCATGGCTGCAATCACCATCTGCAGTGATTTTGGAGCCCAGAAAAATAAAGTCAGCCATTGTTTCCACTGTGTCCCCATCTATCTGCCATGAAGAGATGGGACTGGATGCCATGATCTTAGTTTTCTGAATGTTGAGCTTTACGCCAATTTTTTCACTCTCCTCTTTCACTTTCATCAAGAGGTTCTTTAGTTCTTCTTCACTTTCTGCCATAAGGGTGGTGTCATCTGCATATCTGAGATTATTGATATTTCTCCCACCAGAGATCAAACCCATGTCCCCTGCATTGGCTGGTAGATTCTTAACCACTGGATCACCAGGGAAGTCCTCTCTGACAGTTTTATTGAGATATAATCTCACACAATGAAGTTGTAAAGTGTGTAATTCAGTGGTTTTTAATATATTCACAAACCTGTCACTGAACACCACTATCTAGTTCCAAAACATTTTCATTATACTAAAAAGTAACACTATATCCATTAGCAGTCACTCGCTATACCTTCTTCTCTTTAATCACTGGGAAATATTTAAAACTAATCCACTTTGCCTCTGTGCATTTACCTATCCTGGACATGTCATATAAATAGAATCAAACAATATGTGGCCTTTTGTGCTTAACCAGGTAATATTCCATTGCGTGGACATACCACAATATATTTATGCATTCACTGGCTAAGACATTTGTATTATTTCCAGTTTGGGGCTATTACAATAGTGATGCTACAGGTATTCATTTACAAATGTTTATGCAGACATGTTTTCACTACTTGGGGATATACATCTAAAAGTAGAATTGCTGGGTCATATGGTAACACTATATGCTCTTCTTTTTGAGGAACTTCCAAACTTTCACAATTGCCAAACTTGTTTTATATCCTCACCAGCAATATTCGAGGGTTTCAACGTCTCCACCTTCCCATCAACACTTACTACTTCTCTCTCTTTGACTGCAGTCATCCTAGTGTATGTGAAGTGGCATCTCATTACAGCTTTGATTTGAATGACTGTAGTACCTTTATTGGGGGTAAAAAAAAAAAATCAACTCATTCTCTGACAGTTGGTATGTGACTACCAAACAGACAGGTGCATCCTTCTCAAAATGATCAAAAGTAGTTCAACTTCGTATGATGTTAAATAGGATCATCATTCTGTGGGTAACAAGATGATATATTCGTGCCCATGGTTATGTGACATGCTCTAAGTTAGCAGAATATAAGGAGACATTTGTGGCAACTGAGCAGAGGCTTACAATTGCATGCTTTCTCCCAGCCTCTCTCTCTCTTAATCCTATTACTTACACTGATCTCAACATAGATAGCTTATATTAAGTTATAACGAATTTATTTTTCAAAAACAAAAAATGAGTTGATTTACAGTATTTTGTACATGTGATTACATTTAAGCTCTCACTGAAAATATAAAATTAAATCAGTTCTTAGCAATTTCCAGAAAACCCTTTAACTATATGAATAGCTTCATAATAAATTAACTCTTCCTTGATCGCGATTATTAATGCAAATTACTTAGTGAGTTAAGTACACAGATCTGTGTCACGTTTGTCACCCTATGTGACACCATCCACCTTCTCAAAAACCTCTATTTAATTTGAGTCATCCTGATTCTCAATTCATACCTCCATTCTGCATGGGATGAGAAAGCCAGGAACTGAAAGAGTGAAGTATATTAAAGTGGGCTAATTGTAGGCTAACTGAGGGGCATTCTGCATGAGGCAGTCACAAACACAACTGTAAACACAATTCCCAGCTAGTTTATATACTCTAGACTGCCAATGTATAGGCCGCATTCCCAGAAAAATAAACCTCAACTAGGAAATAAAATATTCCTTAATACATTCATTTTTGCTTAAAAGGAAACATACTCATAGATCCTGGTGAAAAGACACAGAATGGCAAAAAGTAAAGTAAACATTAAAATTGACAGTGCTACTTTTAAAGCTAATTCAAAATCACTATCAATAATGTATTTACATTTAAAGTATAACTGATAACTTTTTACTAGATTATTTATAGTGAATAACTTTTTACTAGATTATTTATACTCAATATATTATTTCAATGGAATTTTAAGCAACTACAATTCAACTCCATGTAGTATCAACTTTTCTTCTCTTCTGAGTCTTGTACCAATTTCATCTTTTCTTTTAACTCCTTCTGATCTCTGGAATACTGTTCAAATATTGGTTGATAAATATATATTCCTCCAGCAATTCCAAGGAGGGTAGCAAAAAGCAGTTGTGGAAAAGTCAATCTTCCAAACATTTTTTCATCAAACACTTCACAGCACAAGGATGGTTCTAAAAAAACAAACTCCAGATCCAGGAACTCTCTTCAGGTCTGTATACAAAATAAATGGGAAGCAAAGCAATAACTCAGCACAATATCCTTTATAAAGACTTCATGCCGCTACTTTGCTCCTGCATAAACAGTATTTTTCTCATAATATGTAAATATGCTTTTTGATGTAACTAAAATAGGAATATAGATACAAAGGGAATATGAGAAATGAGGGTTAGCGGATGGTGTAAGATAAACCTAAATGCTATTACAGAATGTTTTCAGAGGTTTTAAACTGATACTTTATTAAATGGCAGAAGTGTGAAAAAATAGAGGAACATACTTTTTATGCGTTTAAAGGTATACAAAAACTATTAAAAGAAACAGCCTTCCACGAAAGTTAAATGTGGTTGCCAATCTCATCTGAAAGGGGGTAGATTTGTTACTTCTCATTAGTAGCTCTTCTTTACTATTTCATGACAGTATGTGTGATTAAAAACAGTTTTTAAAAACTAAAAGATTTTCTAGTTCCTTTGATGCTATAATAGATACAAACTGACATCACCTCTAAGTCATCTACCATCCATTTCTGACAAAAAATAAAATAGAGATTTCACTGGTTTTACTTTTAACAGCTGAAGAGTTAAGACTCTAGAACTTCTCAGAAAATTATATTCCTTGCAATAGTCAGTCTGATAAATTCTATGGTCCGGAGATACTAAGTACATATTTATAAGCAGGTAAAACAGAGCGAATCATTTTTGTTTTATTATAACAATATTTCACAGCCTCCTAAGCCAGTCCCCGAGGTCACAAAGTGGCGGAGTAACTAGTAGCTTCTTCTTAATATATCTCTAAAATCTTAATTTACGATTTTTCTGGGGGAAAAAAGTCTTTTTTCCTCCTGGACTCTACACTTAACTAGATAAATGAGAATTTCACCAAGCATGTTTTGGTTCGATGGCTACTGAGTGTAAGAAAAGAAGACATTTGCAAGTCAGCTCCTTGTAAAACAGACAGTTAAACCGCAAGTAAACTGGGGAAGGTTCCCTTTCCGCCACTAGTTCGCTAAGTGACACTAACCAAGTCCTTTAACCTTTGGGGGCCTCATTTTCCACATCTGTACAAGGGGTTAAATTACCCGTATCCCGCCTACGTCGCTCAACAAAGAGTCACTGTAACATCACCCAAAGCATGCAACATTACACCAACACTTCCGTTTGTAATTCTCGATACTATTACTACCACTCACACACCGTTCCCTTCAGCTCCCTGCCGCCTCCTACAAGCACCCGCAGAGGTGAGATCCAGTCCCTTTCAGCAGTTTCCGCACCCAAGCCGCAGAGACCACGAAACCAAAGGGAACAACCCCTCGAGAAAGAAATGTAGCAGGGAAAGCGCCGACCAGCCGGCGGCGAAGACGCAGACGCGTTGCCGAACCAGCAGTGGTGGGCCGCGGGGACCACCGTTGGGGGTGGGCGGGATGAAGATGCCTTTTCCCGGCTATCTCCGCGCCTGCCGGCACGGCGGCTCACAAAGACCAAACTTAGTGGGCGGAAGAGCAACGCGCGCCGCTTCGGCCATCCATTGCTGGGGACGTTGGTTGCTGGCGGTTCCCAGTGGACCTCAAAGCTGATGCAGAATGGAGCGAGACGACGGCGGAGGCGGCGGCCTCTTTTTCCGCCGTCTCCAGAACCGCTCCCATGAGAAGACGAAGCTGCGAACGAGAAAGTCCACCTTGTATCTCAGCCCGCAGAAGAGCACCGGGCGCTGCGGGGGTGAGTGAGGGGGTGTGGACGCCGAGCTGGGTGGTGGTGGCGGGAAATCGGCGACCCTGAACGAGGGCTCCATCTACTGGGGGCCGGGAGTGAGGGGGCATGGTGTGCCAAGAAATCGGATTTCGGATCCCCGCCTCTCGCAGGGCACTGTATTCTGCATTGTTTTGGGCCAGCTTCTCGCAGCCCTGTTAAGTGAATAAGCATGATGTGGCCATCCTGCCCCGGGGTTCCCAAAGTTTCGTATCTACGGAGGGCTGATTCCTGGAGAGAAACCAGGTCTGACCCCCGCCACATTGCTTTTTCCTGCTGGCCCCTCCGCCTTCTCTTTGGTCTTGTCGTCACCCTGACAGGAGAAACATCACCCTAGCAAGTGGGATTCTGATCTGTCAGAGGGGGTATTTAATATGTAGATAGGTTCCTCATTCATTCATTATATACTGCAGTGCTTTGTATGTGCCAAAGGCTGTTGTTTAAGGGCCAGTTCTGAGTACAGTTTCTTCTGCCTGAGGCCACAAAGTAAAAAGGAGAAAAGGAGAGAACAACAAGGTTTTCGGACAGCAGATACAGTCCAGTAGGGAGGTTTGTTTCTGAAAGATTAAAGTTCAGAAAGTATGTGGTGTTGAATGCACCAGGTGAGAACATTTAAAATGTGTTCCTGCATTCTCTGGCCTAAATCACAGCAGGATCCTCTATGACCCATCTCCTAGTGTAATGGAAATAAAAACAAAAATAAAACAGTGGGACCTAATTAGACTTAAAAGCTTTTGCACTACTAAGAAAACTATAAGCAAGGTGAAAAGACAACACTCAGAATGGGAGAAAATAACACATGAAACTGACAAAGAATCTTCAAAATATATAAGTAGCCCATGCAGCTCAATACCAGAAAAACAAACAACCCAATCAAAAAGTGGGGAGAAGACCTGAACATACATTTCTCCAAAGAATACATACAGATGGCTAAGAAACACATAAAAAGATGCAGAGCATTTCTCATTAGAGAAATGCAAATCACAACCACAATGAGGTATCATCTCAGAATGGCCATCATCAAAAAGTTTACAAACAGTAAATGCTGGAGAGGGTGTGAAGAAAAGGGAACCCTCTTACACTATTGGTGGGAATGCAAACTGATACAACCACTATGGAGAACAGTATGGAGACTCATTAAAAAACTAGGGATAAAAGTACCATATGACCCAGAAATCCCACTACTGGGCATATACTCTGAGGAAACCAGAATTGAAAAATACACGTTGTCTTGAATTGAAAAAGTACCCCCAATGTTCATTGCTGCACTATTTACAATAGCTAGGACATGGAAGCAACCTAGATGTACATCGGAAAATAGTACACATACACAATGGAATATTACTTAGCTATAAAAAGGAATGCATTTGAGTCAGTTCTAATGAGGTGGATGAACCTAGAACCTGTCATACAGAGTTAAGTATGAAAGACAAATATCATACATTAGTGCATATGTATGTTGACAACTGAACAATGGAATCTAGAAAGATGGTACCAATGTGCCGGGAAGCAAAGTAGACACAGACATAAAGAACAGACTTTTTGGACTCAGAGAAGGAGAGGGTGGGATTATTTGAGAGAATAGCATTGAAACATATATATTACCTATGTAAAATGATAGCCAATGGAAATCCGAGTATGACACAGGCACTCAAAGGCAGCGCTCTGCGACAACCTGGAGTGATGGGGTGGGAAGGAAGGTGGGGCGGGGTGTTCGTGAGGGAGGGGACACAGGTATACTTGTGGCCAGTTCAGGCTGATGCATGGCAAAAACCATCACAATATTTTAATTACCCTCCAATTAAAAAAAGAAAAATGTTCCTGAAGAATAAGGAATGAAAGTGCAGGAACCCAAAATGACAGTAAAAGACTCACAGTGGATCAGAGGCAGGTGTAAATCATCAGGAGACAGAAGGGGCAAGGCTAAATACAAGAAAGAAGTTAAAGCACCCTATATTTCAGTACCACCCAGTTGTTTCCCAGTTGAGCTCTATGTTGCCAGATCTTAAGGAGTTTTGATATGCTACAATACAGATGTTAACATAAAATCTGATTTTTAAATGTTGGCAACTAAATTCACATTTAAAAAATATTTAGTGTATAAAAGCTGTCCCTTTGTGATTAAGAGCAGGACTGGAGTCAACATACAGACCTGGTTTTGAATCCTGTTTATTTATAGCCTTTCTGACTTGGGAGAAGGCAGTCTAACTTCTGAGCCTTTTTTCTCATATAAAATAGGGCTAATGATACTTTCCCCATAGCAATGAGGACTAAATGACATAGTGCATGTGTAAAGGAATGAATTCAGTGCCTAGCATACAAAAGCATCAATAAAGACTATTTAAAAGTGTACAAAGTACAATTTTATATGCCAGTATATGCACATATACAAAATGTTGCTTCCTAAGTTAGTAATTTGTTAGCTGGTTTCTTTCATTATATACACATATATTAGCTTAAGGCCTTGGTTAATCCAATCTCTTTTTCAAAATGTATCTTAATATTTGATTTGTTAAATGAAAGGAGTGGTAATCCCCCACTGATAAGGCTTTGTCTAACCTTCCACCCAGGTCTGCTTTTGAGTAGTGTGGAGGGGCTGGAGTTCACCACTGCACTTTAACAGAGCCTGAGCAAGGGGCCAACCAGAGCAGGTTTTAGTTCTACAAGTGGAAGTTGCCTGACTCTTGTGCTACAATTACCTGTTTGTTCATTTTTTTCAGATCTTCTTGGTGAAAACATTTATCTGGTCTTGTTTATCATAGCATTACGAATATGTAACTGCTTTTTAGTCCAGACAAGTTTTGTTCCAGATGAATACTGGCAGTCTCTTGAAGTTGCACATCATATGGTTTTCAAATATCCTTTGTAGTTTTCTATTCCTAGACTAGAAATGTGTAGTCATCTCAGAAACTGTATTAGCTCTATGACATGTTTTCCATCAATTTTCCATATTTTCTCCAAGTAATTTTAACCTATAAAAGTGTGCCATTATTTTAGACTAATATTTCTCCTGTATCTTTCTTTGGTATTATTGTACTAAGCCTTTGGCATATATTCCCACAGTGCTCAGTAATGTGGAGGATATAGATGAAGTAAAAAACATTCCTGCTTTGAAGAAATTAAGTTTAGTTAGCCAACCACATTTTTATTTTAAATACCCTGTATAAAATACTATGTTTTTATTTAAGCTTCTTTGCTGAAAAATAAGTTTTATATGTAGAAATGAAAAGAGGTTTTTGTTTCAATGCTACTTAACATTAGTCCTTAATATTACTAATTATGGTTATTTGACCTGGGAATGGACAGAAAGATTGAGGGGTTATACTTACCCCTTAATCTTTGCAAGCATTTACAAGATTCTGCATCTTTTGGGGAAGGATAGTGTTCACTTGCTGGTAAGTTTAAATAAATGTAATCAAAATAGTCATTAACAGATTTCATCCTTTTTTTAAGGTTAATGTATATTAATTATTATTAAATGTTAATGATAATTATTATTTATGGAAGTTTGTTTTTAAAAGACTACTGTTGCTGAACTCTGACTGTATCTGGGAAGCCCAGGGTTCAAAGACACACGGTGATGTATAAGCAAGCATTCAATATGTGCTAAAAACATTGAACATTAAAGTATTCTTCTTTGAGAAATTCTATTAAGATATAAAGATGTTCAGAATGACTATATTATGTATTATTTGTACTTTAAAAGTAAATTTCCTTCATGAAAGAATCACTTAAGTGTTATATCTTATTTTTTTACTTGTTAACAGAAGGCCATGTTATGTGTTATGAAAACTAAATACATATAAACCTACTCAGGATTTAGTGTTGAAATTAAAAATTAGGAAAATTAACTTGACAAAAACATATTGATATGTACAGTCATTGTGCTGTGTAGTAATTAGTCATCAAGAGTGAGCAGGGTTGTAATACCTAGATAATGAATTTCTGGGGTCAGTTGCCAGGAAAAGATAGAAAAGAAGAACTAATGGTGCAGAAAGTTTTTCTAACCTCATTATCAACATCCTTTAAGCTATCATCAAATTGGACTCAACAGTTTGGGCCTTCCCCATTTTCTGTTAGGGAAGTGGTCCAGAATTCTAAAGGCAGCCCAAATCCTGAAGGGTTTTTTGAAGCCTGGAAAGACACTGAGGTTGTGGAGTTTTGTTTAGTTTTTTTTTTTTTTTTTTTTAAAGCTGTGTTGTACCCTCCCCTTTACAATGATACCTGATTACTCATTAGTGAAAAACAAAGACCATTATCAGTGAAATTGATGCTTCATTTGAGAATATCACAGGGAAGGAAAATTGAAAGCAGTAGGAGTGTTTCTCCCATTAACACACATAGAAGTTAGGAACTATGAATTGTTTTTTCATCTCTTACGACTACCCACTAGCTTCTAGATATGCAGGATATTCATATTTGCCTAGGCAAATGTATATAATATCCCAGAAAATAGGTTAGATTATGATTGAAGGAGTCTTCAAGATAGAACTTGAACAGAGAACCATTATGATGCTGTCAGTCATCATACTCTCATCTTGATTATTTTAGAAGATTATATAATTTTGAAACTAGAATGAGTCAAAGAAGTGATGAAGAAAACAGACCAAAGTCACTGCATGTTAAAAGCTAAAACCAGGTCCTATGTCTACTTATTCACAGTCCAGTGCTCTTTCCAGATAACTTCTCTCTAAACTTCATAAGGTATGTGGACAGAATTAAGGATGGCTTAGAGCTCTGCTGTTCAGTACAGAAGCCACCAGCCACATGTGGCTACTCAAGACTGGAAATGTGGCTAGTCCAAATTGAGACGGGATCTTAGTGTAAAATCCATACCAAGTGTCAAAGAACTAGAGCAAAAGAAGAATGTAAAATATTTCTGTAATTTTTACATTGATTAAATGTTGAAATGTTTCAGATATAATGAGTTAAATAAAAGTATTGAAATTCATTTTACCTGTTATGACATTTTTCACTTTTTGACTACTATAAAATTTTAAATTGAGTATGTGGCTCACATTGTATTTATGCTGGAGAGCACTGGCTTGGAATATTGTGAGAAGAAAGGGACAAAAAGGGAGACCTGTGGTGGGGGCAGTATACCACAGTGGGGGTTTTGAACAGTCAGAAGGTTGCACACAGGCATCCAGCTCCTGGAGCTTCCGGAAAGGAAGGGTCAGGATCTTAAAGAGCAGGAGTATAGAATGGTGAGCTGCCAACAAAGGCCTAATCTTCAGGGTTCACTCCTGGCACATTCCATCTCCTCTTTACTCCATCACACTAGTTTTTATTCTCCAGAAGCCACGTGTAATTCTTTAATTCTTGTCAGGGCCTTATAACCTGGAAGATTATGAAAAAGTCTGGAGAGACTGCTAACAACTGGAAATTTACAACTCCATTTATTTTTGTGTTCAGCTAAAATCTACCTTAAATTCAAGATTTTTACGTAACACTTCAAAAAGTCCTATTTATCCAGGATAAACATCTCCAGTCTTAAAACCTCATAATCATCTTGTAATTTATTAATGTCTAATCTTAAAATGTGGGTCTTGAAACTGAACACAATATTGAAAGCTAGGGCAAGTAGCTCAGAATATAGTGGGCTCATTAAGTTCATAAGTAACCATACTTCTCAGTGCACAAGAATTCTTTTAGTATTTTAGTGGCTACCTCAACACTCAGCTCATATCAAGTTTGTAGCGAAATTAACTTTTTACATGAAGTATTTGCAGACCTGGGAGGTGAGGAGGAGATTCTTTTGCAGGGCAAACAGAAGGTGAGTACAGAGGTGCCTTTTACTGTATTATATGGGCACAGTTTAAGTGGAATTATGACGTACAATGTACCATTACAATTAAAACACATATTTACAGAGTACTGATAAAGGACATAAAGCTAAAGTGATAGAAACGGCTGACAACTGAAAGTAAAGTAGCTCTAATTATAATGTAAAATTAGTGAAGTTTGATGCAATAAAATACAGATGTACATGTAAATTTTTAGAGACTCATCTTTTGAACAAACTAAAATTAAGTTGTGATCTACCAGCAAGTGTTTAGTTTGTTAATGATAACATTTTAAAACTCAAAGATATTAATGTATAATATAGAATCATTAACTGTAGTTTAGTTATAATACATTTACTTTCATTTTACTCTTCTTTAATATCATCTGAAAACCATATTTCTATAATAATAGATTACTTTAAGCTTTAAAAAAAAAAAAGAAACTCACATTAAGCAATGTAATTTAGTAGCTAAGAGCTTTGGAGTCAGGCAGACTTGGGTTTGAATCCTGACCTCCACATTAACTAGCTCTGCAGTTTGGGGGAAATTACATAACCTCTCTGTCCCTGTTTTCTCATTTATAATCCTGTCTCCATAGGACTGATAGAAGAACCAAATGAGCTGATATACATGAAGTACTTAGTATGCTACTTAGTCCACAGTATTGTAATATTTCATTAAAAATTACCTACTGTTATGCTAATGAAAACAACTAAATGTGCTTCTAAAATAGAGCCTTCACACAATGAAATTGGCAGCTGGCTACTTAAAATTAGTAGTATTATAATACATATATTAGAGAGAATGGGAAAGATAAAACTACCTTTTGGTATTTCTATGAAAATTAATGCAGTTTTTTGTAGAAAAACAGGTATTTTTGCGGAAGAATAGAATAATACATCTTTATTTAAAACTAAGAATGGCTTTCAATTGATGTTGGATAAGCTTATTGATTTCTTATGGTTTTAAAGTGTGAACTAACCAGAAATTTTTAATATCCTTTTTTTTTTTTTTTAAACTAACGAAGATTTGGATTCCTAGACTTGCCCAAGCACTTCTGTCTGCTATAGCAGACTTGAGGCTTTACTCTTTAATGAAGCAACTAGAAAATCAGCAAGTAGCACAATGGGTGGTAAGTCTAAAACACATTAGAAAATCTATTTCCTTCATTCCTGTGATCATGAAGCACATGAACAGGGCGGTCGACATGACTGATTTCCCAAGGCAGTTTCAGAAGATAACCTGTACAACTTTACAAAGGTACTTCCATGATTCAGAATAGTAAGATGCAAGTGGACATGCTGTCTGCTTCTGAATGAGCCCTATGTGGTGGAGGCCACGACCCGAGAGAGGCCGAAGCCTAGGACACAGCCCAGGGAAGCACCATGACTCACTTGCCATAATATTCAGTAGGGACAGTTCTAAACTAGTGCCTACCGCATGGATTACCTCAGCTGTTTACAATCCTTTCACTATTCCTCCAACTACCTGCAACTCAGGCCTGAGAAGTCTCTTCTCACTGATGCAATCTTCACTTTTGGCTAGAATAATGGAAAAGGTACATTTGTCTTTTGACTTATTTCACAGTGAGGACATTCTCAATCTTCCATTCAAATCCTGAATGGATTTTCCCAGTTAAGCCTATCCTAAAGAGTTAAGTAAGCTTATATAAACCAACTTAGAAATCTTATTACCTTTTTTATATTTCTGTAGGCAAATATGTTTCAAATTACAGATAACCAATATACCAACACATTTCTGAAATTTAGTGTTAATTTATTAACATTAATTAATACATTTCTGCAGGTAGTGTTTTGACTTGCATTAAAAAGACAGATTACTTTAGCAATCTAGTCCTTCAAGGATTAAGTCAGTCTCTTTAATTTGTGCTTATATACTGCCCTAGGCTGAACCTAAAACAGCAAAGACATTATGCCTTTAAATCTTTCCTCCAAAGTGGCAGCATCACGATCTTCTAGTTCAGGAAGAGTCTTTAACTTCACAAAAAGAAGTTAACTGGGAACATATTTTAAAGTCTGTATTGGCAGAGATAGGAAGCTGGTATGACATGTCTTAACATCCTTGAAGCAACTAACAAGTTTCTTTTAAAGACATTTGTTTTGCAGACTTAATGATGCTTCTGTTTGCATGTTCTACCAAAAAGTGGTTTATTAATTTAGTCAATTTCCAAATTAAAATTTAATGCATTTTCCTAATAAGTCAACTTTTTGTGCTATGTGTTGTCTTCAATTTCCCATCAGGAAATAAGACAACATTCCAAACCAAGGTCAATAAAAGTATCAATAAAATACTTGTCAGTAATATGACAATTTGAGTAATACTGATTATAAAACTCTAGCTATGAATTTCAGTGTTTTAAACTCTGCTGTCAAGGAATCTGTATTTTTTTAATATATTTTGTTAGTGTGAAGTGAGATTTCAATCAAATGAAATGCCATAAAAATGTCCCTAAAAGAATAAACTTAACTTTAACAAATATAGATCTGATTCTCATAGACATGTGTTTGACATAACTTCTTAAAAACAATGTTTGGACATGCCCATTTTTAACATTAGACTTGCTTGCTGTTTTCCTTAGAAGATAATATTAAGCTTTTCCATTTCCCACTCCATATATATTTGCTTATAATTGTTCTTAGTTTTTTTGCCAGTTATGCTCTTGGTTCACGTGGTATTGCTGTACCAGAACTCTTACAAACACCATGGAAACTGTTCTCACTATAATTGCTCTTTTCTACTATCCTTTGGAAGGTTCAAAGTCTATGAACAGGTGAGTTACAGTACTGCTACAATTAGGTACAAAACTCTAAAGAGTGGTTTTGAGAGATCTTAAATTATCAATATATTGCAATATCCAGTGGACCCCCCCAATATTCATGAAGGCTATCAGAACCACAGATTCACAGTTGACATATTTATTACAGGAGGAGAGAGAGATACTCAGACTAGATAACCAAAGAGAGTTTAATAAAAGGACTGTTTACAAAGGTATAAACAATGTTTAGAAAAGCTAGTAAGGGGATACCATGGTACCTGAGGGCTAGTCACACAAGAAGTTTCTGTTATCCTTTGGCCTCAGGGAGTAAGGAGAGGAAACAGTTACTGAAATCCCTAGAACTCTTTTAGAGAGGACCCCAACCCGAGAGGGGTACAGCCAGCCTTCATCCATAGCAAGGAAAGAGCAGGGTGAATGACATACACTGACTCTAATGACCTCCAGTTAACCAACGCTAACGAGAAGCCAAAGAGCAAGACAGCCCATTGATACAGTCCATACAGGTCACCCCCCCTACACCCTGAGCAGGTGAAGAATAGAGTAGAACCTGGATGGGCAAATAGAAAATACATGGACGTGGTTTGGGTTTATATAAATTGGTACAAAATACTAAGAAAAAGGAACATCAGATTAGGGTTTCACTGTATTCTAAGCAGGTTGTCTGGATGAGCTAATGTGCAGTAAGATGTGTGAGAGAATAGAGGGATGAGGAATGAGGCTAGCATGGCATTTTGCCCTTCTCCAGAATTCAGATTTTATAAGTAGCAGGGTACTGGTAGCTTTGAAAAGCATGACACAATTAAACATGATTTAGAAATAATTCTCTCCTAGTAGCAGTACTGAGGATATACTAAAAGGGAGAAAGCTAGAAAATCTGGGAATCTAGTTAAGAAGCTAGTATCCATTCTTCCTTATATACAAGGTTGTTGAGGATCAAACCAAATAAGATCATTTCTGCATTAAGACTCCTGACTGCTAGAATAGGCATTCACTTATGTTGCCTATAGATGAGGATGTCTAAACACTGATTTCTGTCAAATGAGAATAGAGCCACTTTCAAGAATTAAATGAGAATCTATAGACAGTGTGGCCTATTACAGAGTAAGTGTTGAGTAAGTATTGATGGTGACAATGATATTCTTTCTGCAAATATTTCTGCAAAATTAGAAATAATGACTATGAAAAGATTCCAAACAAGTGACACAACTATGAGAAGATTTTAGCCAAGTGAGAGAACTTGATGTAAAATCATGGCAATGGGAAGGAAAGTGGATGTGTGGGATGAAAGTTGGGATTTAAGGTGACTCCAAATTTTAAGACTGAGAAAATGAGTGATACTGTTAAATACTAGACACTAAACATGTTTGTGAGAAAGTTGTGGAGCTTATTTCATATACTTTGATTTCAAATTCCAGTAAGAGTTATGTAGAAATATTCAGAAAGGAGTAAGAAATCCAAGTTGGAAAATTTGGAGTGAGGTTAGGTAGGACTAGATACAGTTGGGCATCCCTTAGGTAGTTTCGCTATGGCAGAATTTGCAAATTAGGCTGACTACAAGTTCAGGCCAAGCCAGAGGTGTTTTATTTCACCTGCTCAGTGTTTGTTTTTGTTCTTTACGTTTACTACTTGGCAAAGTTTTTAAATTGGGAGATCTTACCTAAAATCTTGATTTCTGGTTTCTCTTGAAAAAATGTAAGGCCTAGCAACATTCTGGGCTGATTCCTTCATGACACTATTGGAGGTACCATGCAGCCAGTACCACAAATTTTTATTACTTACCTGGTCTCCGTAAGAAGTTGAACTTGAAATCCCTATTCTTACATCTTCACCAACATTGGAAATTTCTTTATAGTTACTTATTAGTTAATAGGTATATCATACTACCATAAAGTTATTTTGCCATTGTCTGTTGTCTTGATGATTAAATTATTAGGTGCTCTCCTTCAACTATTGAGAGAGGTCCTAATAGTAAAAACCCACATTTCTATCCATGATCATATAGGTTTTTACAGTAAGCTTTTTTAAAATCAGGTGTGTGTATATATGTATACATGTACATATAGATACATGTATCTTTCAGATGGGCAAAACTACAAGCCTACTTTCTGAACAAAACCACATATGCCCAGAAGCCCATCACCTAAATAATCCCAATGTTTCTTTAAAAGAGCTTTTTCCTCCTTAGAAAATGTATGTCTTTTATCTTGGTAGGAGATACTTCCACCAGAAAAGGATTTGACACAGTTTTTTTATGGTTAAAAGTTGATATACCTCTCAGTAAATAAAACTAACATTAAGATTAGAATAACTTCTTATTTGGAAATACTAGGATATTAAGTAAAGCTGGAAAAGACCTTACATATTACCTCTTTTTTATGGATGAGAAAAATTAAGAACCAGAAAGTTTAGGTAACTTCCCCATGTTCTCATAGCTCTAATTTAAAAAAAAAAGTAATACCACAGATTAGATAGATAACCTCTGAACTCATTTCCAAGTTGTCTTAACAATACCTTTTCCTTGCGTATAGTGTGAAGTACTCATCCCTGGTGGCACTTGCCTTCATAATCCGTCCCACAGCTGTTATTCCATGGATACCTTTGCTGTTCAGACATTTCTGGCAAGAACAGAGAAAGCTTGATCTTATTCTACATCAGTTTTTACCTGTAGGGTAAGTATGGCTACAATCCATCATATTAATTTTAATAATATGAACGAGATCTTACATCTTTTTAGTCAGGTATATCTTCTGATATCACTGAGAATTATCAGACCAAGGAAACAGTATTTTTAGTTGTGATTCTGAGAATTTTAATTTGCTTAAATGAGGATCCTGGAAGTTCTTCTAAATTATAACTTTCCTATGCTTTATTAAGTATTTTTCAAATATATTTTAAGGATACTTGATTCCTTCACATTTGTATGGGGTTTTGTAATAAACACACAATATATATTCACATATTACCTGATCTTCACAATTCTTGGATCTAGGCAATGTAGGTGTGTTTTTACTTTGTGATACAGAAAATGGAGGGCTTGATGAAATTAAATTAGCCAGTGTCACTGGGTTGCTGTGATGAAAATGAGATTGAAACCCAGGTTCTCTAATTACATTTTGAGCTCCTAGGATCAGAATTATACAAGGTACCTAGTGGAATATATAAAATAATTATTCATTGAAGGAATGAATGCACTTTGACTCTTAAAACAGTGATCTTTTTAATATATTAGTAGTCACTCTATACAGGCTATTTTTGGTAGCTATTAAAAAAGGACAAAATCACATGGTGGCCAAGTTGCCACTATTGTCATTTCTCAGATTTACTGACACTGTTTTGACTGTAAAGCATTCATTCAGCAAATATTTAATCCTAATATGTGCTAGGTGCTGTTCCACATGCTAGAGATACAGCAATTTAACAAAATGAATTCCATTCCTTCATGAATTACACATTCCAGTTTGGGGAGACAGCTAAAAACTATGATTAATTTATGTTTCAAGTGACAATGCATTCTATAGGGAAAAATCATAAGAGTCTTCAGCTGAAACTACAGACCCAGTCAACATCCTAACAAGTTATGAGATCTTGAGTCAGAGGTACCCAGCTAAGCTGTGCCTGGATTCTTGAGCCACAGAAGCTGTGAGATAATAAATGTTCATAGTTTTAGTCTGTCAAAACATTTGGGGATGATCATGCAGCAATAGGTAATACAGAATTTATTACTTTTGAAAAGTTAAAATACAGCTTTTCTCAATGAAATATCTTTCAAAACATGTAAATCCATATTCAGCTGGAGAAACTTTTGAAACATTTTTAAAGTAGCTTTTGATGCTATATGCCACTAAATCATATGCCATCGCTGGATTTTCAGTAGGTTCAAAATGTTAGTCACCATTCTATTTTGTTTTACAGATTTGTCACTTTGAGTTTGTCTCTGATAATTGATCGTATTTTTTTTGGTCAAGTAAGTAAAAATAAATTTTTTTTAAGTTACTTTAATATAGTCATTTATTACACTAAAAACTCAGCCTCACTTTTAAATCCATGAGTATCTATAAACACAGGCAAACCATTTTTTTAATAATATGGGATATATTAGGAAAAAGCTAGTAGCATATGCCTTTGGTTCACTTTGCTGTACTTTCCATATAACAGAATTGTGTATTCTTAATTGAAGTTCTAAAGAGTCCATTTAAAGCACTGTTGTCAGGTTTGTAACAATAAAGGTTAACTTTTAAATGATTTTAGTTAACCTCAATTATTCAGAATTCATATTAACCAGAATATTCTTTAAGCATCTGGTTTAATCTTATTGGTAATAGATTTAGTATTGGTAATATAGGTTTAATCTAATAATAATGGTAATAGGTTTAATCTAATTGGTAATAGCCTCTGGTTGTTTTTTAGTTCCCTGTTTTTAAGTCACTTTTAGGTTCTGGAATCAGACGCTACTGTCTGAAGCCTAGTGTATTACGATGTAAGATCTTGAACCAGTTATTCTTGCCATTTTCCTTATCTGGAAATAATTGTGGTACTTGTCTCTTAAGGTTGGAGGATTAAATGAGATAATACATGTAAAATGCTTACAACATTGCATGGCAAAAGTCAGCACTTATGTTAGCTACTATTGTTGTTATTACCTACTTTATGCTGTAATTCAAAGTGCAGTGTTTTCAGAGCTTTATCTTGTGTGTTTGTGTGTTTGTGTGTGTGTGTGTGTGTGTGTTCCAGCAATTCTCTTTTTTAATTTTCTTTACTTTATTGTGTTGGTTTTGCCATACATTGACATGAATCTGCCATGGGTATACATATGTTCCCCCTCCAGAACCCCCCTCCCTCCTCCCTCCCGATTCCCTCCCCCTGGGTCATCCCAGTGCACCAGCCCCGAGCATCAGACCTGGGCTGGCGATTGATTTCACATATGATAATTAACATGTTTCAATGCCATTCTCCCATATCATCCCACCCTTGCCCTCTTCCACAGATATTACCTATTATCTTAATAGGTAATATGTGATGCCATAGGTAGTACTACAGTAAAATTTTTAATATGGGTACCAAACACATATAAAAGTTATTTTCTTTGATTCTTTATGTCTGCATGCTACACTGTCAAAATGGGCATAAACAATTATACTCTCTTGAATCTCAAAAACCTAGTGTTTCACAAAGAACACATTAATACTTATAAAAAGTTAATAAATGATTTCACTGTTATTATAAATAACAATGAAAAGAGAACTGTTCAAAATCGATGGGATGCAGCAGAAGCAGTTCTTGGATGGAAGTTCATAGTGATACAGGCTTTCCTCAAAAAGCAAGAAAAATCTAAAATGAACAACCTAACCTTACCACTTAAAAGAGTTAGAAAAAGAAAAACAAAACCAGAAATCAGCAGAAGGAAGGAAATAATAAAGATTAGAGAGAAAATTAAGAGATGAAAAAAATCAGTAAAACCAAGAGCTGGTTCTCTGAAAGGGTAATAAACAAGATTGACAAACCTCTGGCCAGGCTCACCAAGAAAAGAGAGAGGACCCAAATAAATTAAGAAATGAAAAAGGAAATGTTAACAACTGATACTACATAAATACAAAACAACATTATACTATGAACAATTATATGCCAACAAATCTGACAACCTAGAAGAAATAGATAAGTTTCTAGAAACATTCAGTCCACCAAAACTGAATCAAGAAGAAATTGATTCACTTCTTGAATTGTGCTCTTTCAGTCACTAGAGGAGAAACAGAATCTGTAATTAAAAAAAAACTCATTACAAACAAAAGTCCAGGACCAGATGGCTTCACAGGCAAATTCTACCAAACATGTGAAGAAGAGCTTATACTGATCAGGATCACTCCCAAAGACATTCTATGAAGCCGTCATCACCCTCATACCAAAACTAGACAAAGATATCACCAAAAGAGAAAATTACAGGCCAATACTTTTGATGAATATTGATGCAAAAATTCTCAACAAAATATTAGCAAACCAAATCCAAAAACACAGAGAAAAGATTGTATACCACGACCAAGTGGGATTCATCCCAGGTTCACGAGGATGGTTCAACATAGGCAAATCAATGTGATACAACACAGCAGAAGACAGAAGCCACATGATCATCTCACTATATGCATAAAAAGCATTTGCCATAACTCAACATTCATGATAAAAAAAAAAAAAAACTCTTGCCAAAGTGGGTATAGAAGGAACATAACTCAACAAAAGCTTTTTAAGACAAACCCATGGGCTTCCCAAGTGGCTCAACGGTGAAGAATATGACTGCCAATGCAGGAGACACAAGAGATGTTGGTTCAATACCTGGGTCAGGAAGATCCCCTTGGAGGAAGAAATGGCAACTCACTCCAGTATTCTTGCCTGGGGAAAATCCCATGGGTTGAGGAGCATGGCAGGCTTCAGTCCATGGGGTTGCAGAGTCAGACATGACTTCAGCAACTGAGCACACACACATGACAAACCCACAGCCAATATAATAGTCAATGGTGAAAAGCTGAAAGCCTTCCCACTAAAACCTGGAAGAAGATAAGGATGCCCATTCTCACCTGTTCTGTTCAACATAGTACTGGAAGTCCTAGCCACAGCAGTCAGAGAAGAAAATAAATAAAAGGTATTCAAATTGGAAAGAAGAGGTAAAATTGTCATTATAGCAGATAACATGATACCATCTACAGAAAAAATCTGAAGACTCCACACACAAACTACTAGAACTGATAAATGAACTCAGCAAGGTAGCAGGATACAAAATTAACATACATAAATCCTTTGCATTTCTTTACACTAACAGTGAAATATCAGAAAGGGAATGCAAAAAAAAAAAATACCTTTCAAAATCACACCACTGAAAATAAAATACTTAGGAATAAACCTGACCAAGGAGGTGAAAAGCTTATATACTGAGAACTATAAAACATTAATAAAGGAAACTTAAGATGATTCAAAGAAATAGAAAGATATCCCATGCACTTGCATTTAAAGAATTTATACTGTTAAAATGGCCATACTACCCACAGCAATCTACAGATTTAATGTGATTGCTCCTATCAAATTACTCATGACATTTTTCACAGAACTAGAACAATCCTAAAGTTTAAATGGAACCATAATAGACCCTGAATTGCTAAAGCATCCTTCAGAAAAGAACAAAGTAGGAGGCATAACCCTCCCAGACTTCAGACAATACTACAAAGTTACAGTAACAAATCAGCATGGTACTGGCACAAAAATGGATATATGGATCAATGGAACTGAATAGAGAGCCTAGAAATAAACCCACACGCCTACAGTCAATTAATCTTTGAAAAAGGAGGTAATATGGAAAAAAGACAGTCTCCTCAGCAACTGGTTAATAGGAAAGTTGGACAGTTACCTGTAAATCAATGAAGTTAGAATACACTTTCTCACCACACACAAAAATAAACTCAAAATGTCTGCTTAAAGACTTATAAGACATGACACCATAAAACTCCTAGAAGAGATCATAAGCAAAATATTCTCTGATATAAATCATGCCAATGTTTTCTTAGGTCAATCTCCCAAGGCAATAGAAATAAAAATAAATATAAACAAATGGGGACGGGGAACACATGTACACCCATGGCTGATTCATGTCAATGTATGGCGAAAACCACTACAATATTGTAAAGTAATTAGCCTCCAATTAAAATAAATTAATTAAATTAAGAAAAATATGAAAAAAACAAATGCAACCTAATCAAACTTATAGATTTTGCATAGCAAAAGAAACCATAAAAAAGAAACAAAGACAATTTAAAGAACAGGAGAAAATATTTGCAAATGATACAACCAACAAGGGCTTAATTCCCAGAATATGCCAACAGTTTGTATAACTCAACAACAGAAAAACAACAACCCAATCAAAAAATGGGCAGACATTTCTCCAAAGAAGAAATACAATGGCCAATAGGTACATGAAAAGATGTTCATCATCACTATTAGAAAAATGCAAATCAAAGCTACGAGGTACCAGCTCACACTGGTCAGAATGGCCATCATTAAAAACTACAATTAACAAATGCTTGAGAGAATGTGGAGAAAAGGGAACCCTTTTATACCTTTGGCGGGAATGTAAGCTTACGGTACAGCCACTATGGAAAACGTATGAAGGTTCCTCAGAAACTGAAAATCAGAATTACCATGTAATCCAGCAATCCCAATCCTGGGATTTTTGCCATATATCCAGACAAAACTTAAATCTAAAAAGATACTGGCACCATTATGTTTATAGTAGCATTATTCACAATAGTCAAAACATGGAAACAACATAAATATCCATTGACAGATAAATGGATAAACATACAATGGAATACTACTCAGCCATAAAAAAAGACTGAAATAATGCCATGTGCAGCAACATGGATGCAACTAGAGATGATCATACTAAATGAATTCAGTCAGTCAGAGAAAGACAAATACCGTATGTATCATTTATATGTGGAATCTATAAAATAGGACACAGATCAACCTGTCTGTGAAACAGAAACACTCGGGGACATAAGAGAACAGACTTGTGGTTGCCAAGGGGAAGGGGGTGGGAGGAGGGTTGGAGATTGAGAGTTTATGATTAGTAGATGCAAATTGTTATATGGATAATGGATAAACAAGATTCTATTATATAGCACAGTATTATAATAGTATTCAGTATACTATTATAAACCATAAACAGTATAAAAAAGTATTATTGCATATTCAAAATTATCAATGTAAACTACTAGTGTTCAGATTTCATTCTAATTTCATGATTATGCCAAATTCCCCAATGCCAAAAATTCATACTTGGTATTAACACATTTCTATTTCTTTTTCCTTTAACTATCCCAGTGGACTCTGGTTCAATACAATTTTTTGAAATTCAACGTGCTGCAGGATTTGGGATCATTTTATGGTTCTCATCCATGGCACTGGTACTTCAGTCAAGGATTTCCAGCTGTTCTGGGTACTCACTTACCCTTCTTTATTCATGGCTGCTTTCTAGCCCCAAAGAGGTATAGAATATTTTTGGTGACTGTGCTATGGACACTGCTGGTTTATAGGTAAGATTTTATTTGTTCAAATAGTTCATTTTTTAAATGTTACCAAGAAATTAAATTCTTTGAAAGGTAAATTATCTATCTCTTGCAGGTTCATTAATTCTTATGATTTGTAAGTGGGAATTATTTAGCAGATTGAAAATGCAGTGATTATGCTGGTACTCAGGGCTTCCCTGGTGGCTCAGTGGTAAAGAATCCACCTGTAATGCAAGAGATGTGGGTTCAATCCCTGGGTGGGGAAGATCCCTTGGAGAAAGAAACAGCAACCCACTCCAGTGTTCTTGTCTTAGAAACCCCATGGACAGAGGAGCCTGACTGGCTACAATTCATAGGGTCAGAAAGAGTCAGACGTGACTTAGCATTTAAACAACAAACAAATGCTGATGCTCAGACCAACTGAATACTTTTAATACATTCTCCAGATCTTCCCAACCCAGGGATCAAACCCGAGTCTCCTGCATTGCAGGCAGATTCTTTACAGTCTGAGCCACCAGGGAAGCCCTTCTGATACATATAGTTTGCTTAATAAGATTCAATTTTAAGAGGTTGAAAATTGTATTTGCTTTTAAAAGACAGAAACCACCAAAATTTTAAGTACTGTATTTCTAAATGAAAATGTATACATTTCTATTTGAAATTTGATTAATATAACTTACTTGGGTTGGTAACAGAAATTGCTTTAGAATGCAATTGTATTTTGGAATTTCACATTGACATCAACTGTTGGCATTACTTTTAACACATCATCATCACCATATAACTAAAAAATAATGAGACTGATTCCTGAAGCATGAAATTCAGTCTCATAACTACAAAAAGAGATAATGTTAATTATATTCACTTTAAATAACATGAATTTCTTAAACCATCATTTAATATGAGAAAATAATATTTTCTTTGAATATCTTTTTATTATAGCATGTTGAGCCACAAAGAATTCAGGTTTATCTATCCAGTTTTACCATTTTGTATGGTGTTCTGTGGTAAGTATTTTTGTAAAATAGAGAAAAAAGCCAATAAAGACACCAAGAACAATCAATGCTTATTAAACTCTAAAATATTTTCTACTAGGCTAAGTAAGGATTGCTCCTTAATTACAAATTGATTATATTACTACAGCTTTCCCTTTCTGCAGCCAATATATCCTTTTTTCCTCCCTCAATGTCCTTTTTTCCTATGTCCTGTAACGTGAGATAAAAATATAAGGATTCAGCACCCATAGTACCTTTTGATGGTGGTGTTTCTGGCTGTTAGAAATCTTTCACTGAAAAGTAATATGTCTATTTCAGAATAGCTAATTTAAATTTATGGTTAAACTACAAGTTCTACATTCCACAAATGGAAAATTAATGTTGAAACTAGTTTTTAATGCTTTATATACATTTATCCCTTCAAGAGTCAGTCCCAACACATAGCAGTTTTTAACGTGATTCACATCTCTGGTTTCATTTGCCACCTTTCTCCGTGTCTCCACTAGGTCTTTGCATACATTTGACTTCTAAAGTCTTATATTACTAAGCTCTGGAATATATGAATTTTTATGTTGGTTTGGAAAATTTATGAATTGAAACTTTATTAACTTAAAGTTTAATTCAGAATGATTTGTTGGCTTGCTTCAAATATTAATCACCAAAAAAAGAAAAATCACTGGACTAAGGAAGGAAGAAATGATAATCAAACTAGACCTGGAGGCTCAGAAAAATGAGGGAACTAATGGCAACAAACTTTTTACTTAAAGAACAAAAAACCCTCCAAATTCACTGAGTTAAGCAGCCTTCTTTGGCCAAGTATAAATATCGTCTCCCACACCTCAGATGTATGTACTCTCTTTAGACACAAACATACATATCTATATATTTGAAATATCTAAAGTACTGAAACCAAAGTTAGTGTCATATAGTATCTTTATACAGTCTTACTTCATCTACAGATGCAGGCACAAAAAATATATGCATCTAAGAGCTATTTGGCAAGTCTTTAGAATAGTGGGACCATTTAACAGAACAATTCTGTTCATAAATTACTATTCAGATTTAGGGTTTGTTTTTTTTTTTTAACAACCACTTGAGTTAGTTATAATTGTTTACTTTTCACCCAGGTGAACACTGCCAGATACTACTGGAGGGCAAATATTTCTGTGCACATTTTGTTTAGTTTGGTTGATTTAGGAACTTGGTTACATTCCATTTTTATAATCTGGTTTTTCCAGCATTCTATTTCTCTGCTCCGTGTCTTTACAGACTGTTTTAAAGACTGAGTTGTCTAAATCCTCATTCCCTTTTCAAGAGAGTGAATCTTAAGTGGGAGGGTCTTGGTAACCTGTTTCCAGTCCCAAACACTGAGATAAAATGCTGCTGTGGGTTGAAGAGACACCTTTCTAATGGAAAGAATCTGCCTTTCTTCCATCTTGTGTCTATTCAGAAAGATCCTTCAAGGACAGAGACCTAGAAAAACCCCTGATCTTCTCACAGGATGTGAGCTTTTCCCTCAGACACGTGTACCTAAGGTTCCTGAGTAAGCCAAAAATTCTGATACCTTGGAGACGCGTACTTTTACTAAGAATTAGAACTGTTACGCCGAGTTCCAACAAGACCAGTTAACTAGTGAGTTCACCTAGACCAAAGTCTGGATGTTCAGGAATGATTTCAGTCAGACAAAGGTCTCTTTGGAGTTCCAGATGTTTTAAATGGCACAATTTTCTGGCCCATTTTTCTTTTCGAGCCACTTGAAATCTTGAGTTATGTTGTACCTCAAATCTGTTTTTACTCTATTCTTATGTGACCTATTTTAACCTGATTTTATATAAACATGACAATTCTATTGGCAATTACAGTGTAACAAGTCACCTCAACACTTAGTAGCTTACAATTATTATTTACAAATTGACAGCTCAGGTGGGTAATTCTCCACTGAGCTCACTTATGCAAATATGACCAGCTGCGGAGGAGGTAGACCGCTCTGCCGAACTAGGCTGGGCTGTCACATACTTGGGATTCAGCTGGCTATTGGTCAGGGTACCTAAGCTCTTTTGTGGGCTCTCATTCTCCAGCAGGCTATCTGGTGCTGAATAAGCTAGGTGTAGGCAGGGATCCGAGAGAGGGAGGCCCAAGCATGGAACCGGCACACTGCCACTTCTACCACATTCTTTTAGTCAACCAAGTCACAAAGCCAGGCTAGATTAAGAGATGACAAACTTCAGGCTAGCGTGGGGACAAGACACAGGAAGAGAAATAACTACAGCTGTTTGTTTCAATCTACAGTAACTTGTCTTGCCTAACTTGAACTTTCCTCAATCCTACTCAAAACACCTTAATTCTAGATCAGAATGTTGGCTCTGATCCTTAGTGAACTGTATAACCTTGTACCTCAGTTTCCTTACCTGTAAAAGAAAGGTGTCACTAGTCTAATAATGCTGAAATTCTTAGACTAAACTTCTGTCATTTGAGCTGTTTCTAGTTCTGGGTTGGGTTTCTGCTTAATCTGTTTTTACTTCAGTGGCCTGCATGTCTCTGATTAGGCCACTTTGTTTTTCCATATGCTAATCTTTTTTAGCAAAACCACACTTTTGCTGTTTCAAAAGTCAGATAACCAGTGTTACAGAACTAGTTCCCCTACCCTCCCTCCCATTACCATGCTCAGAGGCATCACTTACACCCTCTTAACTGTTCAGTGTCTCCAAATTGCCTAACACAACAGTGAAAGAAAACAAACAAACATAAATCTACTTCCAGAAAGAGATCCATGCTACCACTCACAAACTGACCACTGAAAATCTCCCAGGAGCCTAGTTGTATATTTTTCTAAGAATAATACAAAATTAAATTTCCTCCAGAATTACTGAGACTTGTATGTACACAATTTATCACTAGTGCTTGGGAGATTAAAGAGATAGGTAAATGGAGTAAAAACAAGTTCTATATATTTAGCAACTACGTACCAGGACTGGCACTGTACACACATTTTCCCCTAATATTTGAAAAAGGTACTGTTGCAGATGGGGAAACTAATGCCAAAGCTAGAATTCAAATCTGAACTCCCTAGCCATACTCTTTCTGCTATAGGTCAATTCCTTTTTCTAGAAAAAGGTCAAGATCTGGATGATATTGGACAATGACAGTGAATAGTCAGAGAAATTACAAACATGGCCCAATGCTTATTTCATGTTTTTCCATGACAGCATTTCAGCTTGAACTACACTTCCATTAAAGATTATAAATATATTTGCAATGAATATTCACTTAGGTATAAGAAAAAAATTACCAGTGTTACCATTCAATGTGTCTGTCTTTATATAGGATACTCACTAAACAACTTGAAAACATGGAAGAAACCAGCTCTAAGTTTTCTGTTTTTATCAAATATGATCCTTGCCCTCTATACTGGTTTAGTTCATCAACGAGGTACTCTTGATGTCATGACTAATATTCAAGAACTCTCTTACAACAATACAAATGTATCTTCAGCTTCAGTACTTATGACGATGCCTTGTCACTCGACCCCTTATTACAGGTAATAAAAGTTGTTCACTAAACACTGTGACTATAAAAACGACTTTAAAACTCCTTTTGGACTCCTGAATTTAAATTAATTGGTCAGATTATAAGGCATTTGAAACTCCTGTTTATGTCAATGAAAATCATATACCACTTTTAAATAGACTTTAATATTCAAAACAACTTACATTTAAATACTCTGATCAAATAAACCTATACAGTATTTTACACTACCTTTAAAAGGTACTCTTAGAAAAAAAAACCTCAGGTACCATTGATCTTAATATAAATCTTTGTGATACATCTTATATTTACATAATTTTTAAATGATCTCAGAACATGGGATTCAAATCCAGATTTACTGATGGGGATTGTTGTCCTGGTCTTAAACCAGTGTTTTTAATTTCTTTAGATATCAGCTGTCTTGCTTGTAAAAGTTAAGGAATTCAATTAGATGATATTCTAATGCTTGGGTTAAGTGTGTCTGGGAAGTACAGTGAAAGTGCCTAAATTATGCAGGGCATTTAAAAATACATCATGGACACTAAGCTTGTATTTCAGGGAGCTGTATTACTTCACCAATTGCCTAATAATGATAAAAGGGCAAAGAAAACAGCTTTCCTAAAGAAAATTCTTTACCTATCTAGAGTTAATCTGAAGTTAATTTTCCATGTGCACAGTCAGTACCAAAGTTGATATCATTTTACAGTAATTTAACACTTTCGGAATACTCTGCTTAACTGAATCATTAATGCCAATCATTAATAGGCTATTTGGAAAACTGGAATTGTCCAGTGAAAGCCACATCTGGATGCAAGACCCCAAACAGCCTTTTAACTTGAAGATCCCATTCTATATAAAAAAGACTAGAGCTGAGAGAGGGATGTTCACTCTCCCTATATTCTTCAGAGAACAGGAATCCTAGAGGTACTGTTACTGTGATGCTCTCCCATACATGGTTGTAGTGACTGATATCTTAGGCTTTGCATAGTTTACCTAGTTCTCATCTTAGGTTTTTCCAGCAATGCACAATGGAGCACGCGCACACACACAAACAAGTCTGATACCTACCTCTGAAATATAAGGCTGGCAGCCTTTTCTCAATTGTTTCTGCTTTCCCCTTGAAGCAAGACCGTCATCTTCAAAAGTCATGAAGTATTAAGATCCTGTGTAAATTTACTTTGTACGCATTTCACAGATAAAAATAAACCTCTCTCAAATATTTATTTATATTAGTTTTTCTGAGGCAAAGTTGTAAACATGACTTTTTGCATGTCCCAAGTAACTGCTTAATCCACCTTTTCTACACACACACTAATATTCCAATGCCACGGTAAAACCATTACTTATTTGGATTTTGATCCAGGAACCCATGTTGTTCTGTTACTAAATCATACTTATATAAATGTTTAAGAACAATAAAAGAAATAGGAAAAACATGTCACTTAAGAATTCAGAGCAGAAGAGGAAAAGAACAAAGAATCCTTTATCCTTTCAGGTTCATGACCAGTTTTCTACCTTGCCAGATATTACTCTTATTAACAAGTAGCATACCTGGTCCCAAAGCCCCTATGCATCCTTGGAACACATACTAATGTTAAAGAGTACTGAGTTCCACAAGCTGTGGACCAGCGTCCCACCTTAGCATGGAGCTTCACTCTAGTTTGGACTTGAGGTTATGCTACCTCTACTGTATAAGAATCTTAGTCTTCATTTTTTGAGAAAACTGCATTAAAGATGTGCCTCTTCACCTTAAGTGAAACCCAGTTTAGATTCAATTTCATATTTTGTTATGTGAACATGGTGTAACTTAAGAGTAATTTGAAAACTCACAATTTTTTTAACTTCTTTTAACTATAATGGTAACTTTCTTTTTATAGCCATGTCCACTACCCGCTTCCAATGAGATTTCTCCAGTGTCCCCCAGACCTGACTGGAAAAAGTGATTATCTTGTTGAAGCAGATATGTTTTATCTAAATCCCTTAAAGTGGTTGTATATGGAGTTTCAAAATGATTCAACACTGCCTACTCACTTGATAATTTTCAGCGTCTTGGAGGAGGTAAGGGAATATGAAAAAAGGTATAACTTGGTATTTTTATTTTACCTCAGGTTTAGCAAACACTCAAATAGACAATATCACTTTTTTAATGGTCCCTTTCAACACATATTAACTGTTCTTTTCCCTAGTCAAAGTCAGCCCTAGTATAGAACTACCAAGGAATATATGTTACTTACCATGAGTTATTTTATTATGAAATTGCATTGTTTCACTAAGAAAAAAGTTGCAGAAGAATAGGTCATTCTTAAATTCATGAAACAGTACTCAACAAAAGGTGGCTTTTATTTGCTTAAAACATTTATTTACTTCTAGGAAATAAGTCCTTTCCTAATTTCAAACAACTATGAGAGAACTGCTGTTTTCTTCCACACTCACTTTCCGGAGGGTCGAACTGGAAGTCACATATACGTCTATGAACGGAAGTTAAAAAGGAAACTCTTTCAAAGATGAAATTCTGAACTATGTTTAGATCTTTCTCAGAGAAATAGAGATTGCTGAGCAGAAATATTCAGATGTTGCTGAAAGATGCTACTAAATTCTGGGTAAAACTCATGGAACTAGCAAAGAACCACTATGAACTGCTTTACCAAATAGCACTACTGAGGAAATGTATGGGGGGAAAAAAATCACAATATAAAATCATATATTAATGCAATGCCAGATTTTAAATAAAGACCTTTAGTTTTCCTCATGGTGTAGTTTTATTGTTTCTTCCACAATATTCAGATGTGCAAGAAATTTCACAAGAGAACAAGTCAGCAAGTTCATAAGAAGGCAGCAAATTCTTCACAAATCAACGGGCTCTTGAACCCACAAAAAGACAAGAAGCAAGTGTAAGATTATAAAATGTTAAAGATGAAATTCCATCACAATGTACTTTTTTTTCAAGCTCTACTGGAAATTTAACACAAATATCAGTGTTAATTACACTTTGTCATGTATGATTTGAGCTTGCTTTAAGCTCATACAATGAAAGGAAGTCTCATTTCATGCACAGAATGTGTTGCATGCTTGGCTTCCTTAATAAAACTACAGTTGAACATTTCCAGTGCCAAAAAAAAATTCAGCGAAGCTAAACTACAGGAAAATGCAAGTTAGTAAGCTTTTGCTTGATACTTCTGGGTAATAATATAAAATCATCAAACTATACTTAGAAATGATAAAAAGACATTGTTATCTTGACAATTTCATCTTAGTTTCAACACCAAACAGTAAAGAAAGCATCCAAGTTTCTATTACAGTTTTGTAATTTAACTTAGTTGTGATGGTCAATATTTAGGATCAAAAGGTAACTGCCCCAATTCTATTTCAAGGTTTGCCATGTGTCTTCCGTTAGTGCGACCATATTTATGCCATTTACCTTCCCTTTTATAAGGTTGTGGCTGAGGGTGCTTCTGCTCTTGTTTTCGATGCCTGGAGCTTTCAATATTTACCATACGTTGCTTTTTATCTGGTCGACTGAAAGCAGTAAACACATTTTTCATCCAGGTTAGAGTTAAATTTATTTAAACAGGAAACAATTTTAATGTTTTTTCTCCATTAATCTATTATCTGAACACTGAAAAAGGATAGTAAATGAATCTGAAGTATATAATCCTTCTATAACCATATGAAAAAGATTTCAGTGAGTTTATACTTTTATCCTACAGAAGGGAAAAATGGACAAACATAACCGTGCTGGCAAAGAGGGGAAACACTCAAGAGATAAATAGAAATGTGACAATAAAATAATGAGATGTGTTTCCATTATTTTTTCTCCTTTCCTATTAAAATTAATTCCCCCTCCCCAAGTGGCTTCCTCCCTCTGCAGGAATACATACACATCTCCTAAAGAGTTCCTCCCTCCCTATCTCTCTCCCTCTCTCTTTTCTGCATGCACATGCACACTCTAACAGCTAAGGCTTATAAACAACATCTACATATAGTTCTTGATTTCCATAATCACACCTTTGTCACTACTTCAACAAAACACCCATGGTCATCCAATTCCCAACCAAGACATCCATTCTTTTTTTTGGGGGGGGGGGGTGCACATTTCCTTTTACTTGACATGATTTTCAATTTTCACAATGCCACTCTCTGCCGGTCATTCTCAGCCTTCTTTCTCTACAACCCCATAGATGTTGGTGTTCCTCAGGAGTCTGATAAACACCTCCAGCCTAGACTATGCATATACAGAGTCTGGTCTAGAGACAGAGTCACATAACCAATGACCAAGTAATTCTCTCTACTTATATATGAATAGATACCAAACACAATTCTCATTTTCAGTTCCCCTTACCCAAAACCTTCTGGTATTCCTTAGTGTAGTTGATGCCTATATATAACTACAGACATAGTTACATATTATATATATATACACACACACATGTAACTATAATCATAGACATATATATATAACTATATAACTAGTGACCGAATCCAGAAATCTCGAAAGGCATTGTTACTTCCTACTTCTATTTCACAAGAAATAGCACTGATTTTTACTTACTATATACTGTTCAAATCTGTCCCCTCCTTTCTATTCCTGCTACTGCCCTAGTTCAGATACTCATCAGCTCATGTATGTATCGTTTCATAGACTTTTCAGCATCTAGTGTCACTCTTTCCAATAAACCCTTCAGGCTGCTGCCAGTGACCCAAAATGCAACAAAACAAGTCCTCAAGCTTAAAGGTTCTTCATGGTCTGTATCTTTTGTTCTGTTCACATCCCAGCTCTACCTTGTCTCCTTAACATAGCATGTCTTCACATCTCCACATCAGTGCAAATGAAGTTCCCTTTGAGTGAAATGTACTCCATCTGCTTGGCAAGTTCTCACTACTTCTTCAAAAACCAGTTAAAAATAAGTTCAGCTCAAAGGCCACCTCATTATGAAGCCTTTCCAGACACCTGCTGACTGAGACCACCATATACATATGCCTCCACATCTCTGCTGCACTTCTTGTATTGACCTAATTTTCTAAAAGCTTGTGAGTTCCTTGACAGCAAGAATTTTTTATTTCTTTCCTCAGGACAGCCTCACAGTACTTAACACTAGACATATATTTAATGACTAAAGACACCAAAATCAGTCTCATTATTTTATTGACACATTACATTTATTCAAAAAGCTATATATATATAAAACTATCTCAAAGGTTAAAAAATAAAGCTAACATTCAATTAGGAGAGTTTTGTGTTACAGAATAGAAAGCTGGTAAGCAATGGATAATACAATGTTATTTTTAGAGGTTATATATAAAGCACACGCATTAGAACTTGTGGCTTGCTAAGTTTACCCCTTTGATCATGTCTCTACCTTTACCAGTAATAATTCTATAATGAATGTATTAAATATCATAATTTAGTTGGTAAGCAGAATAGACAAAGCAAGTGGGACACTTGAATTGTTACTCTGATTTCAAAGTGAAATTTGTATTTTTCACCCCTAGCTTCCCAGAGTGAGTAAATAAAAGATTAAGGAAATAATTTAACTTAAGGTGATTATCTTTTCATACAAAGTATAATGAAAAAAAATGAAATAGTCTAAAATAGAATTTTATATCCTCAGCAGATTTTTTAAGGTAGAAATTAAACCATTTGCTCAAGTCAAACTGATTTTATGAAATTATCAGTTTGTAATATATTTTAACTTAAAATGTCATCTTTCAATTTAATTTATCCTAAATTCCAAGGCAATCAAGTACTTTTACAAATAGTACTTTTGTTTACAAAAAGTACTTTTACAACGAATACAGCTGACCCTTGAACAATGTGGGTTTGCACTGCTTGGGTCTATTTATACCTAGATATCTTTCAATAGTAAATACTTCCGTACTACATGGTCTGTGGCTGGTTGAATCCTCAGATGCAGAAATGCTGATACAGAGGGCCTGAGCATAGGTCATATGCAGACTCACCCCCAGGTTGTCTAAGGGTCAACTGTAGTAGCATTCTAAGAAACTTATCAAATTATAAAAATGTTGAATCTAACAAATGTTAAAAACTATTATAATAACATGGTGCTATGTAAACCGACCTGGGTCCATATGGAGGGGAAAAGGTGTGACCAAAGAAGTGTCTATATATATATCCATCCAACTTCTCAAATGCGCCATCATTATCTACTTGATATTCCTTCATGTCTTTAAGATAATCTTTAACATCATTAACAAAGTCAGTGAAGAGCTTCTGATCATGTATAAAGACACCATTTAGGAAAAACTTATTGATGAAGTGATCAAGTTCTTTCCAATGATGAAAACTATCCAGTTTTTCTAATAAATACCCTTCAATTAACTGTCTAAATTCATCTATCCTTACAGGATTCAACATTTTAACATTAAAAAGGTTAATAGATTCCTGTTGAGCACATTCAAATACACCAGAACAAGCCTTTCTGAAAGAATTATAATTTCCACCACAGTCACGCTCAGCACTGCATTTCTGTGAATTTGTATTTTTTCCAAATTCTTCAAAATGAGGCTTTTCTTTCCTTCCCTCTCTTTGCATAGTGGGACCTCTACTATTCTGGTTTTGTGTACGTGCCTTATACTGTGGATGTAAATATTCACTAAAAACTGTTGTCGGTTTTTTAGCTGTGGCTTCTTTTGTAGCACCAAATCTTTTATTGCCTTTTTCATCAAAGATATTCTTGGTGGTATCTTTGAAATGCCTGAAAGTGGATTTAACTGAATCTGAGAATTTTTTCAGATTTTCTTTTACAGCTTCTTTAGCCTGTTTAATTTTTTCTTTATGATGCCTCACAAACTCCTTAGTAGAATTCTTCATTGCATCAAATGTTTCCTTAACAGATCCCAAAAATGTTTCCTTTGATTTATTTTTAGCTCTGTGGTTTCCTCTATTCCCTTTCTTTTTTCCATCAGTTTCTTGTTTCTCATTTTGATCTTTTGCTTCAACATACAGTCTTTCCCACAAATCAGAACGCTGCTGCTCAAAGGTTAGCTTGCGCTCCAGCTCAGTGAGTCTTTCCCGTAACATTTCTATTTCCTTTTTCTCTGTCACTGCACTGGGTGAGTCTGGGTTGCCATATGAGTGACTAGAGCTTAGCTGTTGGAGTTCCACTCTTAAAGCCATGGTTACTAGTCGTTCTCTTTCCAGTTCCTTCCTAAGCATCTTTGCTTCTGCCAAGAGAGTCTCCCTTTGATTAAGGAAACTGTGTGTTTTCAGCTTTTCTTCTTCCAAATGCTGCTTAAGTTTCTGATTTTCTGTAACTAATTCAGGGCTTGTCCCTTTATCTTCTAATATCCTAATCTGTTCTCTTAATTTCCTTAACTCTTCTTGTAATGAAGACAAAGCTTTTTCTTCCTTCTCCAGAGATGTTCTTAGATACTGATTTTCTGTATCAAGATTCTTTTTCTGAGTTTCAAAGGACATCTTCTCTGCTTCAGTATGGGTCCAACACCTTGCAAGGTTTTCCTTCAATGACTAAATTTTTTAAAAGATAAGAAAGAAAAATTTCAAGTGAAATAGCAAAGCTGAATATAAATCTTCATGGTATAACAAATACTGCATAAATGTTTAGTGTCTATTTCCACAGAGACTATCCTTTATATAATATTTTCAATACATTAAAATTGGAAAATAAAAGGTTCATATGCAAGAGAATGCACAGCAAAGAGCTACAGGAAAATAAAAACAGAGCATGCTGGAAGAAGACTGCCTTCTACCTTTTAACTACAGGACTCCACAATCTGTACTGAGAAGGCTCCTAGAGAGAATTTAGGAAGGACTAAAGGTTCTCTGATCCTTGAGTGATGGAGATTATCTTATAAAAAGTAAAATTATAGTTAGAGATGACATCAGGCTTCAAAAGTCTGTTATATACTCATGGCACTCTTTGAAGGAAAAAATTTTCAATAATCTTAGTACTATTTGAAAGATCTTGGTCCTACGCAAATTAACACTCTAGTTCAGGTACGTCATATAAGTTCTCCCACACTTCAGAGAACAGGCTAAATCTTGGTAACATTTACAACTAATTTCAATGTTTCTGAAGAGACTGACCAGATTAGCAATGTAATTCTGAAGCCAGCACCATTTCTGAGAGAAATTATGTCCAATCAGGTTTACAGAACTTTTGCTGCAATGCTGAGTAGCCTTGAAGGGTCTGATTTTTCTGTCAATACATGTATTAGTAACAAACTTTAATCAAAATAGCAAGAAATTAAACAGATTAATGGTTATAGGACTATCTAGTCAGTTAAAATCTCTTATGTATAAATCAGCAAAATGATATTTCAACTCTGTTTAAAATTGACTACAAACATTATGACTGTTCCTTCTTTAAAAAAAAAAAAAAAAAAAACTTCACTTTTTGACCCAGGTGCACAGCAGTGAAAGCACTGAGTCCTAACTACTGGACTACAAGGAAATTGCTTTTTGTTTTTTTTTTGGTGATGCCATGTGGCATACATGATCTTATTTCCCAGACCAGGGATCGAACTTGTGCCCCCTGCATTGGAAGCGTGAAGTCTTAACCAGTGCGCTGCCAGGGAAGTCCCATGACTCCATTTCAGTCAGACCATAAAAATATCTGACAGGGACAAAAAAAAGGTCCTTTTAATGACAAGATTTTCCACTTGAAAATTAACTATCTGAGATGGATATTTCACTGTCTGGCTCATTAATCTTCAAAGAACAAATTAAAAATCAAAATTTCCTTATCATCATTTCATCTGCTCTCCCTGTGTGAGAGATTTCATTTATCCAACAGAAGTGGACTTTGGAGAATATATGCTAAGTGCAGTAAGTCAGAGAAGGACAAATACTGTATGATACCACTTACATGGGGAATCTAAAAAAATAATACAAACAAATATCAAAGCAAAACAGAAACACAGATATAGAAAACAAATTAGTGGTTACCAGTGAGGAGAGGGAAGGGGGTGGGGCACATTATGGTATGGGATTAAGAGGTACAAACTACTACTCTGTATAAAGGATATATTGTATAGGATAGGGAATTATAGCCACTATCTTATAATAACTTTTAATGGAATATAATCTGTAAAAAACACTGAATAACTATGCTGTACACTTGATACTAATATAATACTGCAAATCAACTTACTTCAATAATTTTTTAAGTGAACTATGGAGTAGAACAGACTAATGCAGTATTATCTTTAAATGCACAAGCACAGGGAGTGCCACAGGATGACTAGAGGGTACAATATTCTGTAATCCAGTAAACTCTAAAATCTTGAACTAAGTGATGAAGCAGATCCTGGATAGGTCTTCCATGAAGATCTTCAAACTCCAAACCATATTTAACAGCTGGAGACAAGAGGTTTGTAAGAACTGACTCAGTCAAGATCTATGCAGGTAAGTCTCCTTAGAGCCAACATTATTCTATGCAACCAGAAACCGCGATAGTAAAGAAGAAAATGGCTGCTCCTTTCAGTAACATCTTTGCTCAAGGCAACTCAGGAGGTTGTAACTCAACAGGTTGTCACGCCCTTCTGGAGGAGGTCATGGCAGCCCCGTCTAGTATTCTTGCCTAGAGAATTCCATGGACAGAGGAACCTGGCAGCCTACAGTCCATGGGATCACAGAGTCCAACATGACTGACTAGCACACTCCTAAGGCAGAGAAAACTACACTATTTACAACTAACTTCAGTAGTCCATCCCTGAAGGATATAATTCAGATGTTACGCGGGATTCTGCCTTCCAAGGAAATACAACCGTAACCCTATAAAGAGTATATACAAAAAATAAAACAAAAAGTATATACATGAAGAAGGGAAATTTACATTGTGAAGGAAATTTAGGGAAATGGAAGGAAAAAGGAACAGTTTACCTTTCTACCTTGAGTTTACTATAATCCCAAAGCAAGAACTAGAGAGGAAATACTTCGCTAATCCTCACAAACCCAGAATGGAAAGCAGGTCCTGTTGGAGCTAGGTGAATTTCAGGTACTTTCATAACATGCTTCCTCTGTCTTCATAACTGACATGAGACCAGAGAAAAGGACTGCCCGATTATTCCCCATGAGCAAGGTAGCTCCTAGGGAAAAGTACAAGCTCTCCTCTTTCTCTCTCACTGAATGAAAACATTTTGCTTGGCTCTATCAAAATAATGTTAATAATGGTTTTCTTTGGGATATGCTGGGTCTTCACTGATGTACGAGGGCTTTCTCTAGTTGCAGCAGGTAGGGGCTACTCTTAAATGTGGGGCTCAGGACTCTCACTGCGGTGGCTTCTCTTGTTGAAGAGCATAGGCTCTAGAGCATGCAGGCTTCAGCAACTGTGGCACACAGGCTCAGCTGCCCAGCAACACGTGGGATCTTCACGGACCAGGGATCAAACAGGTGTTCTTTGCATTGTAAGGTGGATTCTTAACCATCGGACCAACAGGGAAGTCGACTAATAATGTTTTATATATATCAATTAAAATAATGTTAACTATAATATAGTGATTAGGAACAAAATCTTTGGAGTCAGATAAATAAATTCAGCTTTGTTGATTGCTAGACTTGAGAAAGTTAGCTTTTTTTAATCTCTTTCCTATCTGTAAAATGAAATTAGTATCAATACTGCTTAATTCACTGGGATGTGGCAAGAAGTGCTGTATGTAAGGTACAACACTGACCACGACACATAAGTACTCAGTCAACAATTACCAATACTATTATTGATTTACTCATCTGCACTGTACTTGTATCTGAATAGCACAATAATTATTGGATAACACAATTTTGTAAATTCATTACTAGTACATACCTTATATTCTATTAACGACTCTTGTTCCTGTTGACACTGGGAAAGATAATCCTTCATATCATTCAATTCATCTTCATGTATCTTTTTGACTAACTGTTGACGCTTCTGAATCTGAATTGTGCCTAAAAATAAAACATTTTTTATTAGAGATATATAAAAGTCACAATTACCAATATTTTTAAATATACAATGAAACACATAATTTGCATATATTTAACTGCTTGATCCAGAGAAGATCATTTTCTTCAAAATACCAGTTTTATAAAATATTTCACAGTTTTTTAAAAATTCTGATTATATAAACAAAGAAGGAATAAGTAAAATCTTATGGTGTCATTCATTAAATGGCAACAGATGGATGCTAATTTATAAATCAGGCCAAATAGGTTAATATTTTTTTACTATATTTAGCATACACCAGGTATATTTAAGCAGTTCACTATTCTTTTGATTAAAACAAGCCAGATCATGTTACCCTACCAAGCAAAATAATTTATGTCATGTTTCTGTCTTATTATATTGAAGGCACTCAAGTTTGTTGTATTTAAGGGCTGAGGTACATAAAGTGTTGCATTCCCCACTTCAACAGAGAAAAGAACAAATCATGCAGTCTAGTCACAGGTTATAAGTCACTAAAGAAAAGTGAAAATTTTTTTCTCACTATATTTTGCCTAAATGATATAGCATAAGCCCAAAATGAATAGCAAGGAAAACAACTGGCTAACTATGATTACCCACCATTCTCAAAGCCAGCTCTTTCAAGAACTCTGCATTAGTTAGGCCTGTGTTAGGGTATCACCATCCCTACCCCTGTTAATCATAAATTAACCAGGATGCTCTATATTTTCACCCTAAAAATCAAACTGTTAATTTGCCAAGACATGCTGTTCACATGCTGCTACATGCTTCATGCGTGAGAAAAAACACTAAATCAAAAAGAAGGCCAAATGCATCTGGCAACCATAATACTACATCTACTGAGTGGCATCACATCACAGAATTTTGTAGTGAAAGAATATAATTAATAGTTTACTGATTTCTGAAAAAATAACTTATTTCTTTAATACATCTTGAAAACCACTAAAAACTTTTGCCAAATTACAGACAATTGTTACCAGTTAACAGCTATGATACTCTGTCAGAATTCACTTCTCAAAAAAACAAATACAGAAATACAAACAAAAAAAAAATTCACAAATTTGCATGGCAAATTTGTTTCTCTATTATTCCAAAAAATCTCAGATCATCTGAAATATTAAAATAAATTTATCTATAGTTCCAAGGCAACAGAAAACTGCTTTGCTTTTTTCCCCCAAAACTGCTAACAGAATGAATTCCTTTGGCCACTGGGAAATAATCTTAAAACTATGTGTTGAGATCTGAGTTTGTGGTACTATTACACAGCATATGTCTGATGACTATCAGTGTGACCCTTATCAATCAATCCCACCATTAGCTTTTTTTTTCCTTCTACACCTTCAGCTATAAACCATAAAGTGTTACAACCCAGGGTATAAGGCTTTCTGGTTATGTCCACAAATCTGCCTACCTTAATCACACTAACCCACTGTTGGTTTTTGCTACCACTGCAGTAAGGCTTCTTTTCTACAGATAAAGTGTCTCAGTCTCAGCAGAGCTTCCAGCCAATACATCCAGCTGCCTGCTGGGCACAATTTTTGGGGTGTCTTCAGTAAAACAAAACAAAACCACTTCAGCACCTGCCCTAATTCACTCTAAAATAAAGTTCAGTTCAGTTCAGTTGCTCAGTAGTACCTGACTCTTTGCGACCCCATGGACTGCATGCAGCATGCCAGGTACATCAAACTGTGCTCACCATCTATTAACTTTATAATTGACCAAAAAATTCATCCCTCTAATTACCCCACCACCTAAAGGAAAGAAGCTAACACACTTTTTGGAATTTAAAAAGTAAACCACCACTATCTCAAGTATCCCTGGCTCAAAGTTATGTTTTCCACTGCTATTCCATGTTCCTTATTTCACCAACCTTCTCTCCATCCCCACCTTCAGTAGAACAGTCAAGGCCCTGATCATCAAATACCTGAATTACCAAACCTTCTACTTGATTATTCTAATTTATCCCACACTATTTATCTTTTGCACTTTTCCTCTAAAATTACTGCTTCGGGTCACTATAAATCAAACTCTTCTGCTCAGATTCCAAGATGTTTTACAGTATAATAGCATCCCACATATTCCAACCTTATATTCCATTATTTCTAAATATCTATTCTATACCTGGCTATACAATCCTGCCAGTCTTTTCAATGCTCCCAAACTCAGCAAGTTTACTTTCAAGTTATCAGGTTCTCCACTGCTAGCATGTTCTGCTTTCCTTCCACATAAGAGTATGTGGAAGTCTAGACCCAACTCAAATCCTACCTTCTCTAGGATGACTGACTCAGTGCCATAGTCTGAGCTATGATTCTTGTTTGTGCTTCATTATTTAGCACCTAGTTATATTGTTATTTGCTGAAAAGCAGGGCAGCCTATACTTAAAGCAACTCCATGAGGAAAACAAATCAACTGAATCTCACTGTCAATTTAGAATATGAACAGTCTACAGGTAAAAGAAAGAACAAGATAAGTGCTTCATCATGATTTTCAAAAAGTTTTGGTAAGGACTATCAGGACCTGAAGCACCGCCAAATACCTAAAATATTCTTTTACTATACTCAGTCCTTCTAAATAGTCCTCTTGTCCATCCAACATAGATCTGACACTCCAAATTTACATGGAGCCAAGGTTGGTGAATGTTCTGAGTGATCAATTTAGTAGTGTGTTCTTGATACATGATTATAAAGCAAATGACTAATTATGGAATGCAACGACTGACTTCACAGTGCCTGGAAATTCAAGCTGGCTCTAACATCAATTCAAAAGAACTCAAAGTATTGAGATCAGTGTCACAATTAAGGGAAAAAAATGTGATATATTTTAAAAGTAACCATGAAAAATGTATCATTCAGATTAAGTTTTGTATGTTCACTGAGCCAGTCTCATTAATGTATAGACCTATTATGATGAAGGTTGTTCCTATTCTGAAAAGCTAATCTGAAGTACTACAGGAAAATATTTTATTCAATATTATTAATAAAGTAAATTTTACAAGTAACAAAATTCTTAAATAAGAGGGCAATAATTTATCATTTTTAAAAGCACTCCTAAGTTAATCTTTCTACAAAATACTTAAAAGTCATGCATTTTGCAGGGCTTTAATGCAAAGTGGATTAACATTAAATCACTGTCCAATTTTTTTAGTAAGAAAAAAAGATTGAAATTACACCTTCTCCTTTGTTACCTCCACGTTTACCTGCAATGGGAAAAAACCATGCTCAAAAGAAATGTTCATACATTTGCTCCAGCTAGATAATAAACAAGTTAAGTATATATTTCAAGTCAAATCTCACTATAACAAACTTCAAGAGAAGATACTAATTAAAGGGTCCAGTATTAAATTCAAGCAGATATCCACCAGGCATCTAAATACTTATTTTTTATTAATTTATGTAATTCTTGAATCTTAAGGAACACACTGGTGGAAGGAACTAGAAAAAACAGATTACTCAGAAAGCTAAACTGTGTTATTATGTAGGCAAAAATCCTAAACGTAGTTAATATAAGGCAAACTGCAAGCTGTGAAGTTGGCAAGATCTAAGACATTTGTTTAAACTTTCAAATTTTTAATAAAGCAGAAAGTATGCATGTTCAATTCTCAAATAGTCTTATCTTTATATAAATATACAACTTAAATAAGATTCAATGGTTAGGCTCCCAAAAGAAAAATATCACGTGGAATTCCTTCCTCTTTCACTGGGGTAGTTTCAAAGGCTTTGCATCAAGAAAATAATTAACCAATGTAAATAAGAGTAATTACCCAATGTAAACAACAATGAGCAAAGTATAATACAAGTGAATTCTTAAGTCATGTGAATCACAGAAGTAATAACAACAGTCATAAAACATAATGCCTACATGAAACCTGAAGGTAGAAATGAGCATCAGTTACTGTGACACTCATTTCAAATGTAACAAACAGTTACAACTGGAACTTAAATAATCCTCCTAATAAAATATATATATGAACAGCCCTTACATTTCTTAAATATTGTTTCATTTAAGTGCAAATAGCTTTGTGAGGCAACATTATCCCCATTTTCCACAAGAAAACTGGGGCTCAAACAGGTACAAGTTTTCTAAGGTCATATATTTCAAGGATGACACTGAAAACAGTCCCAGAATGCTTTACTCTTCACCATCAGTTTATATATAACAAATTTTCAAATACTTACCATAGAAATGTCCAAATCCCATGCTGACTGCAATCACCAAAGCAAGTATAACACATTTATTGAGACCACTACTGAACTGCCGTTTACATAGCTCCTGAGGGGGTTCAGGCTCTTGTTCAGCAAGGAGCCTTTCTTCAGATTCTGAACTAGACACAGTCTTCTTCCTGGCACGACGCCGTCTGAAGGTCGGACTGGGCTGATGGCTGGTTTCGTCACTGCTTGATTCATCATTGCTAGGCTGAGATGAAAATACTATTTTAAAAAGAAAAATGTAGATAAATATTAAATATTTTCAAATGCTTTCCTGGTAAATATGATTTAGAATGCCATCCCTACATGCCTTTTTACATAAGACAGTCAAGAACAAAATAGCACAACAGAAAAAAAACTTAAATTTTCAAATTTATCAACATAAAGCCAAAGATTTCAATTGCGACACCTAAGACTTTTTTAAACTATACTGTGTGCCGCTGAGGGTCTGGTTTTCGCTTTTTTCTTTTTTTAACCTCCCTTATACTTTACACCATTAAAACAATCATTCTCACAGCCTATTAAGTTTCACTGCTATTAGTGCCACAAATGCTATTTCTAGAAGTCAAAAAAAAAAAAAAAAAAAACCTCTATCTCTCCAATTTAATTTCAAACGGAGGTAATTTAAGCTCAACTGTTTAAGGGACAGAGGGAAGTATATAAGCAGTTCCTGTGATTTAACAAAGACCATAACTACCAAAAGTTTCCCTGAGTGTACTAGCCCCTAGTTTTATTTCCATCCTATGAGCCCCAAATCAAAGTTCAAAGCACTATAGTTTAACCCAAGCTTCCAGAAGTTAGATGAGCCCTTCCCTTCGACTGCCACTCTTACTAGAAGGTTATTAATTTTACCCTCTAGTAAATATGTCAGCATGAGGAAGTGACACAACAGCTATCTCCGCTATTAAGGACTAGTCTTGGGCTGCTCCTTTATGAAAAAAATAATAAAGAACAACAAATAGAAAAAAAAATCCAGAAGAAATCTCAAGTACTAAAAGCATATTCATTGGAAAAAACCATCTTCAGCTTTTTCAAATGTATTATTTCTTAATGCTGTCCCATATATCAAAAAACTATATGCTGACACAGATTAGATGACTAATAATTTCCAAAGGCCAGGGAGAAGGGAAAAAAAAGCACTCCAAGTAAGAATAAAATGTGAACATAAATTTGATACAAAGAGCTCCAAAAACATCAAACATTCATGCTTCAAAAAAGCAAAACACTTCTTCAGAAGACAGGGTATCCATGCCACAGCAAAGATGCTGACTTAGGTTAGACAATACATTTAAAAGTTGGATCATGGAGAATTTGGTTGACTCTCACACTTACAAAAATAAACACAAAGACAGAAGGTACTACTGCATGAATGAATATTCCTAATAGTTAATGATAGAGATGTCACTGAGAGATCTTTGGGTCAAAACCCTTATGCCCATCATAAGGTTATTCTTGATCACTAGTTTTTCCAAGATGTCATCACCTCAGCTGTGAGCTTACATTTATTGGACAAAGATAAAGAAAGGAAGACTTAAATAAAGCATTATACAATATGGCTGGAGTACTTAGTTCAGATTTCCTGACATAATTAAGATGGGTAAATAAAAACAAACCAGTTGTAAATTTCTTAAATTTTCAATTCTATGTTAACTTACTGCCTTCATTATGCATTCTAGGTAAACAGATCAGGCTGGCCCAAATGAAAAAATTCACATTCTTATCTAATGCTTCCATCTTTTTTAACCCATACATATGACAGATGAGATACTTTGATTTTCAAACTTTTAAAGCATAATTTGGCCCACAGTCCAAGATGCAAGCAATGCAAAGGCATGCAAAAAGCTTAGCCAGCTTTATTACAAGATCAATTTTGAACACCTGTTCAGAGTATCACAGATTACAATAGATATCTTTACAGAACTCAGTAAATAGTAAATGTGACTAGGAACACTCAGCTCTAGAAAAGCTGATCAGATTTAGTCACACCACCTTGGAAAGTGAGTTGGCTAGGAACGTGGTGTTTCAGCTGATCATCCCATCCCCTTATGCATTCAGGAATCTTCCACAGCTTCTCCCACCATCTTTCTTTTGTGAATAAACAGGGAAAAAAAGATGTATAAAGCTTTATTACAAAGAATAAAAAGGAAAAAAAGAATTGAAAAATACTTAATTATCAATTAACATGACCACGTGCTCCATCAAAATCTAATAATCATGACTTTTTAAAAACACATACAACACAAACTTTTATACAACTACCAACACTGCTTCCTTAGGGGAAAAGAGGGTCATGTGGGGAGACTGGGAAATGTTCTTACACCAACGAAAAGATTACTGCCACAAGAATCTAATTTATAAGAAGAAAAAAAACAGTTGAAATTCTATAGAGATGGAGAAGACAGGGAAAGGGAAAAAACAAACAAAACTAAGCAACATTTTACCAACCAAGAAAAATATCTACTAAGGGAAGAGAACAGAAATTGTTAACAACTGATGTATATAGACTATTTTCAACACAGTCCAAAATGTTATTTTAAATTATTTTTTAGCATTTCTTTTACTGAAATAATTCCATGCAAAGGATACAATGGATAAAAATACACCTAAAAATATTCTGCTTAAGTGAATCTGTAAAATTCTAGGAAGTCCAAGTTCAAAAAGGAGATTAAAACTAGAATAATGTGCTTTGAAGTACTGAAGTTCATGGAAAAACAATCAACAGTGTGTGGCATCATTTCTTAAATGTCTACTTGAACTCTTCCGCAATTCTCCTGGCTTCAATCTGACTATACATCTGGCCCATAAATATTCTCAAATTAAATAAGCATCTGGTTTAACCCTACTTGAATTTTATTAGCTTAAATTGGAATACCAGAATTCCCATGGTCTGATTCTGGCAAATGAAACAAAGACTGGTAAAATTGAAGAAAATGATCTGAAATAAATACTATACTTTCTTGTTTTTGCACCAAATTAGGAAATTCTTATTAACATTAGCAATGCCCCAGGTGTCTCTGCCATAATCCACTCTAAATTATAATTGGGGGTTAATAACCTTTGGTTAAATATAGATTTCTTTCTCTTGTTTTCCGTAACTTTGTGTTTAAATATTTATATTACCCTGAAAGATGTTACATATGTCCCTAAAACTGAGCCAAAGAATTACAGAAGGAATTAGCTCAGTAACTCACATTTCACCTCCAAATGATTCTGTCTGAACAACAGGCATTAACTGCATTAAGAATGTGACTTATGACAGGTACATTTTCATAACTCAGTATAAAGTGAAAGATCCCAGTTTGGGGGCTTTAGGATGCTCCTGTTTTGCCAGTTCCTTAAATCCTGTTTGGCACATGGTAGCACACAAAAAATGATTATTGAGTGACTGATAATTAAATGGATCTGGAAGGCTCAAAAAAAAGTTTCTTTCACTGTTTCTATAATAAAAAATTTGTACCACTGTAACTCTAGATCTTAACATTCTCCTGCTTTTTAGGTATAATGGCTCAATCTCCCTCCCACTCCTAAAGACCGAAAAATTGTCAAATGCATTTTGGAGTGTTTGGGACATTAACAAATCTCTTAAAGCTATTTTTCTTTCCCTTCTTTTAATGATAAAAGATAGTATTTATTGGACTACTGTGCTCTAGGCCCTGGGTTTAGGAAAACACTAGATAAAATGGTAGATTTTTACAAAAAACTTCCTTGCATTTTACCCAAATATATTCGTAACTTTGAGATTTAGGGCCAGAAAACCGGCCATCATATAGAATGCGATCACAGGCGTCCTAAGCCCCCTACCAGGGTATCCGCTACGCAGTTCTTACCCGCTTCTGGCTGACAAAACGTGTACTGGCTGCTAGAGGAAGAGCCCATGTTAAAGTCCTCCGGGCTCTCTGCTTCTGTAACAATTACTGCTTCTTCTTGATTTCCAATGTCTTCTAACTTAGGTGGCTCAAGTGTAACGATATCAGAATCATCACTGACAGTTCCAAAATAGAGATTGTCATCACGTAACTTTTCTTCCTCTCCCTTGAGAATCAGAACCATAATTTTAGAGACATATTCAACAAATATGTATGGCCCTTACATTTTCTAAGTATACTTAAGTGGCACAATGATTGGGTTTAAAATAAATCTTGCTCAACAGAAAAGGATTACTGAAGAGCAGACTCATCTTTCAGTCTGAAAACACCATCAAACCTGACAGCTACTCTCTCTCAGAATTAAATCAAACTGCTCACCTACCATTCATTCCTGCAGGAACTGAGAAACAAATCCATCTTTCCAACCCAAAGTCCACAAAAAGGAGAGGATTTATTTCTCACCAGTACTATGGGTTTATTTGGGTTGTAATAAATAAATATGGGTTTATTTATATGGTCAGGAAACCCAAAAACGATTGATTAATTTTTTCTGATAAACTTCAACAGCCATGACATGTAAAGATCATCCAGCTATTTAGTTTTTTTTTTGAGCAATTATTGTTACTTTATATATTTGATCAATACAGTATTATATTTGATACACAGCTGCACTTAAGGGTGTGGTTTTTTTGCCACTCTATTTTTTTAACTGAAGGATAATTGCTTCACAGAATTCTGTGGTTTCCTGTCAAACATCAACAAGATAATCAGTCATAGGTACACGGAAGTTAAGTAAAATGCCAAAGGACAAGATTTAGTTTGTTCTCAAATTTGAAAACTAACTTTCATTCTACATATGGACCCTTAATTTCTCAATATATTTCAAGAATGCAATATATTTCCAAAGAAAATATTAGGTGCTAAAAGAATAAATCTTTAACACATTACCAAGAAATCACTTTTCTAAAAGATAGTTCACTTAATTAGGCATTAAAATGGAAGCTAACTTTAAAACTGACCAACCTGCGAACCCAAATTTTTCAACAAAAGCTATTTATAGGAACAAAATGCACAAACAGAAATGTCAGCTTTAATTAGTATTCTCTAAGAATTACTGTTTATCAAATATCCAGAGTAAAACACAAGGTTACCTCGAGTGCTGACTTCATTTCCTCCAAAGCAGGATAAGTAGCTCCTCCCAGTAACATTGTGCCATTCTGGCTGCTCTCTGACATAAAGCAAAGGTCAATTTAATTATATTTCATCAACTTTTTATAGTCTGCATATATTATAATATGGGTAAATAAAATACATTCCTCATTTTTAAAGTGGATGTAATGAAAAGGCACATGCAATTATAATAATCACTTTACTGTTGTTAAAAAGATCTCTGTATTTCAAATATAACTACTGGAAATTGTTGAGATAATTTTAGTGAACTGAACTCATTTAAAAATTTACAAAAACCATAATCTCTAAATAAACAATCTCTACTTTACAATTCCAAAGTACTTAAGCCAAGGTGTTTATAAAAACCTATTAATATGAAAAACTCATTTTCAGATCGGTGAGAGCACATATCCTGAATTCTTAGTTTATTCAAAATTTCTAAATGTACCACTATTCTAATGACTGTCAATGCCTGGTAACACAAGAATCAAAACTATGGCTTCAAATTACAAATTCTTTACAATAATACACGGACTATAAAAAATCATGACTCGAATACAGAAAAACAAAGTAATGTCACCATAACAGATATATTTTATAAGAAACTTATAAGAAAAAAATACACAAATTAGCTTATAATGGCATATTTTTAATGAAAAAGGCTGTAAAATTTTAATAGAAGCTAAAAACGATAACAGTACATAATAAGCACCAAGTTTTACGCATAGCAAAACACATGTACTGTTGACATAACATTAACTCCAGAATCAAAAGAATTATAGATGGCTTTGAATTTTTGGTCATCCTTTGATTTTCTATCATAAATGTGTATTTTTCATTATCTAACTCCTCCAAAATAACAAAAGAAAAAAAATAAGAAACCACCATTTGTGTGTGTGATATAGCCCCAACAGAATATTAATTTGGAGATAAGACTCAACAAATTTGGTTGTGGGTCCAAGGACCCCTGAGGAAATATGGAAAAAAAAATTTTATAACATACATAAAGATATGCATTTCTTTGAAGAAACCATGCCTAGCTTTCAGATTCTCAAAATCTGACCCATGAAAGATGAAAATCACTGTTCAAATGAGAATAGCAATCAACACATGAGCTGAAAACAAGATTAACAGGCATAAATCTTTTATATTTCTGGCCTTAACACATCCACTTTATTCTCCTGAAGGAGAAATGTCCTGTTTACATTTTAATGCAATTTTTAAAAAAAACTTTAAGAAATAATTTAAATATGAAGATGCATTAATTATTTGGATTTAATTCTCTATATAATTAATGTGGGCATCAAATTCCATAGAAGAATGTATAACATCAATGCAATACAGTAGTTAAATGCCATTTACTACCTATAACCAAAGGTACTCTGAAGTGTGGTAACTGTAAAAGAGTTGAGTAAACCCCTTCTGATGAATAAATAATTCTGTGTATCAACAGTTTTAATCAAGATTAATACTATTTAGTTACTGATTACACTAGCAGTATCAAACATTCATAAAGAAGCCCACTATAGTTACAAATAAGGTCCCTAGGCAGGTTAGTGCCACTGGGTTCTTTAGGCCTGCCCCAGCACATCACACTAAAATTCTAGTCTTTCAGTGACCTGCTGGTTTAGACTGGCCAGAAAGGCTGCCAACCTAGAAAGAAGGCAAGATTCATGTTGTTCACATATCCTATCAAGAAAAACAAAAAGACTTCTTTAAACTTACCTCCCGGCTCTAACTGCAATTCTTGCAGCTCCTCTTGTGGTAAAGATGGACATTCTGGAGTGGGCTCACAGCTGTCACTAGCTGCACCATGTTCAGAATTCACCATCTCTATATCAGACCCCTAGAGAAAAAGTGATAATAAGGAATTGTCTATCATCTACCCAAAGCTTGATCTGACTTCCTGTACATGCTTCCATTATTAAAAGTCCCAGATGCTGCTATACTCCAAAGGGAACAGTATCTATTGCTTTTGTTCAAATTTAGTCCATAAAACCTACAGCAGGGAAAAAGCAGAAAGGAGCCACAGGTTTAGACTATGAAAGAAGTCAGTCCAGAAGCCAAACACTCTAACTACACTATAAGCCCAAGAGTCAATCTGAATCCCAGAGGATTTCTACATTTAGCTATTTCTATTAATTTGCTTCTACTCAACACTTATGGAACTACTCTAGCCAAGACATTTTGTTAGGTGTCACAGAGTATAAAAAACTGAAATCAAAAATTCAGATTTAAAGCCTATTCAGAAAAACAGACAACAAGTAAATATTAAGAACTAGTTTTTACAACATATGACTAAAAAAGCTTAAAGGCAAGCATTAAAATTAACCTATTAGACTAATATGGCAGGCTATAGTCCATAGGGTTGCAAGAGTTAGACATGACTTAGCAACTAAACCACCACCACCATTACACTAATAAAGTAAACGTTCTCTGTAAAAGTAGACTTTTCTTTATTCTTCTAAGGTTTTTACTTTGATGTCAGATTGTCTTTTCTTTAATAAAAGTGGATCTTAACAGATTTTTTTCTCATCTTAATTAGCAAAATAAGTTATCCAAAAATGACTCAGCCTCTCTCCAGATCCCTTCCTCAATCTTCCTATAGTTTACTGATCATGAAATCAAAGGGTCTGAGGTCTCCTGAAACATGTAACTCACAACTAAGAGACTTCATTAAAGGAGTGAGTTTGAGTTGAATCCTAAAGAGAATTCTGAATGTAAGACTTTGGGATTGCTAAAGTGGCAGAAGAACAGTAGTAACAGACACAAGGTCTGGGTTGAATTGTAAGTCACTGGGGAGACCAGTCCCGGCCTCGGTCAGAATGGTAGCAATGGTAAAGGAAAAGGAAATACACATGAGAGACAACAATGAGAAAGAGCAGAACCTGATAACAAGATATGGAGGGAAGAGGGATAAAGGTACAAATATAATCAACCCTGTGACCAGGTATCTCTACTACAGAACACCCAAATGGCACACTTGGCTACATGCCAGAGAGGTTTGCTCTCTTACTTCACACTGAAGACTCCCACAACTGCTTTGCTCCTACACTGTTAATTATCCTTGAAAGAGTAATTGTTGCTATGAGAGTTGATCTAAGCTTTGGAGAAACATGTTAAAAATAGAAAAGTCATTTATTTAAAAAAATAAAAGAAGAAGAAACAAAAGAAACCACACCAATTTTAACTAGTACAGTTGCTAATGAATGTTAAAACTTTCTTGCAGAAAGTTTGGTTAATGTTGTTGTCTAGAAGACATGACTAATCAATTGTCTAAACATTAAATTATCAGGGCAATTGTAAAAAAAACACCATTTAAAATTTTTAGTGATGCAGGAAAATAAGTGAAGCCTAAGAGGCTGGAAAAAAAACAGGAAAACTATAGATAAATCCATTAACACATTATATAGGTATAGACAATTTTAATCCTTTTGCTTCTATTCATCACTATTTTAAGATTTTTCTGTAATAAACATATATTACCAGTGTAAGAGAATAAGGTAATATTTACTGTATACTGTCATATAACATCATACTTCTATAATAAAATTCATTTTGTGACAGTTTTAGTCATAGTCTTTTTCCTGTGAAGTTCTGCAATGATAACAATGTAACATAACACAACACAGGTAGAACACATGTTCTTCATGCTCCTTTCTGGCCTGTTTAAATGCACACACTGCTGTTTTCTAGCTATATAACCTTGGCCAAATTATTAAGTCTCTCTAAGCTTTGGTTTTCTCAACTATGAAATGAGAATGAAAAACTATGCCACAGAGGGTTGCTTAAAATTATATAAGAACATAAGTAAAGCACAAGGCCTGACCAATAAATCCTCAGTAAACATCTGCCTACTGTCTCAAAGTTGAGGAAACCAACGTACGTTAAGATGCTGCCTCATGAAGAGGCAGTGAGTGTAATGTAGGTGGGAACATGTTCAAACTATAGATCAATGGAATCTTATGCTTACATGTAAAAAACGGATGGCCTTCAAAGAACCCAGTTTACATCATTATTAACACTATAATACGACAAGCTGCCTTACAAAAAGTATTAAATACATACCTCATGATTGATGACAGTCCATCCACAAGATGAATCACTGTCACTGGAGTTCTCAGACATTTTTCGGGTCTACAAATACAAAAATATATTGATATGTGGAAAACATTTTTAAAAATTTTACAGGCAGCACAGTATGTGACTGGTTTACTGCCTCCCAGGTGAAACTGAGACAACCCACCCATAGATTTACCAGACAGGACAAGTTTGTATATCAATATGAACAAATACAACCAAACTTAGATTCCCCTGAGCCCAAAGAGTTAATGGTCATATTGTGGAATAAAGGGGCAAGTTGGATCTGAAAGAAAATGTAGGCTTTGGTCAGGCATAGAAACAAAGTTGAGGAAGAAAAATCTGACTGTGAGGAAGTCAACTGTTGAGAGAATGATGAATTCATCATTCTAGGGGAACAGTTAGCTAAAGTAAAAGTCTATGTTTTCAATGAACTGTACACTGTGAAAATCACAGCTGAGGAAACCACATAGGGGAACTGGAAGAGTTAAAAGGCCAAGCAAAACGAAGTCCACTGTGTTGTCATCAATCATGAAGCAGTTAATATTTTCAAGCAAGAAAAGAAGATGATCAAACGGTTTTTAAGAAAATAACTATGTTGGTGATGCTTCAGTTAGATTAAAACAGGGGAAGAAAAAGACCAGAAATGGATCAGAAAGTTGTGGAAATTGGCAATAACATAGGCTTTTACTCTAGCTGACTGTTCCCCATTCATCATTCTCTCAACAGTTGACTTCCTCACAGTCAGACTGTTCTTCCTCACGTTTGTTTCTCTGCCTGACGGAATCCTACATTTTCTTTCAGATCCAGCTTGCCCCTTCATTCCACAATATGACCATATAATTATTTTGGCTCAGGAGGATCTCCTTGTCCTGCCAGGACTTGCCAAGTCCTGAATCAGAACACAGTGGTCACTTTACCTGGTTTATTCTTCCCTTGCTATCTCAAACTCCCAGTTAAATTTCAAAACTAAGCTCATTAAAGTGCTGTTTCTATATATATCTTATAAATGTTTCTGTTATTGCACATATACTGGGAATCCATCATATCCAAGTTGATGTTAGTGTTTTAACGGAACTCTACTGTAGATAACTTAATATAGAACTAAGGCACAAATGAGAACTGGGCAAAAAATACAGACCTGAACCATTCATCAGTGATTCTGAAAAACTCTTATAAATGAATATTTTTAAAAGAGAAGATACAGAGAGGTAGCTGATCACTAATAGTACAAAATAAGTATGTTTTCAAGAAAATTATTCAAAATCTAGAATAAGACATAAAGATAATTCTGTGACTTTTAATATCACACTAGACAGAATGTTTCACAGAAAGTTTACATGAAGTGAACTGACTGCTTGATTTACAACTAATTAGGGCCCAGGCAGTTCCTAAATCTAAAGGTAACTCTGTAAAATAAACAAGAAAACTATTACAGTGAAATACATGTTTTCTGTATAGTAGAAAATACTGTCCCAAAGGCTCAGTCTAAATCCCTATAGGTTATTAACCAATTTTATATTTTATCAATTTTATTTCAGCATTCCTTATTAACTGACTACATAAAGCCCAATTTCTCACTGAATCAGTTTTCACAAGTTTAAAACAAACTTTCTGATGTTACTATTTGTATGTGAATTGTTTTATAACAGCTTTAAAGTTACGGGTTAATATATGAGACTGCACAAAGACGGAGTTGATAGCAGGAAGAATGGTCAAAGCAGGCTTTGTAAATGAGGTTGTAAGGTTTTTAGGTATGCTATATGGCATGTTTTTTAACTGAATTAATTGCAAAAATTTTTAAATTGAGAGATATCACAAAAAAATTAAGTTCTAGTTCCTCATTAACAACAACAACAAAATGACATGGAAGAATTTCCCAAGAGATAATGGGGAAAGCACTACAGAAACAAAGGCAGAAAAAAAAAATGACCTGTGGGATACAAAGAATCAATGCACTATTCCATGAAAAAGACGACCATCTAAATTTAACCAGTCTTGACAAAGGGGGAAACGGTAAAGAAGATGAGGAGTTAGAGATTTGAGAAGACAGAGTTGAAAGATTTTTAAAGAATTGAATAACCAAATACAGAAGGGAGAACATATAGGATATTTTGGTATAACTGACTGAGTATTTGGAAAAACTATTCTACACAGAACAGGAAGTAGGAAGGGCTTTTAGACTAAGAAAATTGGGAAAGATTGAAAGTGGGAGGAGAAGGGGACAACAGAGGATGAGATGGTAGGATGTCATCAATAACACGATGGACATGAATTTGAGTGGGCTCCGGGAGTTGGTGATTGACAGAGAAGCCTGGTGTGCTGCAGTTCATGGGGTTGCAAAGAGTTGGACACAACTGCACGACAGAACTGAACTGAGTAGCCCATGGGCTTCCCTGAAAGTTCAGCTGGTCTGCCTGCAATGCAAGAGACCCCAATTTGATTCCTGGGTCAGGAAGATGCCCTGGAGAAGGGATAGGCTACCCACTCCAGTATTTCTGGGCTTCTCGTGGCTCAGACAGTAAAGAATCTGCCTGTAACACAGGAGACCTGGCTTCGATCCCTGGGTTGGGAAGATCCGCTGGAGGAGGGCATGGTAACCCACTCCAATATTCTTGCCTGGAGAATCCCCATGGACAGAGGGGCCTGGCAGGCTACAGTCCACGGACTTGTAAAGAGTTGGACACAACTGACCAACTAACTACAGCACAGTAGCCCATATTCTCACCGCTGTTCCATCTCACCCCCAAAGATTTCCCAGTGCATATCTTGGCTTGCACACAGGCAACCTTCTAAAACTTCAGGGACACCAGACCTTATCAGTCAAGTCAGTTCAGTCACTCAGTCATGTTGGATTCTGCAACCCCATGGACTGCAGTATGCTAGGCTTCCCTGTCAGGGACATTTAATGTGTATGTATCTCTCACCCATATCTAGGTAATTCCCATTTAAACAGGTAGTCCCCAGATAGTTATTTGTTTACCAATCAATAATTCTAATTGCTCTGGAGAGAAAGAAAAGATTTCAAAAGAAAGTTACATACATTGCTAAACTGGGACTTTTTATCATATTTAAATTTCTCAAATCTAGGAGCCCATTTTAACCAGATTCCAGTTTAATTCTTTGTTTACTTGCCCTGGAGAAAGAACAAGTTTGACATCTAGTCCAAATGAGGAAAAAAGATTCCCTACTGGCCATAACTCCAAGAGTCTGAAGAAGCAAAAATCACAGCCCTACTAAAGAACCCTCTTAATTCAGATGTTTTCAAAAAGTTGCGTGCATTAAAAGTAAAATTTTAAAAAGTAAATTCCTAAGCCCCATTCTAGACACACTTGACTCTGAAAGCTTCTATCAACTACAAATTGGCACCTGTCAAGAGCATCCGCCAGCGACTGGACAGCAACGACCGGAGTCTGCCATCTGCCTCTGTGGAGACTGCACCCTGTGCTGCTGCAGCTGTTAACCTCAGACACCCTCTGAGGCCGGCCATTCAGGGTGGAGTGAGGCACTCTGTGCTCCAGGGAATCTGGTGGAATAGGTCTTTAGAAAGTAAAGTAAGGGCTTAATTGCACTGAACTCCCCTTCACAAAATCTTGCATATCGACCTTCCCCGACTACCTCTTTGGAGCGGTCTCTCAAAGCTATCTGACGTGCTATCTCTCAGGTTGCAGTCCTCATTTTGCCCCAAATAAAACTTAACTCAAAACTCTCAAGTTGTGCATCTTTTTTCACTGACACTGCCATTGCATTTGAACCACCTCACTATAGTTATCTGCTTAAAATGGTATTTTCTCATTCCTTAAAAATGTTAAGATTTTCATAGTCTTAAAGATATGCTCACAGGCCTTAAATATCAAGTGTTTTGTCTCTAGCACCTCATCCCTTCTTCATTCCTTCCTTTTCCCCTTAACCTTTTCAATTAACCTAAAAAATTCAGTTCAGTCGCTCAGTCATGTCCAACTCTTCGCAACCCCATGAAGTGCAGCACGCCAGGCCTCCCTGTCCGTCACCAACTCCTGGAGTCCACCCAAACCCATGTCCATCGAGTTGGTGATGCCATCCAGCCATCTCATCCTCTGTTATCCCCTTCTCCTCCTACCCTCAATCTTTCCCAGCATCAGGGTCTTTTCCAATGAGTCAGCTCTTCACATCAGGTGACCAAAGTATTGGAGTTTCAGCTTCAACATGAGTCCTAAATGAACACCGAGGACTGGCCTGCCTTAGGATGGACTGGTTGGATCTCCTTGCAGTCCAAGGGACTCTCAAGAGTCTTCTCCAACACCACACTTCAAAAGCACCAATTCTTCCATGTTCACCTTTCTTTATAGTCCAACTCTCACATCCATACATGCCCACTGGAAAAACCACAGCCTTGACTAGACGGCCCTTGATGACAAAGTAATGTCTCTGCTTTTTAATACGCTGTATAGGTGGGTCATAACTGTCCTTCCAAGGAGCAAGCGTCTTTTAATTTCATGGCTGCAGTCACCATCTGCAGTGATTTTGGAGCCCAAAAAAATAAAGTCAGCCACTGTTTCCCCATCTATCTGCCATGAAGTGATGGGACCAGATGCCACGATCTTAGTTTTCTGAATGCTGAGTTCTAAGGTAACTTTTCTACTTTCTTCTATCACTTTCATCTAGAGGCTTTTTAGCTCTTCTTCACTTTCTGCCACAAGGGTGGTGTCATCTGCATATCTGAGGTTATTGATATTTCTCCTGGAAATCTTGATTCCAGCTTGTGCTTCAACCAGCCCAGTGTTTCTCATGATGCACTCTGTATATAAGTTAAGTAAGCAGGGTGACAGTATACAACCTTGACGTACCTCTTTTCCTATTTGGAACCAGTCTGTTTTTCGATGTCCAGTTCTGTTGCTTCCTGACCTGCATACAGGTTTCTCAAGGGACAGGTCAGATGGTCTGGTATTCCCATCTTTTTCAGAATTTTCCACAGTTTATTGTGATCCACACAGTTAAAGGCTTTGGCATAGTCAATAAAGCAGAAATAGATGTTTTTCTGGTACTCTCTTGCTTTTTCAATGATCTATCGGATGTTGGCAATTTGATCTCTGGTTCCTCTGCCTTTTCTAAAACCATCTTGAACATCAGGAAACTCATGGTTCACGTATTGCTGAAGCCTGGCTTGGAGAATTTTAAGTATTACTTTACTAGCATGTGAGATGAGTGCAGTTCTGTGGTAGTCTGAGCATTCTTCGGCATTGCCTTCCTTTGGGATTGGAATGCAAACAGATCTTTTCCAGTCCTGTGGCCACTGCTGAGTTTTCTATATTTTTTTCCTTATTTCCATATTTATATTTGTTTTCCATATTTACTAGCATGTGAGATGAGTGCAATTGTGTAGTAGTTTGAGCATTCTTTTGGCATTGCCTTTCTTTGGGATTGGACTAAAAACGGACCTTTTCCAGTCCTGTGGCCCACTGCTGAGTTTTCTATACTTTTTCCAGATTTGCCTTTTTCCATATTTGCTGGCATACTGAGTGCAGCACTTTCACAGTATTTCAAATCTTTCAGGATTTGAAATAGCTCAACTATTAATAAATTTAGCTTTCTCTTAACTCAGGCACTCTGCATATTCTAATCTCAGTTCCTCATCCCCTAACTTCCACCTAAACTCTGGTGCCCACTCTTCTATCTCAGCTAAGGTATCACTCTGAACCATTTCCTGACTTCATCCCCTGTTCCACTTCAAGGGGTTTACTAACAATAACTTAAAGTTATAAAGCTAAGGGTATACTTTATGAAGGGGAGAAAGCAATGGCAACCCACTCCAATACTCTTGCCTGGAAAATCCCATGGACGGAGGAGCCTGGTAGGCTGCAGTCCATGGGGTCGAGAGGAGTCGGACACGACTGAGTGACTTCACTTTCACTTTTCACTTTCATGCATTGGAGAAGGAAATGGCAACCCACTCCAGTGTTCTTGCCTGAAGAATCCCAGGGAAGGGGGAGCCTGGTAGGCTGCTGCCTATGGGTCCGCACAGAGTTGGACACAACTGAAGCAACTTAGCAGCAGCAGCATACTTTATGAAAATGATAAACTTGAAGCCCTTTTCCAGACTCAAGTGAAAGTGAAGTTGCTTAGTCATGTCCAACTCTGCAACCCCATGGACTGTAGCCTACCAGACTCTGTCTACGGGATTTTCCAGGCAAGAGTACTGGAATGGGTTGCCATTACCTTCTCCAGGGGATCTTCCCGACCCAGGGATCAAACCCGAGTCTCCCGCATTGTAGGCAGATGTTTTTACCGTCTGAGTCACCAGGGAAGTTCTAGACTCAGGCTTCCTTTTATTCCTCAGGGTAGTTTCTTATCCCAATCTCCAGCTATGTATTTCCCCAGTGCTTTTTGGATGACCATTTGTAGGTTTCTCAGCTGTACAAGACTAAGATCATGTTCGTGCTGCTCTTCCTGTTTCTATCTCAGAGAATAGCATTAACCAAAAATAACATGGTTATAAGCAAAACCCACCAAACATCAGGTCAAAAATCCTAGATTTAAGGATAACTACATTTGAAATAGGCTTCCCTGGTGGTTTACACAGTAAAGAATCCACCTGCAATGCAGGAGACCTGGGTTCGATTCCTGGGTCAGGAAGATCCCCTGGAGGAGGGCATGGCAACCCACTCCAGTATTCTTGCCTGGAGAATCCCCATGGATGGAGGAGCCTGGGGGGTTACAGTCCATGGGGTCCCAAAAAGTTGGAGAGAATTGAGCTTCTAAGCACAGCAAACTTTAAACAACTAAAACTCTGCCTTGACTCAAGTCTAAATCCTTATCCACTTCCTAATCCAACTTCATCATTTCTCACTTCAATTACAGTGACAATTCTCTAATTGATCTCTGCTTACAGTTTCAAATTCCTCTCTGGTCACTCCTTCCCAAGGCTGCCCCTACTATGTTTATCCTACAACATAAGTCTGATCACTTATTCACTCAATCACTTTAAATTGGTCTCTACTGCCTTCAAGATAAAAGTCTCCAAACTCCTTTATAATAAGAGCCTCCAGAACAAATTACTGAACGTGACTTTCACTTCATAAGAAATCCTATGGAACTTTTCTTCATAGGATCAAAGATTTTATTTGTAGAACTCTATGGAAGAAAATTTGACACTAAGCATTATAAATATGTGGTTTCAATGTAGAATATTGCACATACTAGTCATATTAGGATGTACATTTATTACACAAGTTCTCACATCTCATTTATGAAGCTTCTTAAGGTAGAAGGATTATACTACACTAGTATTATCATGCTCTCCAGCAGATGGGCCTATAGTTGGTACCATTTTAAATTCATTCCTTTATCCATCTCCTCATTCAATATTTATTCAGTTCTTAGCACATGTGAGATACTAAATATATATCAATGTATAAAGCAAGTAAAGAGTCTTTGCCTTACTGGAGCTTAAATTCTATCAGTAAAACTTTGTCTGAGCCCTGTGCTCCAGGAAAGCAAGGAAGGTTGAGAAATGTCCCCATCCTGTTTTGTGTCCTGACAAACAGCTAACTTGCAAAGGACCAACCTGCCCTCAAAATACCGCAGGTTAGACTTCCACCCATCTGGGCCTCTTATTTCACTTACCTCCATAAAATTCCTTGGTTTTATGAGATACTTATTAATGAACTTTCTCCCTACTGCAAGTCTGAATTAAACTCATCTCAATTTTTCTATGCATTTCATCTTTCACACTGGAGTCATCCAATAAACAATATAAACTGGTAGGACATGTGTGTTCGATGGAGTGTTTCCTACTACAGAGAAAGCATGGGAAAAGAAAACAGAAATGCTGGGTTGGAGAGGCTTAATTTCAGAAAAGATAATCAGGGAAAGCTTCCTTGAGAAGATATATTTGCACAGATTTCAATGAGTAAGTGAATCGCTGTGCAGTTAACTGGGGTAAGAGTGTTTCAGACAAAATGAACAGTAGGTACAAGGTTGGAACCAAACCCGTATCTCTGAGAAACAGCAAGGAGGTCTGGGTGATTGGAGAGGAGTGGCCAAGCAGGAAAGTGGGAAGAGATGAGGACAGAGAGATAAGGAGTGTGCGATGAATGATGCATGACCTTACAAATCCTCAGAATTTTCACTTTAACCTGAGTGAAATTAAAAGCCACAGGAGAATTTTGAGGAAAGGAATAGGAAGATCACCCCAGCTGCCCTATGAGGACAGCCCGAGCAAAGGCAGAAGCAGGAAGACCATCTGCAAAGCAACAACAGTAATCTGGGTAAGATGATGCTGGTTTGGACCAGACTGGTAGCAAAGACAGTGAGAAGTGGACAAACTATACATGCATTTTGAAGGATTAACCAACTGGGCTTCCTGCTGTACTGAATATAAGGTATAAGGATGACTCCTGTCCTAAGCAAATACGAGAACAAAATGGCCATTGAGACAGGAAGACTTTTAAAGGCAGCAAGTGATGAAAAAAAATTGGTAAACTGGTTGGGAACATACTAAATTTGAGACAGCTATTATCACATCTAAGTTGAAACATCAAGTAGGCAGCTGGGGACTGAATTCAGAGGAGAGATATAGACTAAAAACATAATTTAAAACAACTTGAGGTGGCAGCTGTCAAAACAGCAACAATATTAATTTAAACTAATAAAGTACAACTGGAGTGAATATTACCTGATATGATGGTGCCTCTCATCATTCCTGAGTAGCTACATTTTACTATGAAAAAGGTACCATTTCCATTACTGTAGCTTCTAGAATTAGATACTATGGAGAAGAATGGGAGCATTATTCTCCCACACGTCTATAATTCCAATGAAGCCAACCAATGGGCTGTGAGCAAAGGTCCCCAAAGTGCTGCTGCACTGTAAACGTGATCAAAGATGAGACAGTTAATCTAGACAGCTTTCAGGAACCTATTTCCATCCTGCTCTTCAAAGGTTCTGGAACTTTCACCTCCCCAAAAGGATATGAAAACCCCTGCTTTAAACCAGACCTTGTTGGGTAAAGGAAAGGGGACCCAAGATCCCAACCAGTAAAAACCTTTTAAACCACCTTTTTGTCAAATAACAACCCTACAAAAACAAACAAGATAGATACAGTAAGTCAGCTGGTGGAAAGTATTGTGGAGAAAAAGTAAATGGGGGAAAACAATGCAGAGAGTAGGGGGTGGGGGAGGGATCGGCACTTTAAATAAGGTTGTTAGAGAAGGCCTTTCACCAAAATACAAAGGTACCTATTTCTCCACAACCTCACCAAAAGGTAACAACCGTCTTTAACTTCTGATCATGTCATGAGCAAAAAAATAAAACTGGGTCATTAATGAGTTCATTTGCTACTAACTTTTTTCCTTAGAATGCTTCAATTAAAAAAAGTATCTTCTGGGCTTCGTTGGTGGCACCGTGGTAAAGAATCTGCCTGCTAAGGCAGGGGACACAGATTTGATCCCTGGTTCAGGAAGATTCCACATGCCGAGGAGCAACTCAGCCCATGCACCACTGCATCTAGAGCCTGGGAGCCACAACTACTGAAGCCCACAAGCCCTAGAGCCCATGCTCAGCAATAAGAAAAGCCACTACAATAAGAAGTCCACACACCCCAACTACAGTGTAGCCCCTGCCTGCAGCAACTAGAGAATGTCCATGCAAAAACCAAGACCCAGCACAGCCAAAAATAAATAAGTAAGTAATAGCTTCTATCACAGATATCAGAGAAGGCAATGGCAACCCACTCCAATACTCTTGCCTGGAAAATCCCATGGACAGAGGAGGCTGGTAGACTGCAGTCCATGGGGTCGCTAGGAGTTGGACACGACTGGGTGACTTCACTTTCACTTTTCACTTCCATGCACTGGAGAAGGAAATGGCAACCCACTCCAGTATTCTTGCCTGGAGAATCTCATGGACGCAGAGCCTGGTGGGCTGCTGTCTATGGGGCTGCGCAGAATTGGACACGACTGAAGTGACTCAGCAGCAGCAGATATGTTTTTAAATTTTAGGTAGTACAATGTTGAGGATGGAGAAGAGGGTCTTTGTTTATAACCTATATTTTACACATTGCTTTAGAAAGTCTTTCTCACTCCCCAAATTGTAAATCACTCTCCTATATTTTCTAATATTTTATCAGATTTTAGCTTCTACATTTAGCTATTTAAACTATGAATTTGGATTTTTTTCCCCTTTTGGTGTGAGTTTAGAAATAATCTCAATTATTCAATAGTTCATAATTCTATGATGCAAAATGCCGTTCTTTGTCACATGCAGTCCCATACATTCATGAATCCATTACAGGTCTGTTCTAATGATCCATATTCCAGCACCAAAATAGTGCTGTTTAAACGACTGTGGTACTCTCCTCACTTTCTACAGTGACATTTTTCAACTGTTTCCTTGGCCCCTCCCTAAACACCCACAACCATCCTAAAACACTTAAATATAGGCAATGATGAAACTGACTGCAGGTTACATATAATACTTATTCCAACTGTAAGATTTTTTTTTTAACTTCCCTTGCAGAAACTCTCTCCATGACCTTGAGAATAAGAATTCTGTACTATAAAATCAATCTCCTTAGGGTGACATCCAAATGTTCCACTATCTGGCTCTAGCCATTACTGCAGTTGATGAGATCTCGCCTCCAGAACTATCCCACTTGATCAAAGTCATCTACTTGCTACAAGTAGAGGAGGAACTGTAGCAATCTTCAAGTATGACCTACTCAAATCATACTTCCTGAATGCCTTCTTTCTTCCTTTCTTCTATCTTGAAGGCTTAGGCCTCCTCCATGAAGTTTTCCTTCATGTTTCTGACACACTGATCTCTCCTTCCCCTGAATGTACAGCTCTTATTTATTAGCATAACTTCTATACTTCTGAGCGTGACTTACCTAATGGCAGCTTCAATCACTTTTATCCATGACTTACTTTACTAATTAGTAGTAAGTTCAAAGCTCTGATAAGAAGTTCTAATTTTATTTTTGTCTTCATCATAGCTCAAAAATTTTAACTGCTCTCTATTAGTCAGAAGTCATACAATGCAAACATAATAATCTCTCATCTTTAATCACTTAATACTCTATTTTATCTACAGAAAAGGGCATAGAAGCATGTTTACTCAGATCAGGAATTAAAGGATCAGAAATAGGAATGTAACTACAGGTCTAATTTCAAGTCCAGCTCCACCTTTAAGCTTGCCTCTGTTAAATGTAGCACAATTATGAACTTTTTTATTTCTATTTTCAAAAGTGTGGTAGGGCCACTAAAATCACTGAGCACCACATTAAAGGGGTTGAAACAGAAAAGATTAAAAATTCCCAAGATTTTCAGCCTAAGCAAGCATCTCAAACTGTTACTGTCACTATGCTTTATGGTAATTTGGCACAAATTCACATTTTAAAAAGTATTGTGACAAATACCTCTGGAGGTAAATGGTGAGAACTGTATTTCTTTGGGGAATTAAGGAGTCTTCAATTCTGTTCATTGGAGAGGGGAGAAAAACTTTCACTCTGATGCTTCTTTTTTCCCACAGTCTCATCTTAAGTGAAGGTGAAGTTTCTATTTTTTTCCACCTGCAATGTCAACCTTATTTCAGCCCCCAAACTCCAGCAATAAATAAGCCTAACCTAGGAGTGCCTGGCCTTTGTGCTGTGGGGGTAAAAAAGGAATATCCTAGCAAAGTTGATTCCAAAGCTTACTGGCTAGAATGGTCAAATAAACTCTCTATTTGAAATAGAGTGAGTTTTTGTATGGAATTTTAACTGTTATAGCAGATAAATCCTGCAGCATATTTTCTCCACTTACAGGCCAAACTAAAGTTGCTTCCAAACAGCATCAAGAGAAAAAAGATCTCTCAGGCAATGGAACTCAAGTACTGGCTGCCATTTTGGATACTCAAAAGAGCACAAAAGCTTTCTATGGTTTGTGTGAAAGGTAGAGGATGAAAGAGATGCAAAAGTTAAGCGCCATTTTCACATAAAACGCCTCTGAATTTAAAAAGAAAGTAAATTTCACTGTTCTCTCTCTCCAGACTCCCAAAGCAGGGGAAATCAGGTAGTTCCCCCCCTCCCCAAATTGCATCACTCAGAAAATACAATCTCAATTAGACTTCATAAATGTGATGTTGCAAAAGGCTTTCAGACTGATGTCATTTCTCAAGTTTGCCTTGTGAAAGTTCAACATTATTAATGTAAAGCTTCATAAAACCTTAAGACCGCCTGGCAAAAACACAGCCCAGAGGTTTAAACATATAAGATAAAAACACAAGAAAAAAAGAAGATTCAAAACAGAAAAGTTTTAGAATCTTAAGAGTAAAGATAATCTTTTTCTAGGCTTTACACAAAACCTAGAAACCATACAGGAGATGTTTTTCATTGCACAAAAATCATAAACTTATTTGCTAAAAGTCATATAAGTAAGAATGATATACTGAGAATATTTGTAACATATATATGAGTTTTTAAAACATTTTAAATACACCAATAAGTCAGAAAGAAAAAAGGTTTAAAACTGAATAGAAAATTTAACAAAGAACATGAGTAAGCAATTTATAGAAGACATTAAAACAGCTTATAAGGAAAAATGTTCAACATTACTAGCAAAGATACACAAAGAGAAGCAAAATTACTTTAACACCTAAATGATGAAAAAAGATTAAACAGGTTAATACGTTAGATAAAGAAAAATAAACCCTACTGATACTAATTTATATGCATTAAATGATTTAATATTTTAAAGGGTATCTTTCAAATCTAAAAAAAATAAAATCCCATGCAATATGTCTGCTAAATTTCAATAAGCTATTTATTCATAATCGGCGGGAAAAGGGACATTTTTTTAAATGAAAAAACCAGCCTGATATTAAGTAAATGACTGACTGAAACAAAATCTAATCATCTTCTGGAGGACCAGTTTTTTCAGGACAAGTTAAAGGACTTACGGGAATCATATTAAAATACTTATATCTGAGGTATCGGAAGTTTATTGTGGAAAACTAATACTAGAGAAAAAAGAACATAGCCCAGGGCTTTGAAGTGTCCACAGTGTAGTAACTATGGGATCAAGATGTGGGTCCAATGGCTGTCCTTCCTCTTGTTTATATTCATCTTTTAAGGAGCAAACAGGCTTTTCCAGTTTTAATGGAGTGAATTTCATTTAAACACTGAAATCTATTGCTAAAGACAGGCATCTGGAGAAAAATCTCCAATAGGAATAGTATTAATAATTTCACTTTATCCATCCCAGAAAGAGGCAGCAATACTGTTACAATGCAGTAGGTTAACTTCTTGATTTACAAAACAAATTCTGCAAGAAGTGAGTCAATATACAATTTCTTCACAAGTTTCCTTTTATGATGTAATATCCTTCATATGGGGAAACAAAAGCAACTACTGCCATATTTGAAGACAGAAGTATCCCCTTTTGCCTCCACCTACAATAAGCTACACCTTTGATAAAAAGTTTGAAATAAAGTAATAAACAACATGAATTCAAAATGCTGGGAGGAAATTGCAATACTTGTTAATATGGAAATATCCTTTTCACCAGGTTTTCCGACTCTGAGAAGAATCCTAACTTTCCAGAATTGTTTAATTTTGGAAAAGGCTAAAAGAGCCAAGAGTAAATCTAAAAGCTTGACTGCTCCATACTGCCCTCACTTGGACACTGTAAGTCCCTGGTGGCTCCTTTTCCCTTTTCAGAGATAAATAAGTAAAACTATGTAGCTCAATGTTTTCCTCTACTCTCAATTTAAAAAAAAAAAAAAAGTTTTTACTTGTTAAAATGTATGTCTTAATCATATATCTATTATTTTTATTTTAAACATACTTTCCACAAAAAGATAATGTCATAATATTTTTTTACAACTCTCTTCTACTTTTCTTTTTTTTTTTTTTTTTTTAATTTTTTTATTTTTTTTTAATTATTGTTTTAGCCATACATTGTTATGATATCACCATGGGTTTACATATGCTTCCCCTCCGGGTCCCCCCTCCCTCCTACCTCCCCCCCGGGAAATCTCACTGCACCAGTCCCGAGCATCAATCCTGGGCTGGCGATTGATTAGACACATGACAATTAACATGCTTCAATGCCCTTCTCCCATATCATCCCACCCTTACCCTCATCCACAAAGTCCACGAGTCTATTCTATACATCTGCGTTCCTTTTGTTGTCTCCCATGTTGGGTTCTCATTACTGTCTTTCTACTTTTCTGTTGGGAAAAAAAAAAGCCAGAAAGATGGGAAACAAAGGGATTATTTTTTTTTGGATGCACTAGCAGCAAGTGGGATCTTAGTTCCCAACCAGGGATGGAACCCCTGCCCCATGTAGTGGAAGTATGGATTCTTAACCACTGGGCCACCAGATAAGTTTCCACAGAGATTTTATACATTTTTATTATTTTCCTTTTTTTTAAAGTACATAATAGACAATTAAGTACACCCTCACTGTTACTTTCACTTATATTGGTTCTCATAAAGGCCTCCGAATTGATTTATAAGTTTCTAAAAGACTTGTTTACTTGAATGCTCTGTATGTCAATTGATCTTGATATTAATCTCAACCGTTAGATACAGACAGGGTTGACGTCCCCAGGAGGTGTCTAAGCTCTAAACTATTCCTTTCCCTCAAACATAAATGCTTACACACGTCATGCATCTCTGGGAGGATCTGGGATTTGACATTCAATGTAGGCTTACTACTCATGAAATCAACTTACAGTACCGTTTTAGAACATTAAAAACAGCATTCACTTCCTACTGTCAGTCACACTGATGATCTTCCTTATACTTTAGATGCGCAGTTAAAATAATTCAAAACCAAAATTAAAGGCCCAACCATAAAAGCACACTGCAATTTCAGGACCTTTAATGCAGCAGAGTGCAAAGTCACAGTCAGGAAAGGGGCCAGGTTTCCTTCAACCTAGTAAAAGGCCAAAAGCACTACCAAAAAAGTCAAATGAAGATCTCATTTGACTTTTTTTCCATCAAACTTCTCAGCCAAAAGTGTATGTCACTTTAAGTCATCACATTTCAAATGTATAACATGCTTTATGTAAATGTTACTTATGAAAGCCCATAATACTTTGCATTGGTAGATCACTCTGACACAAAGTAATATGATTTTTATACCAGATCTGCTTTTCATGAATATGCCATGAAGTGTGGCAATGGCTGTTATTTATAACATAAAATTGGAAACAACAGATTCATAAATTGAATTACTGTCAACATCATTAAATATTCTGACTCCTAATCCAATTCTTTTTTCACATTTCATCACGCTGGCACCAGGAACCAGAAGTAAGATTTTAGGAAAGTGCTTCATGGGCAAATACTGAAGAAAAATTAGATTCTGACTTCCTGCTAATACTAATACTTCCTTGTCAATACTTCCTTCAGAAAGCCCTTAAGCAGGTTTCTACACATTAAATACACTTAAAAAAAAATCCTCTATATCAAATCAGTTAGTTGCAATCTTCCCATTATAGAGCTAAATTTCACTTTAGAACTCTAAGATTTTTTTTCAAGTTCATTTGATACAATAACATGACCTCTGAAACAAACTCATATTTTTTACTGTTTTAAATTAATCAAGATGGCAGAATATGGTATGATATCACTTCTATGTGGAATATGAAAAACACAACAAACTAGTGAATTTCAAAGGAAAAAAAACAGAATTACATAGAGAGAACTAGTGAGAAGGGCAATACTGAGGTAAGGGAAGGAAGTACAAACTATTGGGTATAAGACAGGCTCAAGGATGTACTGTACAACATGGAGAATATAGTCAGTATTTTGTAATAACAATAAATGGAAAGTAACCTTTAAAAACTACAAAAAATTTTACAGTAAAAAAAAACAAAAACAAAAACTGCACAACTCCCAGGAAGAAAATTCTTGAAAATATAAGTTATTACTTACAATATGTCAACTTCTTCACTTTAACCACACAAGAAAACAAAAACAATTCAGCCTCTACTAGTTCTACATTGTTAGATGAGTCTGCATTTTCTGTTTTAAAATACTCTGGGCTTAACAGGCCTTACACTGTGTCCATATTCTTTACATGTCAGAAACTACTACTTCTAAGATCTCAGTTCAAACTCACAGAATGTTTTTTAAATATTTAAACTGCATAAAAATACAATATTATAATCCTAGAACCAGTTAGTAAATCAGACCAGTTAAGCAATTATGAATGTTTCTTACGCCCTGTAAAGGAACTCAAATTTTTAATAAGGTATTGAGCCAATACAGGGCACAAAACACACAAAACAATACAAAATACTGACAAGAAACTGAAAATTGGGGAGAGAAATAATGCTCCAAAGAAAAGAATCTAAGAAGAAAAAGTATGACCTCTACAGTTTAATAAAAGGAAAAAAAAAAAGCTTTAGAATGGTATTTTATTAAGAATAAATGGACACTTGGAATTGACGTAAACCCCAATTTTTCTAGACTGATAACTGCAAAAATATACAGACTATTCTGCTTAAAGATCAATGCAACCCTTTCTTTATAACAGAAAACAAAATGTGGCCCAAACATGCAAAACTTACCATCCATATCCAACATACTCATAATAGAAAACGAAACAAAAACATAATCCAAAATATCAGGCATATCAAACACAGTACTTAAAATGATTCAATGAAAACAAGCTTAACATTCCCTATTTTATAATAATGTTTAACTTCTTTATTTCCACTGGCAATCGATAAATGAAAAATCTTGCTATATCCAGATCTTTTCAGATTAACATGCCCATGCTTTGTCACCTTGAGTTATAGGAATAATCAAGATTGCACTGCCTGAACTGAAGAAAAGTAAGGAATTTTGTCTTTGATTTTACTGTCCAAAATAAAAACAGATCAAGATGACATGTACAAATGCTGAGAATGTGTCATATTTGTTTTTTCTTTCCAGTCCAACCAAAGCATTCCTTGTCACTTCTCCACATCTAACTTACATTTCAACTTGTTATTCAGTTTGTGGTTGCAGTAACAGGGGCTCTGCCTATGTTGTTTGTTGTTGTTACTTGCTTTTTAAAATTAATGTTTAAAGAGTTTACATACTGGAATTGCTTTATCTGTGCCTTTTTTAAAATTAAATTTTTCCTATAGAAAATTTGGAAAATACTAGAAAGTGTAAAAATAAATTTGTAGTTGCATCATCTAATCACTTTCACAACTATGACTCTCTTTTGAGTCTTATCTCCAATAGACATATAACCACTTTTAGTTCTACAGTTCAGTAAACAAAATTAGAATTACACTACTTTCTAACCTATTTTCATTTAAAAACTAGTATTTCCCACACCCTTAAATATTATTTGAGAACGAGTTTTAATGGATTCTTTAACTAGAATCTTTAGCCAATCCTTAGGTTGGGGTAAAGGATTAAAAATTATTAAAAATAATCCCCTCACTTTCTCCCTTCCCTTTACCTTTATGACCACAGTGTAGAAAAGAATTGTAAACCATTCACACTACTGTCCAAGATGCGATAAATAGGCCCCTGAGAAATGCGGAGCCTAATAAGATTTAAACTTGACACCAAAGAAGTGATGCGCTAATAATGACATTTCAAGTACTGTTCAGTAGATGTGACCTTATTGGAGGCAAATTTCCTAAAATTTGCAGTACTAAAATAATGACCAATTCTAACTACAAGAAGGTTCCATTCCATTTCTTAATAAAGCTAGACTGAAGCAGCGCCAATTTCACCCGCTCAACAAAGTGCCTAATAGGCCGAGTTCGTCAAAATCGGCGCTCCCCAAGGCAAAAAGTTGGATTCATTAAACAAAATAAACAGCTTAACGCGTACAAGACACGGTGTGGACTGATGCTACTGGGGGCTTATCGACTGGGAAGGGGACAAGGCGATGGGGCGGAAGATAGGGAGATTTGATGATTATCAGACTGGCGCACAAGCAGAAATCTCAAATGCATTATTTAATCTTTCTGTTCCTGGCATCACGAGGCTCAAACGTCACCAAAAGAGACCGGCTGGCTGAAAAGCCGGCGGGGTGACGCTCACAACATCTTACCATATGGATTCTCATCAATCAGGACCGAGAAGAGCCTTAAGCCAGCCCAGTGGAGTAAGGCGGGTGCGTCCCCCGGACCGACGGCTCCCCTACAAGCCCGGCGCCCCGCTCCTGTCTGCACGCAGGAAACCGAGGATGCAGGACCACCGGACCGGACGCCGCGGGATCTGCGGCCCCGCGTTCTGAGGGGGCCACCCAGGCGGCCGCAAACGCCCAGCCGAAGGGTCAAGCCTCCCCTCAGCGCAGACCCCACGAATACCTCCACCAGACGACTGACACAAGAACCGCGACAGCCGGCGCGGACGCCCCTCCTGGGGTCCAAACCCGCCCAGGACCTCACCTGAAGTAGCAGCGCCACCTCCGCCCGACGGCGCTGGCTGTCGCGGCGGCGGCGGTCACAACTCCGAGAGCAGTGACGCCTCTCATAAAAACAACCTGCTCACAGGCGCCCGCAGCCGGGAGGCGGCGGCCGGCGGAGCGCCGCGGCGCATGCCGGGACTCGTAGTCCGGTCCGCGCCTCATACTCGGCGACGGCCGAGGGAAGAACTACCACTCCCGAAGAGGAGCGCAGCCGGCCGCCGGGAAGCTGCTGGAAGCTGGGCCCCGCGGCCGAGATCCCGACAACATCCGGGCCCTGGCGCTGGAGCTGCGCCGCGGCCGGTTACTATGGAGACGGGCTGCTACAACCATTGGGCAGGATTCCTTCCACCCTGGAGGACCGCTCCTGGGATTAGGCAGATTGGTATATACGGATTGATCCAGCCGACCGCTCACCAACTCTTTGCTGCTTTAACTGTGTGTAGAAAAAGGGCCGCGTACCCTCGGTGCTCGCTGGCCTTCTAGCCATCAGCTGCAGGAAGACACTGCGTTTGCGGAAAAAACAAAGAAGACATCGAGAATGACGGAGTGCGACTGGGTGGGTTCGGGTTGGATGTTTTTGACTGTTGGTAACTACTATAAATTTGGGGCACCTCGCATTCCCACCCACCCCACGCTCCAAAAAAAAACCCCACTTTTGTAGGCAATCACTGGACTACAGAGATGTAACATGCATTGCATTAAGCCGGAATTGCCTCTGAAGGTATAAAGATTGGGGATGGTATGCAACTCATACCCCACTGCAAAATGGGGTGATGGTTTTGAACAAGAAAAGCGTGCCTTGTTAATATACAGTTGTTTATACTGTGTCTTATTCAACAAAGGATATGAGGGGGCGAAAGAATATGATGCATTTATATCACTGTTGATAGAAACAGTAGAAAGGTAATGTTTAATTCTCTGTCCCCTAATTGTGGCCAAAAAGTTTTTAAAAACATGAACAAGAAGGATGGTTGGGCCTGAGGAGAAACAAAAGGGTGCCTAAAAATTAGGCTTTAAGGAATTTTTTGCTTTTGGTGTTACTGTGATTAACATCAACTGTGAAACAAAAACCAAAGAAGAAAAAGCACTTTTAATGTTATAATTACAGCTTCTATAATGGGCATTTTTATTATTTCAATGGCTTGTTATTTATCTTTATAAAAATGCGTGTTTATAACAAAAGACTTGGAAAAGTCAAAGTTGCCTAGTCTTCTCTAATTCTAGGAGAGCCTGGGTATTAAATTAGTAAGAAAGCCAATACCATTTATTTGTAGATTTTCATTCACGGCACTTAATTGGTTTTTCTTATCCTTCAGTAACAGTCGCTGACTCAGTTTGTAATCTAGCAGAGAATTTAATCTTTTTATTATTCTTTGTATTAGGCTGTTTTGTTTTTAATATATCTGTTTTGAACTCCACATTTCAAGAATATCAGATTTGAAGAGGGCTAAACCTAAATAAGAAAGCTACAGTGAGGACTTAGGATATAAAGTAAAAGCAATGCGTATTTTGTTTCAAAATCTATAAACATTTGTGAATTGTTCTGGAGGTACAAAAGATTTAGGTGGACAGTAACTTGTACAGATTGTATGGTACAGATTATGCCAACAAAATTTTTTAGCTCATTTGTCTTCTATTTTGACTACATTCTGTTTTCTCTATTACATTTGGAATCAAAGTTGATCTGAATTTTAGAGTCAGGTGTAGAGGGTGATTTGAAAGTCATAACCTCTGTGAGTGAGGTTTCCCTGGGAAACCTGACTGATGTCCATAAATTATATCAGGATTGGTACTTTCTCTCACAAGTCACAAGGCAGCACCTCCCACATAAGAATCGTGGGAACCTTGACATTTTGAGACAATGTGACCTGTTGTCAGAATGCCATAACATTCTGGCAACTTACTCTGCTCCAATGTCTGTGCTCTGGATATTTAAAACAATTTAATAAGCAGTGTTAAAAAGAATAAATAGCAAGATCTGATGAGTTTTATTTCCAGCTTTGCCAGCTCCCTACAAGATAATGAGTGTTAGTAAATGGGAATATACTAGTGTTAAGTGTTATTAACCTGTAAATTTCAGAACTGAATTGTGGAAGATGGTGCATATGCATTGAGGTATACCTGCAAAAAATAAAATGATAAAAATTGGTTCCATTTATATAGTAATGTACATTTTACATCTATTTTCTTTCACTTTCCAACCACAGGAACTATAGCACATTTTTTTAACCAGTTTTACAGACAATATAAAAACAAAGGTGCAGTGATGATAAAGGGTTGGAATCTAGGTCACCCAGTTCTTGCCTTGTACTACTCCCCCAATACTATCACACTTCTTCAAATGTGAACAAAAGTGGATTATGAATTTTAATATCTCAAATTAGAGCCATTAAATGTGAAGATAAAATAAATAGGTCTAAATTTTTAAGCTATACAAAAAAGGTGGAATGAATACTTCACATTTGCAGACTAGAACTAAAGATTTCAAAACAAATAGGCTTCTGATAGTGGGGAACAGTTTTGCTGAGACATTAAGTTGAATCACCCAGGAATTCAGAGTGAGCTGGGTTATTTTAAGAGGAACCAAACTAATCTGACCCAAAGTTGATCCTGACACAACAATGTGGCCAATATTCTTTCCTCCATTTTAGAGTTGGTGAACCCAAGATTTTGTGCTTGCTAGTTTTAAGGATTTAGAATTCTTAAAGGGTCTGAACCTCATGAATCACAAGAATCTACTAAAAAGTCTTCAAAGAAAAAGAATTTTAATGCATATAAGCAACCTTCTATTTAATTCAACCTTAAAAAGTCACAACTACAGTACTGTGGGGCTTCCCAGGTGGCACCAGTGGTAAAAAGATCGCCTGAGAGGTGGGTTCAATCCCTGCATTAGGAAGATCCCCTGGAGGCAGGCACGGCAACCCACTCCAGTATTCTTGCTTGAAGAATCCCTACGGACAGAGGAGCCTGGTGGGCTACAGTCCTAGGGCTGCAAAGAGCCAGACAGGACTGAAGCAACTTAGCACCCGCACATACACACTGTGCCCTGCCAACCTCTCTCTAAGGTTAGATTATAACAATATAATTTCTGATCTGAAAGGACTCAGATGTTAAGTATTTCAGCAATTTCTAAATTTGGGTTTTTTTAAAACTGCTAAAATTTTTTGCCAACATGGACACCACAGAATGCATTATCACATGTGTAATAATGGGCCTTATCACAAGTAAATGTACACTCTTCATTTATGTTTTTCAAATAACTGAAAATCACTTTCCTATGGCTACATTTGGAGAGCCCTTATATCCTCAGATTAAGAAACAAACTTATCTAATCCATCACCAATGTTTTATATTTATAGACAAGGTATTTGTCTATTTGTCAAGGAATTTGAATCCTTGCAAAGTAACATCATCAAAGTCACGCAGCTTTTATTACTGGCAACATCAGAACCTAGAACTGGTGACACCTAAGTTTGAAGGTGAAGACCTGCCTTTTTAAAAACTAACTAACCAATTTCCCAACATTATGGAGCTGGTTTCCTATGTGTTTATCTTCTATACAATAAAATGTGGAACTTCAGATTTTTAATCACCATTTTTCCAGCATCTAACAATGCCCGGCACACAGTAGGTACTCAGTATTTGTTGAATGAGTGATAAACAAGGTCCACATAGTCTGTTCCATGTGAATCCCTTCACCTACATGATTGAAGCTTGTTGATTTTAATGGACATGACTTTACTGAAGATAAAGCATGTTATGTTCATGTGCTAGAAAATATCACTTTTGTATTCATTCTTTTTACTGTCTTGCTCCCTCTTCCCCCAAATAGCTAAATTATTTTGAATATTTATTAAATTTATTATGTATGTTAGTAACAAATTGTAGCAAATGGCCATCTACCCAAATGTTTGTCCAGAAATCTGGGAGTCTTCCTTGATATGTCCCTCTTCCTCTCCATCCACATCCGATTAGTCACCAGGTCCTACAGGTTCTACTTTCAAAATATGTCTCAAATTTATTTCCTAGTCTCTCTGTACCACCATCTTTCTGTAAATCATCATCGTCAGTCATATGGACTACTGAAGCTCCTCTCCATAGCCATTCAAGGCTCTGACAGCCAAGTAATCATCTTAAAAATTATGTTACATCATGACATATTTCTCTTTAAAACTCTTCAGTAGCTTTCCATTGCTTGTACCATAAAGATCCAAACTTCTCACAGAGTCAGCCAGACCCTTCAGGTTCTGCCCTGCCCCTCTTTCCTCACCTCGAGCCATTTTCACTCCACTTGGGCTACACTTTTTTTCTGTGCCCTCCTCTATCTTTTCCTTCCTTGCGTTCCAGTGTTAGATTCAATGAAACTTCACCAGAATGGCCTTCCTAGGTCCTCACACTAGATTAGAACCCGCATGAGTCTTCATAAATACCTTGAATTTTTTTTTCTTCATAGCATTTACCACAATTGTAATCAGTCAGTTGTGTAATTATTTGCTTAATACACAAAGCAAAGGTCCACAAGGTTAAGATCATTGAATGTTTGTTTTATCTTGTTCCTTTTTCTAAAATTCAACTGTACGTCCTCTTTGAACTATGACCTATTGCCATCTCATTCTATAATTTACACATTTTTAAGTTCTCATAGTTCTAATACAGGATTTTTAAAACTTACCTTGTACATACTTTTGACAAGTTTGCTCTGTATAGATAAATACAATTGAAGTATATATAAATTTAATATACCCATATATATGTGCTTAGTCGCTCAGTCATGTCCGACTCTTTGTGACCCCACGGACTGTTAAACTGCCAGGCTCCTCTGTCCATGGAGATTCTCCAGGCAAGAATACTGGAGTGCATTGCCATGCCCTCCTCCAGGGGATCTTCCCAACCCAGGGATTGAACCCAGGTCTCCCACATTAGAGATGGATTCTTTACCATCTGAACCACCAGGGAAACCCATACATATATATACTTGTGTGTATATATATGTTGTTCAGTCACTAAAGTTGCGTCTGACTCTTTGGGATACCACGGGCTGCAGCACACCAGGCGTCCCTGTTCTCCACTATCTCCTAGTTTTCTCAAGTTCATGTCCATTGAGTCAGTGATGCTATCTAACCATCTCATCCTCTGCTGCCCTCTTCTTTTGCCTTCAGTCTTTCCCAGCATCAGGGTCTTTTCCGAGTCGGCTCTTTCCGTCAGGTGGCCAGAGTACTGGAGCTTCACTGTTAGCATCAACCCTTCAAATGAATATTCCTGGTTGATCTCCTTTAGGAGTGACTGGTTTGATCCTGCAGTCCAAGGAGCCCATTATAACATAATGGGTATTCTTCAGTGTCCTCAAGGGAAAAGGACTCCCAGAAGGAGGGTAGATGGTGCTAAATCTTTGTTTTCTTCTGTTTTGTTTTTCTAGCTTTACTGACGTATAACTGACATGTAACATTTGTGTGAGTTTAGGGGGTACAACATGATGCTTTGATATATATTGTGAAATGATTAACACAGTAACATTAGCTAATACATCCATCACCTCACATAATTACAAATTTTGTGTGTGGGTGTGGTGAGAACATGTCCTCTAAAAATTTCAAATATAGTACTGTTAATGGCAGTAACCATACTGTTCGTTAGGTCCCTAGAACTTACTCTTCTTAAAACTATAAGTTGGTATTCTTTGACCATCATCTCTCCATTTACCCCATCCCCAGCCACTGATAACTACCATTCTGCTGTTCGATTTTTTTTTTTAAAGATTCTATATATATGTGAGGCCATACAGTATTTGTCTTTCTCTGATTTACTTCACTTAACGTAACGATTTCAAGGTCCTCGATACTGCTGCAAATGGCAGGACTCCTCTTTTATTAAGATTGATAGTGCTCCATTCTGTGTGCGTGTGTTTCTCCATCCATGCATCTGTTGATGAATACTTGTTTCCATGTCTTAGCTATTATGAATAATGCTGCAATGAACATGGGAGTGCAGATCTCTCTTCAAGATGTGATTTCATTTCCTTTGGGTATCTAAGAAGTGAAACTGCTGGATCATAGTTTTAGCTTTTTGAGGAAATTCCACACTGTTTTCCATAGTGGCTGTACCAATTTACTTTCCCACCAACAGATTCCTTTTCTCCACATCCTCAACTCTTATTCTCTTTTAACTTTTTGATAATAGCCATTCTTCAGGTGTGGAGTGACATCATATTGTGGTTTAGATCTGCATTTCTCTGATGATTGGGAATGTTCAACACCTTTTCATGTACTTGTTAGTTATCTATGTGTCTTTGGGGGAAATGTCTGTTCAGATCCTCTGCCCATTATTTAATTATATTGCCTGGTTTTTTGCTATTGAATTGTATGAGTTCTTAAGATATTTTAAAAGTTAACCCCTTATCTGATACATGGTTTGCACATGCATTTTCCCATTCCAAGGTTGCCTCTTCATTCTGCTGTTTTTGTGCTGTACAGAAGCTTTTTAGTTTGTTGTAGCCACACTTACTGATTTTTGCTTCTTTTGTTTTTAGTTTTGTTGCCATATCCAAAAGTCATTACTAAGGCCAGCTCCAAGGATTTTTCCCCTATGTTTTCTCCTAGGAGCTTTATGGTATCAGATCTTATATTCAGGTCTTTGATCTTTTCCAGTCAATTTTTGTGAGTTGTATAAAAAAGGCTTAGTTTAAATAAATGTTTTCTTTTTTTCAGAACTGTATAATTGATAATTATTTTATGCATTTATCTTTTAGGATAAGAAAAGTACTTCAGCTTCGAGTTCAGACACAGAAATGAAACCTGAACTGCCTCCTTGTGTGAATCCTGGCAATCCTGTGTTTTCATGTATGTTAGATCCAAAGACACTCCATACGACTACCTCACTATCAGAACCTAAGATGATTATGTATAAAACCAATTCAAGTAATTACGGTGAATTTTTACCTATGCCACAGTTTTTCCCCTGCTATTATACTCCAAGGGAGCAAGTATTTTCTAGTCATATCAGAGCGACTGGATTTTATCAAAATAACACTCTAAACACTGCACCTGACAGAACAAGAACCCTTGATTTTCCTAATTTTCAACACACTCTATGAAAGTATGTTACCCTTAAAGAGAAAATATATTCAGGAAAAAAGGAGTTTTAAATCTAAGACTAGGATACCAAATTTGAAATATAAAAAAGCCTTGAAGTAATTTTTAAAAATACCTTTGACAAATAAAGCATTTCAACTGATAAGTGAATGACAGTGACTTCTTAAATAAAAATGTATTCAAAACAGAATAAATGGTAGATAACATTTTATTATACCTAGCTTTATTTATGTCATGTAGTCCCAAAACTTCAAAATGTTTTCAGGATCTCAACTTGTCTACTGAGTATATTTGTCAAGACAATGAAACACAGACCAACCTAGACAGCATAGTAAAAAGCAGAGACATTACTTTGCAAACAAATGTTCGTCTAGTCAAAGCTGTGGTTTTTCCAGTGGTCACGTATGGATGTGAGAGTTGGGCTGTGAAGAAAGCTGAGTGCCAACGAATTGATGCTTTTGAACTGTGGTGTTGGAGAAGACTCTTGGGAGTCCCTTGGACTTCAAGGAGATCCAACCAGTCCATCCTAAAGGAGATCAGTCCTGGGTGTTCATTGGAAGGACTGATGTTGAAGTTGAAACTCCAATACTTTAGCCACCTCATGTGAAGAGTTGACTCATCTGAACACACCCTGCTGCTGGGAGGAATTGGGGGCAGGAGGAGAAAGGGACGACAGAGGATGAGATGGCTGGATGGCATCACTGACTCAATGGACATGAGTTTGGGTAAACTCCAGGAGTTGGGGATGGCCAGGGAGGCCCGGCATCCTATGATTCATGGGGTCACAAAGAGTCGGACACAACTGAGTGACTGAACTGACTGAACTTACATGTAAATAAATATATATCTGTATGTATACAACATGCCAGGTGAAAAGAATTATAGGGAAAAACTAACACAGGGTTGGAGGAAGAGTGCTTGGACAAGGGGGTATTTAAGGTATAGGAGTGTCTGATCAGTTGGTATTTGACGATGCTCTGTAGAAAGTCAAGAGAAAGTCAAGTTATTGTGGGAACTGAATATCTAGTCTGATGTTCAAGGGAGAAGTTGAATATAATCAATTTAAACAATATTCACACAAAGATATTATTTAAAATCATGAGATAAGGTAGCAAAGTGTAGGCAGAATAAAGACCAGAGGACTAATCTTTAGGGAACTTATTTAGAAATCAGGGGGATGACATGGAATTAACAAATGAGACCAATAAGTGACTAGTGAAGTAGGAAGAAATGAGGAAGACTGTGATATTCAGAAGTCAAGTAAGGAACTTGTTTCTTGAACAGGGAATGACCCAGCTTTGTGAAACTATCTTGGAAGCTAATACATAGACTGAGACCCGAGGGTTTCATTAGGCAATGTAGAGATAACTGATGATATCAACAATAAGTATTTCAGTGAGGCTGTAGAGAGGAAAACCATAGTAGAAGAGGTTTATGAAAGCCTGCAAGAAGTAAATACTTTTTAGTAGCTTTTCTGTACACTGAATATAGAGATGCAGTAATAGCTGGAAATAGATGTGGGGCCAAAGGTTACTTTTTAAAAAGATTATAATATAGCATATTTGTATTTGATGGAAGCACATTTTGAGAATCTCTCACCCACAGTAATCAGTTCCACAGAGAAAATGTAGCTAAAGATGACTGCAGAGTAATGTTCTTCAACATGGACTAAAAAAACTAGAGTGTATAAAATCAAATGTATAGATAGGATGAACACAGAATTATCCATCAATTTATAGTATACTTAGAACCAGGATACATAAGAACAAGCTAAAAATAAAGCATTAGAATATGGACTGTAAAGTGTTAATTTATTTTGTGAGCTACACTGAATGAAGCAGTACAGTTGAAATATGCTATCCTAAAGTGTAAAAAATAAACACACTCAGTAATTTTTCCAGAAAGAAAGACTCCATTTCAGGTAACAGTTTGAACAATCAATTCTCCTGGGAAATATTTAAAGCACATTAAATCAAAAACTTGCCATACACAAAAATAAACTCAAAATGGATCAAAGATCTAATCATAAGACCTGAAACTATAAAACTCCTAGAGGATAACATAGGCAAAACACTCTCCGACATAAACCAAAGCAGGATCCTCTATGACCCACCTCCAGAATATCGGAAATAAAAGCACGAATAAACAAATGGGACCTAATTAAAATTAAAAGCTTTTGCACGACAAAGGAAACTATAAGCAAGGTGAAAAGACAGCCTTCAGAATGGGAGAAAATAATAGCCAATGAAGCAACGGACAAACAATTAATCTCAAAAATATACAAGCAACTCCTGCAGCTCCATTCTAGAAAAATAAACGACCCAATCAAAACGTGGACCAAAGAACTTAACAGACATTTCTCCAAAGAAGACATAAAAATGGCTAACAAACACATGAAAAGATGCTCAACATCACTCATTATCAAAGAAATGCAAATCAAAACCACAATGAGGTACCAACTTTACACCAGTCAGAATGGCTGCCATCCAAAAGTCTACAAGGAATAAATGCTGCAGAGGATGTGGAGAAAAGGGAGCCCTCTTACACTGTTGGTGGGAATGCAAACTAGTACAGCCACTATGGAGAACAGTGTGGAGATTCCTTAAAAAACTCTAAATAGAACTGCCATATGACCCAGCAATCCCACTGCTGGGCATACACACCGAGGAAACCAGAATTGAAAAAGACACATGTACCCCAATGTTCATCGCTGCATTGTTTACAATAGCCAGGACATGGAAGCAACCTAGATGCCCATCAACTGACGAAGGGATAAGAAAGCTGTGGTCAATATACACAATGGAATATTACTCAGCATTAAAAAAAAAATTCATTTGAATCAGTTCTACTCAGGTGGACGGAACTGGAGCCTGTTATCCAGAGTGAAGTAAGCCAGAAGGGAAAACAACAATACAGTATACTAATGCATATATATGGATTTAGAAAGATGGTAACGATAACCCTGCATGCGAGACAGCAAAAGAAATGCAGATGTATAGAACAGTCTCATGGACTCTGTGGAAGAGGGCAAGGGTGGGATGATATGGGAGAATGGCATTGAAACATGTTAATTATCATATGTGAAATCAATCGCCAGCCCAGGGTTGATGCTCGGGGCTGGTGCACCGAGATGACCCAGGGGGAGGGAATTGGGAGGGAGGTGGGAGGGGGGTTCTGGAGGGGGAACATATGTATACCCATGGCGGATTCATGTCAGTGTATGGCAAAACCAACACAATAAAGTAAAGAAAATTTAAAAAAAAAAAAACAAAACTCGCATACTTTAGGAAAATTTTCCTACCTTTACACAATTATCAGAATATTTACAATTTTACTTCCATTTATTGACTGACTGTCTTCCCTGGTGGTTCAGTTGGTAAAGAATCTGCCTGCAATGCGGGAGACCTGGGTTCATTCCGAGTCAGGAAGATCCCATGGAGGAGGAAATGGCAACCCACTCCAGTATTCTTGCCTGGAGAATTCCATGGACAGAGGAGCCTGGTGGGTTACAGGCCATAGGGTCACAAAGAGTCAGACACAACTGAGTGACTAACACTTTCACTTTCACTGACTGATTATTTCTAGAAATACAGCATGAAGTTAAACTAAAGGCTCATCTTCCCAAAGGAATATTTTACCAGTTTGTTTAGGTCTTTTTCCTCTTTTAGCTATAAACTAAAAGACTATCATAAATATAATTTTATCCCATCAATAATCTAATTAATATATTTGACCAAATAATGTTGGTTTTTACTATGTATATTAGTTCAAAATTATTCTGAGTTTATTATGTTCTACGTACTATACAAGCCAGTCCATTCATTAAACAAAAAACATGCTTATTTAGGTCATACAAAGGCTAAAATGAAGTGTATTCTAAGTACTGTCTAAAGTAGCTTCTTTAAAAAAAGAGTAATTCCCTGAAAAGAGTGTCTTAAGAGAGAGATGGCCTTAGGAGTCATATTCCTTTAAAACATTTTAAAAGGGGGAATCACAACATCAACTAAATAAATTCCTCTATGTTCTTTCACAGAAAAAAAAAAAAAAAGGCAAATCACATCTCAAAGAGATGATGCTAGTAACCTTGTCGTGACCTGAAGAGTTAACCCGGTTTTATTGTTAGTACAAGAGAGTTAGTTATAGTGAGATATGTTTTAAGGCTTGTAAACAAGGGGAATTAGCCTAAACATTTTAGGAAAGAGGAAGCTTGTTATGTAGAACTAGATGCATGATGCCATGAAACAGTCCATTCATTAAACTAATTATCCTTGTTCTGAGTCCATGTCTGTCAAGCAAATTTATGATTTACCATACCAAATCTGCTTATAAAGAGAAATGAATTTTCATTTAGCCTACCATGACCATGGACATCCTCTGTCAATTTCTTATTATGCATTAGTAAGAAGTAAGGAATCTGCTTTACTTACTCCCCTGGGCCTGGTTAATGTGATTCTGATCCTTGCAGATGGGTCAGTCCTGAGGGTGCTCTCGGGTCTCTGAGAGTGAGACTGAGGCAGATCAATTCAGTAACACAGTGAAACACACCCTTGTTTTCAGGATTCTTGGGAGACCACATACCAACTTCCCCCCCCTCCAGATAGTATGTGCAAAAGTCCTTTCCCTTTATTCTCCACATAGATGGAAGCCAGGTTTTTACCTGGCTTACCAATGCTAAGTGGTCTTTCCTTGACCAAACTCTAAACAGGCTCCACTGAGCCACTTTTTCAATTAGGCCTCATCCTTGTGTGAGCAGATGGGGTAGAGGGTCCCTGAAGAAAAAGAACCAGATATTGTTTCTGACATAAGAGAAGCCATCTGAGGCCTAAACCATTTTGTGATCTGCCTGGTCACAATGCTTGACCTTGATAATAATGATCTTATGGGAACAAAAGAACAAAGGACTCTTACCAGGCAAGGAACAACAGCAAAGGCAACAAATCAGATAATAAAGACTTCCAAGTCTGCTTCAGTGGTAAAGATTAGCCTGAAGCAGTTTGAGTTGTTTTGAAGAATTTAACCCCCCTCCAGGGCTCAGAGTTGGATCATAAAAAAGACTGAGTTCCGAAGAATTGATGCTTTTGAACTGTGGTGGTGGAAAGACTGAGTGTCTCTTGGACTGCAAGGATGTCAAACCAATCAATCCTAAAGGCGATCAACCCTAAATATTCATTGGAAGGACTAATGCTGGAGCTCCAATACTCTGGCAACCTGATACAAAAAGCCAACTCACTGAAAAAGACTCTGATGCCTGGAAAGATTGAAGGCAGGAGGAGAAGCGGACGGCAGAGGATGAGATGGTTAAATAGCATCATTGACTCAATGGACATGAATTTGAGCAAGCTCTGGGAGATAGTGAGGGACAAGGGAGCCTGGTGTGCTGCAGTCCACCGGGTCGCATAGAGTCAGACATGACTTAGCGACTGAACAACAATCAGGGCTCATCCACCAGATCTACTGGAAGCTAAGGGATGATGATGTTGGACCTTTTCTGACACTCCTAACTTCAATCAACTAGAACTTGGAACTCTGTTCACTTTGCCAACTCCAAGGAGAATTCTTCGCTCAAGCCATTTCATGAATAGGCATGCACCTTTAGCTTAAAACTTTCCCAATTTTGGAGCTTGGGGACAAGTCCCCAGTGTTCTCCTTACTTGCTACAAGTAATAAATCTTTCCTTGTTTGACTTGGTCATGTCTAAGGACTACCATAATAATTTTTCCTGTTAACAATCTTTTACTCTAAGTTTTAATGATAACTCTGTTTGGGAAGCATGCTTGTATCACAAATGAAATGGGGATGTGCATACCTCTAATTTAACTCTATCACTACCTCCGTCTAAGACAAAAGTCCCTTAACAGAAGATTTGCTCAAAAAAGGGTCAAGTAGCTCATGAATACAAATGAATATCTATTGCTTTTAAACCAAGACTTAGAGGATAGGGTAAAAAATAATAACTAACTACTTAAAACTCCCTTCTACCTCCTCCAAAAATAGATCTTTTGTGCTTAGGGTAACTATTAGGCCCAGGTTTTTGTTTCTGATCGGGATGTAATAGGAATGAGACAGGAGGGAAGGGAACAGGGCACAATCTTTAAAAGAATGCCACAGTCATTGAGGATGGAGAAAAAACTGGTTAGAACCAACTACGTCTAAGATGGTGGAAGATTTTTGACTACCAGTAGCCCCTAAGCCTCATTACATGCTCACTGTAATACATTAGCTAAATGATACAGCCACAGGCGCCATGACAGTTCCAAGGATGACAAGAGAAGGCCAAAAAGTGGGCGTGGCCCAACTGCTGGAAATTCCTGCCCTTTCTTCAAGATAGTAGGAACAATTCTCCCACTCTGTAAGCCTATGAAATTACCCAGCCCGTAAAACTAACTATTCCCACACCTGGGTACAGCTCTCACCTTTTGAGATGGCCTGTATTCTGTCTATGGAATGTGCATCTCTAAATAAATCTGCTTTCACTTTACTATGACTCGCTCTTGAATTCTTTCCTGCCCAAAGCCAAGGAATCTCACTTGATGGCCTGTCCATGGGACTCAATGAGACCTGGGATGTGACCATCCTCTTATGCCCCATTTTTCCTGGAGTAGGAAGAGCCTGAGAAAAGACTAGGTTGGTTAAAGTATTCTGAATGTCAAACTGGAACATGATACACAGAAGAACCACCTTTTTTGTTTTTTTATACTTAAGATACAAGTTCATTTTTCCCCCACATAACAGACAAGTGGTTCAGGATAGATAAGTAGATCTGATTTGCAAAGTCATTCTAGGACCTAAGCTGATGGTTATCTCTACCACTGTTAACACAAGGTTTCCATCTCTGGGTCTAAGGTGACTCCATTTCCCAGAGAACCACCTTTACTTTGGCTACATTTATTTTTAAAAATAAAAACAAACCAGGGCTGATTATAAGAAAAAGCAATCCTACCTCACCAGAAGGTCTGATAACTGGGCAGGATTGCTACAAAAGTTATCAAAAGTTGTTTTACAGAAGTAAAAGTTTCAAGGTTGCTGAACTAGGATACTCTTACATATTCAAAAAAGTATTACATCTTTTAAAAGAAAAAAAAACTGTTTTATGATCCACTTTGGACATCTGATGACCAAATACTGTAAAACTTATTTCTAAAAATTTTGTTTTGTTTTTTTTCCTAAAAAACCCCTAAATATAATCACAGAGAATTGTGACAACTGTTAGATGCAAAAGGGAAGCTGTTCTGGTTTTGCTTAACGCTTGCATCATCACAGTGATACAACACCACTGGTGGTGCAATCCAGTGCCAGTATCACAATATTCTAAGTTAACATTTTCACCCCTTGCTATCTTTTTTTTTTTTCCTGGTATACTTGACAGTACTAGAAAACAATGTTACTAGAAAAGTTACCATCATCAGACAGTATTATAAAATATGATCCATGCTTTGGCTACACTCCCTCAGCTGAAGATAAGGTTTTCCAAACAGTTGTTTTATTAATACTAAGGTAAACTGGTCTAACCTTAAACAACAGGTAGTGGAGCAGTATTTTTTAAAAGGAGGTTCTGTGCATTTGGAAACTAAGTGGAAACATCAATATTGATTATACCAAGGCCAAGCATTCAGACAATTAAACTGTGTATTTAATACAAACAAAAATATTTTATAAATAATCTTTTATTTTAAACTTATTAAAAATGAATCAGTAAGTATCCTGGTAATCACATCAACAAATATATTGTTAGTTATAAGGGCAAGCTGAATTCAGTAACAAAAAAAAAAGAAATCCTGTAGTAACATGCAATGAATAATTAAAATAATTATTCTTATTTTGACTTACTTATTCAAAACCCATTCAAATCAAACATTTCATTTTCTACAGATTTATAATATTCTACCCTCTATGGAACTAAAGAGAAAGTGATTTTGTATAATCAGCCATAATATGCCCCGATTTCTAATGCCTCCAGTTATTTTGTTAAAGTTAGAACAATACCTAGTTGCTTCTAGTAGTCATTTAGATTCTAGTTCTGTTCCTTGAATTATATTCCGAATCTTCTCAGCATCATTTTGTACAATTTTGTTGGATGGATCAATCTTAAGGGCAGCTTCATAGTCCTGTAGGCCTATATTTATATAGCAATGATGATCAATAAAATATTTTCTAAGCATCTGTGTTATCTAAACAACATTTTTAAAAAATAAAATCATTAAATCCATGGTTCAGCATAAGTAATAGGTTTTAGTCAGATTCCCATTTTCACATACATGGTCTAGACTAAAGAAATTTTTAAGTAATTTCAGAAATAATTATAATGATTTTAACCAAGATTCAGTAAGAAACAGTAATTTTAAACTGAAACACAAATAAGGTACGGCTTAAACTCATTAAAGCATGAACAGACTCAAAAACTCATATATCAAAAGGACATTTTTATCACCTCAATTAAAAAGTAATTAATGTCATCTTATTTCAAAATTCTAGATCCTAAAAAATAGTTTTGGTAGACTCAATTCATACTTTATATAACTCACAGACTATAGTTTGTGCTTTTTTTTGTACTTATCCTATCTACAAAATTTCTTTGTGAAAATTTGGTTATAAAGGAAAGCATTGTAGACTGCATGTTAAAAATATATAACTGGCTCTAAATCTTTACCGAAAAAATCAGTGGGAAGAATTTCTTTGTAACTCTGGTGGCTCAGCAGTAAAGAATCTCCCTGCAATGCATGAGTCACAGGTTCGATTCCTGGGTTGGGAAGATCCCCTGGAGAAGGAAATGGCAACCCACTCCAATACTTTTGTCTGGGAAATCCCACAGAAGGAGGAACCTGGCGGGCTACATTCCATGTGGTCACAAAAGTTGGACACAACTTAGGGACTAAACCACCAACCACCAAGGAAACTTGAGTTCCAGGTGCTATGGATTTGACAGGCCACTTCAGGCAAATCACTTACTGTCTCCAAGCCTCCATCTTCTCATCTTTAAAATGAAGGTTCAGTAAAGTCTTTAAGTTCAAAAAAGTCTATGATGCTGTAATTCCTAAAGAATGCTTACAGTGTTTCATTCCTGTCTTGATAATTTTTATCCTCATGAAGCTAGGTATGACTCAAAGCAAGGATAGGCACATAAACCTAATTTGGATGCTTTGGTTACAAAAATCTAAAAATGACAGAAACAAGCTTACAAACAAGTCAGAAACAGAAAACTTTATAAGCTAGAGCCCATTTCCCGGCAAGACATTAGCAGGAATTAGGCCTTTGGGTCTTGAATGAAGAGAAACTAAACTGGTATCTGGGTGGGGTGTATGAGAAGAGCACTGAAGATAAAACTCTGGGACAACATGAATAACTGCTAACAGTTATTAAATACATTAAAAATGAAAAACAAAAGAAATTAAAACTAAAAATCAAATAAATATGGCTTCTATATACATAGGACTGAATTACAAACCTTAGCACATTCTCACAAAAATAAGCAATCGATCATGCATTGTGTGACATCAATTGTTTCTGAGCTTATGCATGTATGTCCTAGAGTAGGAAATGGCAAATCACTTCAATATTCTTGCCTGGAAAATTTCACGGACAGAGGAGCCTGGGAGGCTACAGTCCATAGGATCACAGAGAGTTAGACACAACTGAACGTGCATATGTATGTATATGCTATGTTTGTCTGACCAAAGAAGCTAATTTTAAAATTTCCATTATTTCTTTTTTTTAATAACAAATGTTTTAATTTTTTAAAATTTATTTATTTTAATTGGAGCTCATTATTTCTTAAATGATTCATTTATATCCTTTATCACCCATTTTTTCCACAAAAAGTTGTCTGATATTACAGCATCTCCCCAGACCTAGGGAGATGTTTATAATTTGCATTAATTCCCTTCTACAATGATTTTTTAAAATATTTCGAGTCATCTTTTTCCAGGTAAATTACAAAGAATAAATTAAATGCTAAAAGTATAAAATAATGGAGTCATCTTGAATAATGGCAATGACATTTTTTTTTAGAGTATAACCTGGAACTTACAACATTTCATCTCTTACCTTCTACATACAATTCTAGTTGACAGAATGCTGTTCCACGACGTATGTGTGCCTTCATTCTTGCATTAGCATTGTCTGCAACAGGTGGTGTCAATATTTCTAGGGCCTTACAGAAAAAAATAGGGAAAAACATAATTTCCCAATTTAAGCTTGAGCAAAAACAAGATAAAATTCAACTTTAAAACAAGTCTCAGGCCCTCACCCACATAAATTTTTGGCTTAACTGGACAGGAATTTATCAAATACATACATTTAGGTTGAACAATTTTAGAACTTGTTTGATTTTTCCTATACGAGATTCACTCCCTTGCTCCCAGACTTATGTTTTGGTTTATCATTTGAAACCTTTACAGCTTTACCTTTACTAGCAGGGATGGTTAAATAGCATTAATTTAGTTAATGTTATTAATTATAATAATAAGCATAATAAATATAATGCTTTTATATTCAAATTTGGTGATTCAGTTTATTCATTCATTCAATAAATATTTGTACATGAAACTGTGTTGGTAAAATGAAAACTGGGTCATGAAAATATTGTCAGATCTTCAATAACTTAACAAGATTGAAGTATGAGGATTTAATTGTTTCCTCCATATCCTTAATATCAAGGAGACACGTAACAGATTTTGCATGTGAGTTTCCCTTAAAATGTTACTTTGATATTGAAAAAAAGCAGCAAAAACTAGAAGTTTAAGATAATGACATGCTATTCACAATGGAAATTAGGATATACTAAGTTACTCTGAACACAGAAAAATGATTATGGAGATATCTTTCTATTGTGCAAGATGTAGTTACATCAAGTCTCTTTCTGTCTCCTATTGTCTCCAAAACTTTATTAAGAAAAAAGGTGAGTACAAACTACCATTTACTAATTTCTTTGAACTTCAACTGATATACTTAGGCAATTGATAAGGTATCTCTAATCTAACTTGAAGTCTCAAACTCACCATTAACTCATCCATAAAAAAAATTTTTTTTCAGTAAAAAGATGTAATAAGCAAGAAGATTCTTAAAATCATTTCATCTTAATTATTTAAATTTAACCGACAAAACATAAAGCTATCATATCAATCAGTAATGGGAGCATAACAATTTTAAAACAATATATATATAAATAGATACACATACCTTAGAAGAATCTTCGATGGCCTTGTGTAAGTTTTTCAGTTTTAGGTGGCAAGCAGCCCGATTTAAATACAGTAGTGGAATCTTACTATTTAGTCTTATGGCTAAGTTGTATGCATTAATAGCTGCCAAATAGTTTTCCATTGCAAACAATTTGCTAATGAGACAAAAACATAAAAGACAAACAATGTAACACTGACACAGAAACACTATCTAACGCTATCTGGCAGAGGGGATGGCTGGCTGCCCTCTTTTCGCTCCTTGAATTACACACTGGACGTTGGAGGTACCTATCCCCAAACAGCAGCGCCTAATCTGAACCGGACTGGCCTCACCTCCACCTCCAAGGGCAGTTAATTAGGCACTTAAGCCAGTAGGCGTATTTCCATCCTCCCTGCTACAATGATTGACACAGGGATGGATTTTTGACCTAAACTGTGTTTTCAGAATGAAGCCTGTGATTTTATATTACCAAAGTTGGAGAGCGAAAAATTGGGAAAACGCCCCCTGCTGGATACAAATGTAGAAAGCACACAAGCCAAAATTGTTGCTGATGGTTTTGAAACTGTGCGAGGAGCCAGCACTAGGATAAAGCTAATACTATGGAATTATGAAAAAGATAATGAGGCAGAAGGAAACTGGAGTTGTTATTGCTACAGTTAAGCTGTTGGATCAAGCTTTAACCATAAGTAATACACCTTTAGTTTCTTAGTTATGTGAGCAAATAAATTCCTTTAAATATTGCTATGCCTGTGCATGCTCAGTCGTGTCTGACTCTTTGTGACCCTGTGGACTGTAGCCCATCAGGCTCCTCTGTCCATGAAACCTTCCAGGCAAGAATACTGGAGTGGGTTGCCATTTCCTCCTCCAGGGTATCTTCCTGACCCTGGGATTGAACCCACATCTTCTGTGTTTCCTGTATTACAGGTGGATTCTTTACCCACTGAGCCATCCTTTAAACATTAAGCCAGTTTAAATTGGTTTCTCGGTTACTTGCAAACGAAAGCATTCTAATAAATACACTCTTTCAGTTCAAATCTCCCAAAATTCTCTTCAAATAAAGATATACACATAATTAAAGGATTTATTTCAAATGTAATTTCTTTCCTGTTTTTCATCAACAATTCCTAGTATTTTGAAAAATACATAAAGAAAATAGAAAGTATTTTGCCAAATATAAAAGTGCCATATAAACAACATTTAGTATTCATTTCCAGGCAGTTGTACTATACACTTCACAATTTTAGAATATTAAACACAATGACTTCAAAAGCAGACCCATAAAAGCACCCTGCAAATCGTGAATAAAAGGTAAAAGGACACCACAGTGACATCTAACCTAAGTGTGACTCAGGTTTAAAATAACCTGCCAAACTAGAAAAGCTAATTCTGTGGGAACAGTTTACGTTTCTGAAATGTCTCAAATCAGCTAGGATGCTTCTAACCACAAGTAACAGATCCTCAATTCAAACTGGTTTAAATGGGGAAAGAAACAGATCACCTCACATTAAACCAGCTTCGAGGGAAACGCTCCAGGCCCAATGTGATCAGCAGCACAGGGGTCTTATCAAGGCCTCAGGTTCCTGCTCCATCCTACTGGACTCAGCAGCTGCTTCATCCTGGGGCTGGTTTTCCTCATGCATGGTTCAAGGTGCCACACTCAGGCACGATATTCATTAAAAGAAAACAGGACAGTATCTTCTGGTATATGCTTCTTGAGATCAAGGAAACCTTGCCAGAAATCTCCCAGTTTACCACCTTTCCCAGATCTCATGGATCAAAAATACCGAGCCTTAAAAAGTATTTTGCCTTAAAAAACCTACCAGTTTCTCTCATTCTCAGTCCTTTCACCCATTCTCTTTCTCCGATTTCATTCCTCCATTCTATATACTGCTGTTTGGAAACTTATTTAAATAATTTAACAATATGACCATCTTTCCATGTTAACAAATACAGAAATATACTATTTTCACAGAGATTTTCACAGAGATTCCCTCATTTGTGTAAGGATTTCTAAAACCAGTCTCCTCCTACTGATGGACACTCACGTGTCTTGTTTCCCAATATTCAGCTTTTATAAACAATATTGTAATAAACATTACTGTGTATACATATACATATATATATTATATTTATAGAAAATACACACATAAGCAGTGTAATGACAATAATCTTGATATGCTGCAGTCAATCAGAATTCATCCCTGGACTTGGGATAGGGTCCCCACCCTAAGTCACACAGACAAGGTCTACACGCCTAAACAAATTAGGAACTCTGCCAGCAAGGATAAAAGGAGACAATAAATGTTGGCTAGATAATCTATTGTGTCTACTACAAAGCTTCTTTTTAAATTAATTAACATTTCATTGTAAAATTTACCATTTTAACCATTTTGAAGTATACAGTTTAGTGGCATTAAACACATAAACACTTTACACACTTTCATACAACCATCACCATCATCCATATCTAGAATGTTTTTATCTCCCCAAAACAAAACTCTGTTGAATTTAAGCCAAGGAATGAAATGTTTTCATCTCCAGAGGCTTGTTTCACGCTGGCCTTCTGTATTTACACATACATAAACAGTCCAACTGTCCTTTACTGTGTTTAAACTAATGGGACAATTGTTCACAGAAGGGTTGAGGTGGACACGCCTTCCAAAAGAGCAATAGTTTGAGAAAACTATTCAAGAGCTTGTATCTACATACTACTATACAAAAAAGATAATAAGAACCTCCTGTATAGCACAAGGAACTCTACTCAATACTCTGTAACAACCTACATGGGGAAAGAATCTAAAAAAGAGTGGCTATATGTACATGTATAACTGATTCACTTTGCTGTACATCTCAAAGTAACACAACACTCTAAACATCTGTGTGCCAATAAAAATTTTTTAAAAAGAACCACTGTAGGAGGTGTAATAGGAAGAAATACAAAATATTAAACATTCTCAATGTTTGCATATATATTAAACTATAAATGCAATGAACATTATATTCCTAAATGTTTAACACCAGTACAAACATTCAACAAAGTATAATTTGTTTTATGACTTTCAGAATGGTTCTGAACTCAGAAATAGCTGAATTTCAAAAGGAAAAGGGGAAAAAAATAACCTCAGTCTCAGGGGCAGTAGCATTTGAACAACAAATTTAAACAGAGAAGTTAATAACCTGTAAGTCTTGCCTGATGGCTCCAAACAAAGCCATGACAGTAAAAAGAATTATGCAAAACTATTCATTCAAAACATACTGGGTCCTTATGGTACTTCCTGTACAGAAAGAACAAAAGAGATGCGGACAACTGCAAACACTAGTGTCATTTTTACGATGACTGGTTGGTTTCCACTGTAAAGAAAGAAACATCATGATTGGCAACAGTCAAAAGGGCCAAACATTTTGAGCAACAGTTGAACATAAGAGCAGCCATAACAAGCGGAAGTGATAAGAAAGAAACAGTTTGGAGGGAAGTATAGAAAGAGACAGTGAGAGAAGTTAAAGAGAAATCAAAAGCAGTGGGGCTTAGAAACAGCAGTGGAAGCCAGGAGTAACACATGTTCCAACAGAAGACACAACAGTTCTGTGTGGTGGGCAATGAGAACAGCACCTACGCCTCAAAAGATTTTGAACGTCCTTGTTTCTTTCCACATCTTCTGTGGGTAGAAAACATTCTTGGTATTTCAAGAGCTTCTAAAACTAAGTACTGGTGCACCTTAGTGAAGGAACATTAACCAGTACAATTTAGCACTCAGGATGGAAGGAGGAAAAGAATGCTGTACACTAAACAAAACGACAAGTTAGGCCATAGTGGTGACTGCACTGCCATGGACTATTCTGGGCTGTAAAATGCATACAGTCAACAAACAAAATTATAATTATGTCAAAGAAGTTATTTTAGAATATGGACTCTAAACTTCAAGTCAGGCAAAAGACAGTGCAAGAAAACTGTCTTATCTCTACAGACTTGTAAAAAATGCAGCAGAGCAAGGCAGATTTGGCAGATCTGTTCTGAAAGTAGGCAGATCCAAGAGGATACTGGGAGACAATTCTCCATGGGTCTTTTATGTTCCTGCATGTCATATGTCAACAGATGCACTGAGGGCTTTTGTTTGGGACTATCTTTTCAAAGATGTTTGTATAGTGGACACCCTTGGATGACAAAGACATGGTCTCTCTCTGGGGCAAAGAATAGATTTGTTGCTGTTCAGTATAATAAAGATATTATCACCCTGTGAGGCAAAAGTTGGACAGGTATGCTTATAATACTCTTGTAAAAAATTGTGTTCCTTAAGCTTGGCCTTCTCAGCTCTGGTATAAACCTACTATGTGTACAACATCCATTTGCATCCACTTTTGCATTGGTCTTATGGGATTTCAGGCACAGAGGGAACTAACATGAAGATCATACTGTTTGACACGCCTTGAATAGTAAAGTCCTTTGTGTCTGACTCAAGAGTCTCCTAACTTCTGCCAGCTGAAACTGTGGCAGGCTAATTCTTCACAGTTCTTGCCAGGGCATGGATCCAAACCAAAGTACCAGAAAGAAATTCAATCTGGCAAGCAGAACCATATCCTGTGTTGGGGAGAAGCTGGTAACAGGTGGTTAACAATCAGCATCAAAAAGTTCAACATGAAATAAAAGGCTATCCAGACAGGCAGACAGAGTCCAGCTACAGAACACTCACAAACAGCAAGCAAACAGGGATTCAGACTGGCGCAAGTTGGTACTAGGTGAGTCAGTGAACAAATGACAGGTTCCTACACACAACGCCAGGGTTCAGAAGTAGAATTAACCTGGGTAGCGAGAGAAAAAGTGAAAGCAAATCACAGCCTCAGGCTTAAAAGGACTGGAGGATTAGGCAGGCTATTTATGCTGGCACTCAGGCCAAGAGAAAAAAAAAAGAAAATTCAGACACTAGAACTAGCGTAGGTAATTTTATGTCATGACAATAATATGCTTCTAGGTGCTACTAGATTACAGAATTACATATCTTTAGTTTCCTCCTATCTAACATTATAATTTGCTGTACAGAGTGAGGTATGCAGATAGGATTCAAGTGCTCCTATGTCATGAGATGAAGAAACTTCCAGTGTGTGGTTAAGACAGTCCAAAAAATCTCATGCTGAAACTCAAGTACAGAGTAACACAGGTGGGATAAAACAACGATAGAGCTAACCTTACATGATTAAAAGTGTCTGGAAGGGCAGTTATTAGTTATTCACAGATTCTGACTCTTGTAAGGCTGTTAAATAACAACATACCATGTGAAAATCTAAATTAGAGCACAGAGATTGTTTTATATGAAATGTTCTCAGTAAAAAGCTATCTGGTACAATGCTAATTGCAAAAGGTAAAATGTCTTCATGAACAAATAAAATTACTTTAGTTTATTTATTTTCCTGAAATGTATAAATACATTTAAAACTAAAGATCGGCAGTAAAAGACTTGGTAGAAAAAGGAAAACATTCTATGGCTTTTTCTAAGTGTCTTTTGAGTAGATACAATTCCATGAAGAGTTTTCTCAAATGACTGCTCTTTTGAAAGGTTTGTCCATTTCTATCCTTCTGTGAATAAGTGTCCCGTGGGTTTAAACACAATAAAGGACAGTTGGACTGTTTAGGCCTGTGTAAATATAGAAAGCTAACATGAAACAAAGCCTCTGGAGATGAAAGCATTTCATCTTTTGTCTTAAATTCAACACTGCTTCTGAATGGCCTCTATTATGTCTGTTTCTATATTCTGTACTGTGTTACATGGCTAAAGAGGATACATCTCTCTCTAATAATTACTACCTTTCATCTGTTCATACTTGGCACTATAATTAGCTGTACCTTGTTTCTCTGAATGTCACTAGTTACTAAGTTTTCTTCCATCTCTCCTCATATTTAACTCTCCTATTTTGCTTCTCTTCGTACCTAACTGTAGGCAGCACTTTAATAGCATCATCTTTTAGGATTTGAAATAGCTCAGCTGGAATTCCATGACCTCTACTAGCTTTGTTCATAGTAATGCTTCCTTTGGGACTTTGACATCTTTACCCTACATCCTAACTGGTACAAAAAAAACAAGAGACTAAGGTGATTATAATTTACCAGTCACACTTCACCACAATCAAGTACACATTTTTTGCACTAGGTTGCTACCAATTCAATGCTTTTGCCAGTTGTCATATGCACACATACTTCTTTTGCTGTACCTGTGAGCAAAATTCCAACCCTAGCTCAATAATCCTATCTGCCCTTTCCATTCAAATCGAAATCACATCCCTGGCATATCAGAAATAAAACCAGGGGTTCCCCAGTGGCTCAGTGGTAAAGAATCCTCCTGCCAATACAAGAGACACAGGTTTGATCCCTGATCTGGGAAGATCCCACATGCTGTGGGGCAACTAAGCCCGTGTAACACAACTACTGAGCCTGCGCTCTAGAGCCCAGGAGCGGCAACTCCTGAAGCGCACATGCCCCAGAGCTCACACTCCACAGCAAGAAATGCCACTGCCATGAGGAGTCTGAACATCGCAACTGGAGAGTAACCTGCACGTTGCAACTAGAGAGTAGCCCCCACTCACCGCAACTAGAGAAAGCCCATGCAGCAATGGAGACCCAGCACAGCCGAAACATAAATATATAAATAAATTTATCTATAAAAAAAGGAGAGGAAACAAGACTAAACACCGTCTAGGACCATTTAGTCAGGCCCAGTGCCATAACACATTGTGTCAAAGGACTTTCTAACTACGTCCAACAACCTGTTATCTTCGGGCACTGATCAAAAAGCAGCTGCTTCTTTGTCCTCACAGGAAAGTTCACATTTGCTGGTTTTTCCCATTCTCATCCCCCTCTATTCCTTTATACTTTCTTACTCGTGATTCGAGCATAAGCGACTCCAATTCCCACCTCCATCGTTTCTTAATCCCCAATTTTTTCCATACAATGCTTCTTAAAGTAATCCTGGCTCTCTCTGGAGGGCAGTGCTATATCTACCACCTTCTCTATGGAGGACTGATTCTCTCCCCACATCATGGGAGGGGCTAGGACCATAGGCACTGGCATTCTCCAGACTCACCTCTGCAGAGTTCTAAGCTTTAACTCTCCCTTAATGAAAAAAAAATCATCATCCTTTAAGACTCTGACATCTTTACCCTACAAGCTCTGGTCACTGTCATCGAACTGGCTTTTTAAAATCATTCTTCTCTTATTCATTGAAGTCTTTGATACCTGGCTCCCAGCATCTGTCTCCAACCCAAATCATGCCATAATTCCAGAAGATTCTGAAGTTTAGGTATATGACCCATTTATCAGTTTAGCCCTGGAATACCTGGGACTCCTTAACTCAAGGTGGCAAGAATACAGAAGAAATATACAAAAAAGGTCTTAATGACCCAGGTAACCACAATGGTGTGGTCTGGTCACTCACCTAGATAGAGCTAGACATCCTGGAGTATAACATCAAGCATGCCTTAGGAATCATTACTATGAGCAAAGCTGGTGGAGATGATGGAAATCCAGCTGAGCTATTTCAAATCCTAAAAGATGATGCCACGCAAGTGCTGCACTCAATATGCCAGCAAATTTGGAAAACTCAGCAGTAGCTACAAGACTGGAAAAGGTCAGTCTTCATTTCAATCCCAAAGGAAGGCAATGCCAAAGAATGTTCAAACTACCATACAGTTGCACTCATTTCATACACTAGCAAGGTAATGCTTAAAATCCTTCAAGCTAGGCTTCAGCAGGATATGAATCAAGAACTTCCAGATGTACAAGTTCCATCACTTCACAGCAAACAGTAAGGGGAAAAAAGGAAAACAGTAACAGACTTTATTTTCATGGGCTCCAAAATCACTGTGGACGATTACTGCATGCATGAAATTAAAAGATGCTTGCTTCCTCGAGGGAAAGGACAAAAGGAAAGAAAGCTATGACAAACCTAGACAGCATATTAAACAACAGAGACACCACTTTGCCAACAAAGATCCATCTAGTCAAGGCTATGGTTTTTCCAGTAGTCATGTACCGATGTGAGAGTTGTACCATAAAGAAGGCTGATCACCGAAGAATCGATGCTTTAGGAACTGTGGTGCTGGAGGAGACTCTTGGGTATGCTTTTGAACTGTGGTACTTGGAGAAGACTTTGATAGTTCCTTGGGCTTCAAGGAGATCAAACCAGTCAATGCTAAAGGAAATCAACCCTGAGTATTCATTGGAAGGATTTATGCTAAAGCTGAAGTTCCAACACTTGGGCTACCTGATGTGAAGAGCTGACTACTGGAAAAGACCCTGATGCTGGGAAAGACTGAGGGCAAGAGAAGAAGGGGGTGACAGAGGATGAGATGGCTGGATAGCATCACCAGCTCAATGACACGAATTTGAGCAAACTCTGGGAGATAGTGGAAGACAGAGGAGCCTTGCGTGCTGCAGTCCATGGGATTGCAGTCAGACTCGACTCACTGGCTAAACAATAACGATCTTAACTCAAATGACCCTTCCTTCACTTTTGCTACTGACTCCAGGACCACCTCCTGGATTTGTCATCATCTGATCTGCACTACTTCAGTGATATCAAACTCTGGAATCTCAGCCACTGACTAGAATTTTCTATCCTGCAAATTTTCCCTTTACAGTCAATCCTCAACCTTATAGTGTCCTCCAACGTCTTAACTGCTCCATTTTTCCTTAGTCCACTGGGCCGCTATGGCATCTTTTCCCTTCTAATTTGGCCTAGATTTCTCTTTTTTAAAAAATAGATTATTTTTTATTTATCTTTTTGGCCATACTACACAGCATGGGATCTTAGTTCCCCAGCAGGGATAAAACCAGAGCCTCATGCATTGGAAGCACAGAGTCTTAACCACTGGATTGCTTGGGAAGTCCCCCAGCCTAGACTTCATAGCTAGATATCTAAGCTATTTTTCCAGTCTGGTCCTTTGTACTACCAATCTTCTGTTGTACTTGTCCATCAAAATTCCAACCTTGGCTCAATGATCTATTCTTAAATCTGAAACACTAAACACTATTTAGAAAATAAATCACATAGCTGTGCTGAATAACATCTCCATGAATTCATGCTCTCTAACCTAGAAGAGACCTCAATAGTACCCACTAAGCAATTTTTGTTAGAAACTTATCTAGTTTCACACTTGTCTTCACTTTCCTTCCTTCCATCGCAGAATATCAGTTCAGTTCAGTCGCTCAGTCGTGTTCGACTCTTTGCAACTCCATGGACTGCAGCATTCCAAACCTTTCTGTCCATCACCAACACCCAGAGGTTACTCAAACTCATGTCCATTGAGTCAGTGATGCCATACAACCAGCTCGTCCTCTGTTGTCCCCTTCTCCTCCTGCCTTCAATCTTTCCCAGCATCAGGGTCTTTTCAAATGAGTCAGTTCTTCACATCAGGTGGCCAAAGTATTGGAGTTTCAGCATCAGTCCTTCCTGAATGAATATTCAGGACTGATTTCTTTTAGAATGGACTAGTTGGATCTCCTTGCTGTCCAAGGGACTCTCAAGAGTCTTCTCCAACACCAAAGTTCAAAAGCATCAGTTCTTCGGCATTCAGATTTCTTTATAGTCAAACTCTCATGTCCACTCATGACTACTGGAAAAACCACAGCTTTGACTAGATGGACCTTTGTTGGTAAAGTAATGTCTCTGTTTTTTAATATGCTGTCTAGGTTGGTTATTGCTTTTCTTCCAAGGAGTAAGAATTGTTTAATTTCATGGCTGCAGTCACCATCTGCAGTGATTTTGAAGCCCAAAACAATAAAGTCTGTCACTGTTTCCCCATTTATTTGCCATGAAGTGATGGGGCTGGATGCCATGATCTTAGTTTTCTGAATGCTGAGTTTTTAGCCAACTTTTTCACTGTCCTCTGTCAGTTTCATTAAGAGGCTCTTTAGTTCTTTGCTTTCTGCCATAAGGGTGATGTCATCTGAATATCTGAGGTTATTGATATTTCTCCCGGCAATCTTGATTCCAGCTTGTGCTTCATCCAGTCCAGCGTTTCTCTGCATATAAGTTAAATAAGCGGGGTGACAATATAGAGCCTTGATGTACTCCTTTCCTGATATGGAACCAAGCTGTTGTTCCATGTCCAGTTCTAACTGTTGCTTCTTGACCTGCATACAGATTTCTCAGGAGGCAGATCAGGTGGTCTGGTATTCCTATCTCTTGAAGAATTTTCCACAGTTCATTGTGATCCACACATTCAAAGGCTTTGGCATGGTCAATAAAGCAAAATAGATGTTTTTCTGGAACTCTCTTGCTTTTTCAATGATCCAGTGGATGCTGGCAATTTGAACTCTGATTCCTCTGCTTTTTCTAAATCCAACTTGAACATCTTGAAGTTCACAATTCAAGTACTGTTGGAGCCTGGCTTGGAGAATTTTGAGCATTACTTTGCTAGCATGTGAGATGAGTGCAATTGTGTGGTAGTTTAAACATTCTTTGGCATTGCCTTCTTTTGGGATTGGAATGAAAACTGACCTTTTCCAGTCTTGTCTTACTGCTGAGTTTTCCAAATTTGCTGGCATATAGAGTGCAGCACTTTCACAGCATCATCTTTTAGCATTTGAAATAGCTCAATTGGAATTCCATCACCTCCACTAGCTTTGTTCATAATGATACTTCCTAAGGTCCACGACTTTGCATTCCAGGATGTCTGGCTCTAGGTGAATGATCACACCATTGTGATTATCTGGGCCGTGAAGATCTCTTTTGTATAGTTCTTCTCTGTGTATTCTTGCCACATCTTCTTAATATCTTCTGCTTCTGTTAGGTCCATACCATTTCTGTCCTTTATTGTGCCCATCTCTGCATGAAAAGTTCCTTTGGTATCTCTCATTTTCTTGAAGAGATCTCTAGTCTTTCCCATTCTATCTCTATTACAATGTAATCTTCCAGTATTTTCTAGACCACAGTAACCAATCCAATAGGAGAACACATTCAGCTATGTACACTTCAGCACTCTCAGGCCTCAAGGAAGAGCAATTCATAGCCACACTACTTGGGCTGTCAAGGCTAAACAATCAAAACATAAGGACAACAAGAATATTATTCATTTTTGAGGGTTATACAACACTATCTGGAACAAAACTTTGCAATCATATTGACATGGGACTGAATTCTGGTTTTATTCATAAACCACCACCTTAGCCAAATTTCTCAACCTCTCTAGCCCTCTTTCTATATTTTAGAAACTTTGGGTATTAATAATATACAACTAGTTATACTGTTAAAGGAATTAGAGCTAGTTTGTGTAAAGCAGCTAGCTTTACAATAAACATTTGTTAAATGAGTCCAAAAGCAGTGGTTCCTAGCTAACTATAGTAGTAAGGATTTAATGAAATAGTATGTGCAAAGCTCTGGTTACCTATCACAAGCTATGAACATAATAACTGTGATTATGACAATGGCAGCTTAAAGACAAGCAAATGCAATTAAAGAAATATTTAGACTGGATACATCTGGGGTGCAGGGAAGGCAGAAGGCTAGCAGACTGGATAAAAACCAAGAGGAACTTTCATTTGATGTGCAGTGTAAATTTTTTTCAAAAGGTATATCTTTATTATAAAGTGTAAAACTGAACAAAACTTTTAACAAGAGGAAAAAGAATAACAAAATCAAGATAATCCATTCACCATCGGCCTTGACTCAGTTTTCCCCACTCTCCTTGAGGACGTTTCAACCACCTCCTCTGTCTCATCTGCACATCTTTTTGAATCTTTTCTATTTGTAAAGAGGGCTTGCTCCCCTGGTGGCTCAGATGGTAAAGAATCTGCCTACAATGCAGGAGACCCGGTTCAATCCCTGGGTTGGGAAGATCCCCTGGAGAAGGAAATGATGAACCACTCCAGTATTCTTGCCTGGAAAACTTTTAGAGAACAAGACAAAAATAACTCTTAAAAGTTTCTATTTCATCAGCTTCTGAGAGTATTCTGTGTACTACTTTATTTTACCAGATGTTCAAATACTGGTTGATCAGAGGGTTCTAGCCTTAGACCACTACTCCCCTTTATACCCTATTTTTAGATACCTCACTTCCTCTTATAAAACAACTGCTGCATAAATGCTGATGACCACCAAATCGGTAACACAGGGCTGCACTCTCCTCTAGGTTTCAAACTTGCTGGACCCTGTCAGCTTGACCAAAAGACATCTCTAACATATTCAAAACTGACCTTACCTATATTCCCTCCTAACTGGTCCTCTTCTAGTGTTCTCTAATTCAGTTGGTGGCATATAATCAATCCTTTAAACTAGAAACCCAGAAGATGTCCACAACTACTCCTCTACATCTCAGCAGTCACTCAGAAGTCCTCCCTATTTTACCTCCTGAATATTTCTCACATTGCCCTCCCCTTCCCTCTCTACAACAATGTCATTGTTCAAGACCTCCACCTTACAGAATAAAATTTAAGAATAACACAAGGTCATTGCCTATTTTTCTAGGTTCATGTGTTTTTATTCTTAGCTTCAAATTTGTGTTTCATCAAAAAGTAAGCTCCTCATAGTTCCTGGCCCATAATGTCACACTGTTCTTGTCTCTGAGCTTTTGCTCACACTGTATCCTCTGCCTACAATGAACAACTTTCTCTCCCTTCCTCCTGAAACTCCTACCTATCATTAAGAGGAATTCAGGCGCTATACTCTTTAGGAAACTACCTTCCTTCTTTTAAGATTAGGTGTCCCTCTTCTGTACTCTCATTTTATCATGTGCTTTCTATGTATTGCACTTTCCATACAGTGTTGTATTTGTATATGTCTCTCTCCTGTACTGATTTCTGTAGTTCAGAGCCTAGCCTACAGCCTGACAAACCATAAATAATCAACAGATATTTATTTAATGGTTCAAAAGATGGAGAGGAAGGGAGAGAAGAAGGATGAGAAGGAGAAGGGATTACTCTTGGGAGTAAGAGGAATAAATCTGTAAAGTTCAGGCTTTTGAACTTCAGAAAAACTGTCAACTCCAGCTCAACTCCACAAATCAATCTCTGGTGTTGTTTTAGATAAGAGAAAAGACCAGGAAAGAACAGAGAGAAGATGAGAATAGGAAAACACAAAGGCAGCCACATCCTAACTCCCCAAAACCTGTGAATACATAAAATGGTTAGTTAGAAAGAACCCTGCAGATGTGATTAAGAATCTTAATGTAGGAGATTACCCTGGATTATAAATACAAGGGTGTTTATAACTGAAAGAGGGAGGAGGGGAGCCAGAGTCAGAAAAGGAGATGTGACTATGGAAGCAAAGGCTAGAGGGATGCAACTGCTGGCTGGGGCCATAAGCCAAGGAATGTGGGCAGTCTCAAGATTGGAAAACCCAAGCAAATAGATTCCCTCCTACAGTCTCCAGAAGGATTGCACTTGATACCTTGATATCAGCCTAGTAAAACCCACTTCAGATTCCTGGCCTCCAGAACTATAAGATAATAAATTAGTACTGTTTTAAGCCAATAAGTCGGTGGCAGTTTGTTATGGCAGCAACAGGAAAATAATACAAACACACAAAATAAGATACAACAAATAATGTCTACAGTTGCCTCAAAATATGAACTCAAATTGCCACAGAATGCACCAGAATTCATTATTTTTGACAATTGTCTAAAATTTAGTCATATAAATAAATAAAAAGACTGTCTAGACATAAAATGATGATTTGATAACCTTTTTTTAATTAGAGGATAATTGCTTTATAGTGTTGTGTTAGTTTCTGCTGTACAATGAAGTGAATCCACTATATATCTATATATATATATATATCCTCTCTCTCTTGAACCTCCCACCCCACCACTCCATCCCACCCATCTAGGTCATGACAGAGTAACAAGCTAATATGATAAGCTTTCAAAGATTGATATGACTAATCAAAGTAGTTTTAGTTTTGAAGAAATATGATTTTAAGGGAAGTATTAGCAAGGACTTATGTCAAACACTGAGTGATTTTAAAAGAGACTTTAATAAGCAGTCCAAAAGATGTTATATTTTTTCATTTCTAGGATATTTAAATACAAAAGCAAATAAAAATAAGAGTCTCATTTAATTAGTATAAGATCTGACTTTTTAAATACAGAGGTGCTACCTACATAATTCACATACTTACATTATTTCTTCCCAACAATCACATTCACACATATGTCAAGATATCTAGAAAATGTTATAAGTACTAATACCTACATAGATTTATAATAAGTCTCATGGCCAGGATGCAAACACAACTTACTTTCCTTTGTCCTTCAACCATTCTGGGTTCTTTTCCTCTTCTTTTAAATCACAAAGTTCAGGAATATCAGTATTCATTGCTCTTCTTGCCTCTGCTTGTTTATGTAGCCACTGAAATGAGAATGAGTTTAATGAAGGACACAAAGTTCTTATTTTATTAACAGTTAATTTTAGATTTCCCATCTTCCTACATAACATGGAAATACTATTTGTTATGTACTGAATGCTCGTGTGCTCCAAAATTCATATGGCGAAGCCCTAACCACCTATGTGATGGTATTTGGAACTGTGGCCTTTGGGTGATAATTAAGTTTGGATGAGGTCATGAGGATGAGGCCCCCATGACAGGATTAGCATCCTTATAAATAAAGCAGAAAGAAACTAGAGGACATGCTCTTTTTTCCATCCCACCCCCCTATCCTGACCTTTGACTTCTCAGCCTCCAGAACTGTGAGAAATAATTGTCTGTTCTTACAGCCAGAGAGTCTATGTACTTTGTAATAGTATTCTGAGCAGATTCTTAATAGTATTTGATGATGGTGATTTTAAACTTCCAGCTTTTATACATTTTCAAATTTGTTTTTTTTTCTAATTTTACTAGCAGATTAAGATCAAATGTATAACAATTTCTAGTTCAAACTTTGTCCAAATTTCTGGTAGTTCATGTGAATATTATTTTACTTTTTTTGTTTATAATATATATGTATTTTGACATTATAAAAATATATAAATTATTTTTTAAATAATTATAATTTTATAGTTAGAATTTTATAAATAATGAAATACAGAAATATATTGCTAATATTAAGAAAAAAGTTAATATTGATAAATCGTCATTATATATTAAACTTAGTTTTCACAACTTTTCAACTGAGAGAGGTATCAATTCATACCTTGCAGTAAAAAATAAATAAGTAAAAGCAGTTCTTAGTGCTTATACAACTAACTATATGACATTCAAAATCCCAGAGCTCAGGAATTTAGAAATGAAAGATATCAATGCCAAATGTAACATTAGAAATACTTGATGTTAATAATTGATTGTAATAATATAGTTATAATAAATTTACAAATCTTTTCTTACCATAACACAGTTCCAAAGTTTACAAATCTATTATGGAAAATGATGTATTTAATAAAATAAATGCACATGTAACAGATTATCTCCTAGAAAAAGCAACAACATTGAATATTAAATCAATGTTTTCTCATCAGCATTCTGAAGCCAAAAAGATCCTGCAAAATATATTTTTCTCAAAAAGAAATATTGATTTTTTTCATGAAGTAATATCTTTAGTACAATGAATACTTTAAAAATTCAGATCCAGTAAGTTTCAACATATGAAGTAAAAAATTAAGTATTCTCAGTTGTGGTCACTGTAACTAACAGTAAATTACCAACCTCCTCTTCTTCTGCTACTTGTGATTCCCGGAGAGCTGTAGGGAATACTCGAGGAGTAAAGCTGATTTTAATACTACCAACAGAGCGAGGTGCAGGAATATTGTCTTCCTTTAATTTCTCAAAAAACATATTTTCTGAATTTCTCCCTTCAAAAGCAATATTAGCAACTAAGTTATTTATCTCTTATTTCCTAGTAAACAATCAAAAAGATTTTTAAGGCAATTACCCATTAAAGTTACTTTTAAAGTCCTATACAAATAATCCAAACATATTTTCTACCAGAAGGAATGTAAAATTCTTCATTCAAATTATGGAAACTAATTATCTGTTCTTTAATCAATGACTTCAGCTACTTTTTTGTGTTTTTCTTTGTTAAACCACACAGTGTCTAACTTACTTTCACTATAGAGGATGGCACTCTTATAACCTATGTCAACTCTACGGGAGGGTACCTAGGCAAAGTCATCACTTTCCATAAGCTCCTATAGCAGTATCTTCTATAGGCTTCCTGGTAATGACAGAAAAGATTTTCAGCTATTAGAGAAAGCTAATGGGAACAGGCAAAGAGTTATGATGAAAAGCTATATAGCTGTACAAAGGCAGTTAGATGTAATAATTGTTCAGTCAATGTAAGATATTAATCTATATGTCAGAATATAAACTATATAAGTAAAAGGAAGGAAAGGCACTAAAAAATGAAAATATCAAAACTGATCAAAAATGATTTTCTACAAACATGACAGAGAGTTTGTACCTTTGATATAAAATGAACACATATAATTAATATATAAAATTTCCACTTTAAACAAAAACTGAAAAGGGCTTGAATTAACATTTCAAAGAGAGGAAAGAAGGGATAGGGAAGAAAGAATAAGGACTCAAAATAGAAAGTAACATCAACAAAAATTTAAACAAACAATTTCTATAAATGCTTGTGGTTAGGAATGCTATCATCCAGTATCTACCCATTCTCCCCTCTTTGTTTAAGAGTAGGTATAGTTATGTGCCAAACCTGACACAACAGAATGTGAATATAAGTGATGTATACAATTTACATATCATCATTTTACAGGTAAACCTACTTGCAGTGGACATCTCCTTTCCCCACTCCACTGGCTAAAAAACAATGCCAATTGCATTATCCACCTTGGACCCAGAGATGGAAGCCAAATAATGGTACAACAGATATTGCCCCACCAGCCTGGAAGGCCCTGTGGAACAAAGACATCAATCAGGCCTAGACTGATGACTATTACATAATAAGTATTAGATAACATTCAATTTTGATCTTATTTGATCTGACTTTGTGTGCTGTGAGGTGCTTAGTTGCTCAGTTGTGTCCACTCTTTGTGACCCCAGGGACTGCAGCCCGCCAGGCTCCTCTGTCCAAAGGGATTCTCCAGGCAAGAATAATGGAGTGGGTTGCCATGTCGTCCTCCAGGGGATCATCCCAATCGAGGGATCAAACCCAGGTCTCCCGCATTGCAGTCAGATTCTTTACCATCTGAGCCTCCAGGGAAGCCCAAGAATACTGGAGTGGGTAGCCTATTCTTTCTCCAGGGGATCATTCCAACCCATGAATTGGACCAGGGTTTCCTGCATTGCAGGCAGATTCTTTACCAACTGAGCTATCAGGGAAGCCCAATCTATGACTTTGGACCCTTATTTCAGTAATTGGCTTGAACCCACCTAATACAATGTCTCAAGAATTTTATAGTGCAGTATGCTACTATTCACTTGTGAAGCCAGGAGACACTCATGGATATTTAAGAACTAAGTAAATACACCATTTAGCCATCTTTTCTGAGTAAATTACTCAAATAAATGTAGCAGAACATGGAAAAATAAAATAAAGAACTCAGGAGTGGAAAACTTGAGAGTAAAAATGAAAAATGATAGCCTGCTGTTGTTGTTGAGTTACGAAGTCATATCCAACTATTTGTGACCCTATGAACTGCAGCATACCAGGCTTCCCTGTCCTTCACTATCTCCAACAGTTTGCTCAAATTTACGTCCAATGCATCAATGATGCCATCCAACCATATCATTCTTTATTGCCCCCTTCTCCTCTTACCCTCAATCTTTCCCAGCACAGGGTTTTTTCCAATGAGTTGGCTCTTTGCATCAGTTGGCCAAAGTATTGGAACTTCAGCTTCAGCATCAGTCCTTCCAGTGAATATTCAGGGTTGATCTCCTTTAGGATTGACTGCTTTGATTTCCTTGCTCTCTAAGGGACTCTCAAGAGTCTTCTCCAGGACCAAAACTCGAAAGTATCAATTCTTCACTGCTCAGTCTTCTTTATGGTCCAGCTCTCACATCAGTACATGACTACCAGAAAAATCACAGCTTTGACTATACAGACCTTTGTCATCAAAGTGATGTCTATGTTTTTTAATACACTGTTTAGATTTGTCATAGCTTTTCTTCCAAGGAGCAAGCATCTTTTAAATTCATGGCTGGAGTCACCATCCACATTGATTTTGGAGGGCAAAAAAATAAAATCTGTCACTGCTTCTATTTTCCTCCTTCTATTTACTGTGAAGTTATGGGACCAGATGCCATGACCTTAGTTTTTTGAATGGTGAGTTTTAAGCCAGGTTTTTCACTCTCCTTCTTCACCCTCATCAAGAGGCTTCTTAGCTTCTCTTCACTTTCTGCCATTAGAGTGATATCATCTGCATATCTGATGTTATTAATATTTCTCCCAGCACTCTTGAATCACAACTTGTGATTCATCCAGCCGAGTATTTTGTATAATGTACTCTGCATAGAAGTTAAACAAGCAGGGTGACAATATACAGCCTTGACATACTCCTTTGCCAATGTGAAACAAGTCATTTGTTTCATGTCTGGTTCTAACAGTTGCTCCTTGACCTGCATACAGTTTTCTCAGGAGGCAGGTAAGGTGGTCTCATATTCCCATCTCTTTAAGAATTTTCCATAGTTTGTTGTGATCCACACAGTCAAAGGATTAGTGTAGTCGATGAAGCAGAAGTAGATGGTTTTCGGGAATTCTCTTGCTTTCTCTATCTATGATCCAATGAATGCTCGCAATTTGATCTCTTGTTCCTCTACCTTTTCGAAATCCAGTTTGTACATCTGGAATTTCTCAGTTCACATACTGCTCAAGCCTAGCTTGAAGGATTTTGAGATTTACCTTGCTAGCATGTGAAATGAACACAACTGTATGGTAGTTTGAACGTTCTTTGGCATTGCCTTTCTTTGGGATTGAAATGAAAACTGACCTTTTCCAGTCCTGTGGAAACTACTGAGTTTTCCAAATTTGCTGGCATATTGAGTGCAGCACTTTCACAGCATCATCTTTTAGGATCTGAAATAGCTCAGCTGGAATTTCATCACCTCCCCTAGCTTTGTTCAAAGTAATGCTTCCTAAGGCCCACTTGACTTCATATTCCAGGATGTCTGGCTCTACGTGAGTGACCACACCATCATGATTATCTAGGTCATGAAGATCTTTTTTGTTCTTCTGTGTATTCTTGGCACCTCTTCATAATATCTTCTGCTTCTGTTAGGTCCATACCATTTCCGTCCTTTATTGAGCCCATCTTTGCATGAAACGTTCCCTTGGTATCTCTATTTTTTTTTAAGAGATCTCTAGTCTTTCCTATTGTTTTCCTCTATTTCTTTGCATTGATCACTGAGGAAGGCTTTCTTATCTCTCCTTGCTATTCTTTGAAACTCTGCATTCAGTTAGGTGTATCTTTTCCTTTCTCCTTTGCCTTTCGCTTCTCTTCTTTTCTCAGCTATTTATAAGGCCTCCTCAGACAACCACTTTGCCTTCCTGCATTTATTTTTCTTGGGGATGGTTTTGGTCACTGCCTCCTGTTATGAACATCCATCTATAATTCTTCAGGCATTCTGTCTACCACATATAATCCCTTGCATCTATCTGTCACCTCCACTGTATAATCTTAAGGGATTTGATTTAGGCCATACTCGAATGGCCTAGCAGTTTTCTCTACTTCCTTCAATTAAAGCCTGAATTTTACAATAAGGAAGTCATGACTGGAGCCAGTCAACCCCAAGTCTTGTTTTTGCTGAGTGTAGAGAGCTTCTCCATCTTCAGCTGCAAAGAATAAAATCAAACTGATTTCAGTATTGACCATCTAGGGATGTCCATGTGTAGAGTCATTTCTTGTGCTGTTGGAAGAGGGTGTTTGCTATGACCAGCGTGTTTTCTTCACAAAACTGTTAGCCTTTGCCTTGCTTCATTTTGTATTCCAAGGCCACACTTGCCTATTACTCCAGGAATTTCTTGACTTTCTACTTTTGCATTCCAATCCCTAAAGATGAAAAGAACATCTTTTTATGGTGTTAGCTCTAGAAAGTCTTTATAAAACTATTCACCTTCAGCTTCTTCTGCATAAGTGGCTGGGGCATAGACTTGAATTACTGTGATGCAGAATGTTTTGCCTTGGAAAAAACCGAGATCATTTCTCTTGTTTTTGAGATTGTACCCCAGTACTGCATATTAGACATTTTTGTTGACCATGAGGACTCCTCCATTTCTTCTAAGGGATTCTTGCCCACAGTAGTAGGTATAATGGTCATCTGAATTAAATTCCCCCATTCCCATCTATTTTAGTTCACTGATTCCTCAGATGTCAATGTTCACTCTTGTCATCTTCTGCTTGACTAGTTTCAATCTACCTTGATTCACTGGCCTAACATTTCAGGTTCCTATGTAATATTGTTCTTTACAGCATGAGACTATACTTTCAATACCAGATACATCCACAACTAAGCATCATGTCTGCTTTGGTCCAGCCTTTTTATACATTTGTAAATTTTTAAAAAATTCTCCCTAATAATTGGAGGACAAAAAAATTATGATGGCTTACAAAATATCTGCAACCACATGACAATGAAAAAACAAGATGCTTAGACTTGATGAATGTACTAATGCAGTATTTAAGAGAAAAAAATTACACTTCATATGCATGAATTAAAAGATTCCAAAATTAATACAAACAAACTATATAAAAAAAAGAGAAAACTCAAAGAAACTAGGAGCAGCCAAATAAAAATACACACAGGAATTAATGGAATAGAAAACAAACAATAAAAGAATCAACAATACCCAAAACTGCTTTTTGGAATAGACTAATAAAATTTTCAAAATGCTATAATAATTGATTAAGGAAAAATTAAATAGTATTAGGAACATATATATTTTTTTCAGATTCTTTTACATTATAGGTTACTACAAGACACTGAATACAGTTCCCTGTGCTAAACAGCAGGTCCCTGTTTTTCTATTTTACAAATGCTGCTGGTAAATTACTTCAGTCGTGTCTGACCTTTTGCAAACCCATGGAACATAGCCCACCAGGCTCCTTTGTCCATGGGATTCTCCAGGCAAGAATACTGGAGTGTGTATTTTACATATAGCAGTATGTATCTGTTAATCCCAAACTCCTCCTTTCTTTCTCCCTCCACAACCTCTCACTAAAAAATTTTAGATTATTTCTTAAATGTAGAATCGACAACAAAAAATGGAACTTATAGTTACAGAGAGCAGATAGCTGTCAGAGATGGGGGGGTTGGGACGTGGCAAAATGGGTGATGGTGATCAAAAAGTACAAACTTCTAGTCATAAAATAAACAAGTCCTAGGAATGAAATGTATAGCCTGGTGACTATAGTTAATACACTGTACTTTATATTTGAAAGTTGTTAAGAGAGTCAATCTTAAAAGTTCTCATAACAAGAAAAACTGTAACTATGTATGGCACTGGACAGATTTACTAGATTTACTGTGGTGATCATTTCACAATACATATATATCAAATCATTATATTGTACACTTAAAACATAATAAGTCAGTTATATCCAAATTTAAAAAGAGAATTTTTTAAAAATTATTTCCTCTCCTGTTTCTCCCTTCTCCCTTCCTAACACTTCCATTATCTGAATGTTGGGACAATGTGGATGTATACTCTAGTTGTTTCATCTTCTCTATTTTATTTAATTACAATGATTTATCTGTTTTTTTTTATTGTTATTTGGCTGCATCAGGTCTTAGTTGTGGCACCCAGGATCTTCGTTGTGTTATGTGGGAGATTTCATTCTGGAGCATGGGCTCTGCAGTTGCAGCGTGCAGGTTATCCGATGGTGGTACACAGGCTCCAGCACATGTGGGCTCAGTAGCTGCAGTGCTCAGGCTTAGATGCTCCGCAGCGTGTGAGACCTTAGTTCCCCAACCAGGGATCGAGCCCGTGTCCCCTGCACTGCAAGACAGATTCTTTACCATGGGACCACGAGAGAAGTCCCATATTTTCTATTTTAAAATCTCTTTGTCATTTTGTTCTATTTTCAGGAAAAAATTTACTATATTCCAACTATTTGACTGAACGTTTTATACATTTTAAATTTCCAAACTGATTTTTTGGAAAAGTCTTTGCTATAGCCTCTTGTTTTTATTCAAGGGTTAAAATACGTTTTCATCTCTCTGAGGACAGTAATTTTGGTTCTTTTTAAGTTTTCTTCCATTCCTACTTGTTTCATACCTAGTTGTTCCAAGTTATATTTGTTTGGTTCTTGGATATCTGCTCATATTAAAAATAGTAAGCATAAATATTCTGACTGGAAGTTCTGTGTACATGAATCTGAAGATTGTTGATGAATAAACTTCAGCATAGTGAATTAGTTGGGCCATTAAAAATGACAAGGTTTTTGTGTCCCAGTTGGCTTCCCTGTAGAAGAATTCTTCAATTTGCATCCCAGGTGCACTGGGCTCATGTATGCATATGACAAAGAGTATAGGGTTTGAAGGGATCTCTTGAATCAGTATTTAGATTTTCATAATGCAGACTTTCACTCAATCTCTGCATTTTCAGAGCAGAATCTCATTGAGTCCTCAACTGTACAGAAAGTAAACCTCTAGCTGTTTGCTGTGGTAGGGGAGGACAACTGGTAAGCAAAGTCTTACACACTTTTAACCAACCTTATTTTCTCCAGACTTCTGCTTGCTCCTGCCTTTAGAAGTACCTAGTTCTACCAAGTTGAGAATGGAAAAACTGACGTGCTCTGAAGCCTCATCTTTTCCTCTACAATGCTTTTAGTAGCCTAACAAATAAGATAGTTCAGCACGGCAAAGTTAGTTCAACACAATAGGCTGATACCAGTAACTGACTTCAAGAGTTTATCCGTTTTAAACAAAGCTCTTCCTAACAAGACAAGGAAGCCCCCATAGTCATATAACTAATTAATGTTCATTGATTTCACCTTCCCTTATAAAAACAGACATAAAGGCAAGGACCCTCAAATGAAACCACTTGGGGGATGGCCTCACTATGCTTGGCCCTAACCACTACTGTGGAATAAGAATTTGAGGAAATCATATATACTTTGATGTTTTAATGCTTAAAAATAATAAACATTTTTTTCCAATTTTATTGAGAAATAATTCATGTACAATAACTGTACATATTTTAAAGCATATTAAATGAGTTCTGATAGATGTACACACTCACGAAATCACAATCAAGACAGAAAATTTCTATCATCTCTAAGAGCTCCCTACAGCTCTGTGCAGTTCACTCCTTCCTTTTACTCCTGGTCTCAGGCAACCACCAATGTGCCCTCTTGTCTAAATGCAGCAGTTAGGACCTCCAGTATAATGCTGAATGAAGCAGTAAAAACAGACATGTTTGCCTTACTCTTCAACCTCAGGGGCAAAATATGCATTATTTCATCAGTAAATAGGCTGTTTGTTATAGGATTTTGTGTAGAAGACCCTTATCAGATCAAGAAAGTTTCTAGTCCTAATTTTTTAAGCAATTTTTATTATAAATGGGTGTTGGATTTTGTCAAATGCCATTTTGTAATACTGAAATAATCACATTTTTCCTTTAGTTTAGTTAATTATACTAAATGATTTTCAAAGGCTAAATCAACTTTGCCTTCCATTAGCCATTTCCAGCAGTCAAAATTCTCTAAGATACATGAACAGCAACAACAATTAAAGTGGCTTAATCATACATGGGTTTGTTTTTCTCACTTAACAAGTTTGAAGAAAGAATCTCCAGCATGATTTATAAGCTCTCCAATGTCATTAATGTCCCAAGTTCCTCCTTCTTCCCTGTTCCATCACTCTTAATGTATGGCTTACCTCTCAATGATCTCAAGATGATAGCTAATGCATTTCCTGGCATCTTCATCTTAGGTAGAAAAAAGAAAGAGGAAGAAAGCAGAAAGGAACTGGGGACACTTATCTTGGAAAAGTAATACTTTTCTATAAATCATTAGCACATTTCTATTTCAAGAGTCAGAGCTGTGTCACTTGGCTACATGTCATACATATGTATGACAAGTGACATACATGTATCAAGGGATATGAATATACATATGTATGTATGACATACATACAAGTGACATACACACACAAGTGACATAGATGTGTCACCTGGCTACAAGAGAGTCTGGGGGAGCTGAAGGTGAATTTTGTTTTCCTTTTTTCTTTTACTAATTTAAAATTACTTTGAAAAATAATTCACTGTTTGATCCTTAATTTTTTTCCATTTTATAATAAAAAATTTCAAATATGTACAAAAGTAGACAGGAAAGAATAATCACCATCGAGCATTTATAACATGACTCAATTATCAACTCATGGCCAACACCACTCATCATTACCTCTATACAATTTCACATACCACACTATTTTGAAGCAAACCTCAGACATTGTATTTTTTCAGCAATAAACATTTCAGTAGTCACCTCTACAAGATGAGGACTTTATAAACCCAACTATAATATCATTATCACATGTAAAGAAAAAAAATGTAATTATTCCTCAATTTCTTCAACTATCCAACCAACAGTCAAAATTCCCAGAGTTAATTTTTTTTAGCTAGACACACTTCTTCTGTTCCCCACCCTCAAGTCATGATTGTACTGGTGAAAAGCAGAGTACACACTGAGTAGGCAAGTTACAGCACCTGCCATGCCATCTGTATTCTACATATACTACAAAAGTAGCTTGCCTAAAGAATGTTTCTGGGGAAAATAATACAACATGCTTCCTACAGTTAAAAATGCTGTCAAAAGAGCATTTTTAGTTAACAGTGACATTGAAATAGTAGTATTAGACTTTTTAGGAGCAGCCAAGCTTCCCTCTTTAAGAGGTCTAACTATTGACCAATGAGATGTTTGTGAATTTTTTTAAAACAGTTATGTACAAACCCCAGCTAACTAAAGATAACTGTATCAACAACAGTCTATGTTCCTTGAAGGCACTGGCTACATGTTTAGTCATAAATTTAGTATAACCTATAACTGCTAGCACAGAGGAGACATGCAGTAAATAAATATCTGTTAAATGAATGAACAAGATGGAAGAAAGTAACCACATTTGTCAGGCATCTATAATGCCACTGCTGAAATAACAGGGGGTGGAAAAAAGGACTTCTAGAGTAAAAATTTTTTTAAAAAAAGGTGACATATATTTTTTCCCTCTACCATGTTTAATTTCCCTTATATTGATGGATGAAATTTTTAAAGCATCTTCAGGATATCTTATACCTATAAAAGTATGTTTGGGTTTCAACAGTATTTAAAATCAATTTGTTTAGCAGCATTTGAAATTTGGAAGGAAATGTTTTAAAATCCTCTAGCTGTATCAGTATTTTGCTGCAATGGCACTAAAGGAGACAGCATAGTAATTAACTGGCATGTCAATATTAAACTATGAAAAAGATATAAATTTAATAATGGCTATTGCTTAATATTCACTATAAATGACTTTTTAACATGCTAGAGCTCACTGTTATAGTAGTAAAGACATATAGCCTTTGAAAAGAACACAGGTTTCAGAATCAGACAGATCTGGGTTCAAATCCTACAGGTTTGCTTATTGGGTAGTTGTTTATCCTTCGAAAATCTGTTCTTCCTTTAAAATAAGAATGACAAAACAAAAAAGAATAACAGCACTGACTCCAAGTGCTATTGTGAGAAATCAGTGATACAATCAATAAAATTACCTGGCATACAATAGTCACCCAAGAAATATGAAGTCACTATTATGTAAGATTTTACTACAAAATGTTCCATTTAGTAAACATAAATAAGCCCACAACAAAGTTTAATATTCTAATATCAGATAAAAACAAACTCTTAGTTTTCAATAAAGAAAAATGTCCTCTCACTTATTTTTGAATATACTAGAATCAAAGGCCAGCAGAGTTCTTATCTGTTTACAACTAAATCTGTTTACTAGTACTCGCTTTCCTGAGTTACATGAATAAAAGACTTTCTAATGAAATTCCTAGTTTCTTATCTCTAAAGAAATAAATGAATGTTCCTGGTACTGCTAATTCTCTCCAAGTCTTACTGTACCTGAGTTAAACACATATTTAACAACACTTGCCTAAAAGTCTAAAGAAAGCACGTGAGTAAAACCAATATTGAATCTTTGCTCATTTCATTATGAAAACTTAATTACTTTCTGGAAGAAGTCTATCACTTTATTCTCTGTATTGTAGTACATCATATAGTAATAAAATAATGACCTAATATTGTGGACAGATTCACACATACACATACATACACACAATGACATACATATATACTTCACTAACATGACTCACTTTCCCAAACCAAACTCTTACGTATCTTACAATGGTTTTCACTCATTGTACCTTTTGTGGCAAGATTTTTAGATGCAGAATTCCCAGTAAGACATTTATGTTTTAATTTTTTTCTCTCTTCTTCCATTTGCTTTTCTTGATGATGTAATTTTTCTTCTCTCTGAATTATTTTAATTTCTTCAGCTTTTCTTTGACACTCTTTCCAGGCTTCCAATTCTTTAGTTGCTTTTATCCGTTCATTTTCTTTCATATCTTCTATTTTTTTCCTCTCTTCTTCTTCAATCTGTAAAAATTAAAATTACCAAATCCTTTAAAACATATAAAAAGCAACATTTTAAAAATAAGAAATTCATTATAATAGTTACTTTGACCTCTAAACACTTGTCATTAAAACTGCAGCAATAGTTAGCAATGATAAAGAATTAAACTGGCAAAGGCAAATGATTTAGTAGAATGCTCAACAATCTGGGTGTCACTGAACACATATCTTAGTTTCAGGCTTTCCTGGTAGCTCAGACACTAAAGAATCTGCCTGCAACACAGGAGACCCGGGTTTGAGCCCTGGGTCAGGAAGATCCCCTGGATAAGAGAATGGCAACCCACTCCAGTATTCCTGCCTGTAGAATTCCATGGCAGGCTCCAGTTCATGCGGTCTCAGGGTAGGACATTACTGAGTGACTAACACATACACAGTGATACGTTCTTGGGCAGTCACTTTCCCTAGCCTCAGTTTACTTGTATGTAAAATGTAGGCACACGTTCAATTGGATGATACATAAGCGTTTGGTTTAAAAAAAACAAGAAGAAAAATGTATTATTCTGAAAGTTAAGTCACTTGTCCCAAAACCCTTACATATACACAAATATGTATATGCAAACATTCGCCTTTCAAAATGCCAGTCTTTCCTGTCTTAGGACTGAAGTTGCACTGACCTTCACCTGAGGAATGAGGAAATAATAAGAAGGGATACAGAAAGCAGGAACTAGGGAATTCATCTCTGGTGGGTGGAAATGTTTGAACTTTGAATCCTGCTGTCAACTATGTTTGCAGTAGCAGTTATTTGAAATTTCCACATGAAAAGCTAAATATTAAACGAATCTGAAAGCAATACATTGCTCAGCTGTGTGCCAACTTTTCTCCCTTTCACAAACTTCATATGGTCAAGAAAAAAAAAATCTGTGTAATAGAGTAACTGGTTAGTATATATGGTTGACTACACTTATCTAACTTTCCTATGGTAACAAGTATTCCTCACCTCTATCCGCTAGAGAAGCACTGTCTAACAGAACTTTTATCAGAGGTAGTAATGTTCTATACCACCCAATACATTAGCTACTAGCCACTTGTGGCTAACGAAGCACTGAACATGTAGCTAGCGTGACTGAGGGACTGAACTGTTCATTTTATTTAAGTTTCATTAATGTAAATTTAAATTAATTTACATTTAAATAGGACATCTGAAACAACTCTAGGATGACATGCTGGGAAGAAATTTCTAAGAGGCTGAATTATTTTAGGATATGGAATTAAAACTATAGGTATGAAAACTGTGAAGTACCAAAGAAATATCCTCCTCTAGAGACTAATTTTTTTTGCCTATTAAACTGTGAAACACTGACATTAAAATAAATTTCAAAGATTACTAACAGAAGCTTCTTGTGATCCCAGAATTGCTTCTAAGAACTAAACTAAGCACACAAGATGCTAACTACTATATGTCCTAAGTTCAGAGAGCTGCAGTGAGCTGTCAACAGGTTGCACCAGGACAAATCTGCACAGGGCAATGAACCAGCATTTAAAGGCCTCACAACAGGTCATGATGAACAGTCAGTGTTAGCTATAGGTAGCCACAACCTAAAAGATGATGACAACTTCCCCTAATTTAGTATTATATTTGCCTTTTTCCCCCTCCTTCCTCTCTGCTCCAACACGTGGAAGAAGGAAAAAGTATGTGAAGAGTCAGAACACCTTCACCCTTCATAATCCCTGTTAGCCAGAGTAAATTTTTAAAAGTTTTATAAATGCACAAACTAAGTCTCAATTACCAAAAACAAGACTGTTCTTACAACCAAAAGTAACAAGAAAGTTCTATTATGCCAAGACATAGTTAAGGGAAATACGTGTGTGGACAGCCACACACGCATAGGTACATATAAATATATATGTGTATATAGTGTATAATAGGCTGTATTACAAACACAAAAGCAGTCCTCAGGGATTAATGAGGAAGAGGAAGAATTACAAAAGGCATCAAAGAACAGGACACAGAATAAACTGGAATGAAAAGAAAAACATGAAGAAGGTAATACCTTACGGTCATGATAAAGAGAAAAGGGAGACTACATACAGCAAAGAAACAGAGACAGATAAACATTAAATAATCTTTGAAGGTCTTAATTTTTAAAAAATGCAATCAGGGGAACACACCATTTAAAGGAGGAGTGTGTGGTAACAGAAAAATTCAGAAAGCTAGAAAAATAATCACCTTACATGAAGAAACTGGATTTTAACTCCCTTGTATTGCTCAAAAATGAATGCCATATAGTCTGGGATATGAGTTTAATATAGATAGCAAATGTAAGTAACTGAATAATGAGGAGCTTCTAATCCAAATTCCTAAAAAAAGGGAAACCTATAATTATTTCAATCTGGAATGAATCTCTGGTTTATCAAAGATATGTTCTTTATAAACCAATCTTATTTATGAATTAAAATGCAAAAATAATAAAATACTAGGAAACTGATTCAAGGAAAATATTAAAACTATAATACATCTTGATCAAATATGGTATTTCTTATTTATGATATTAGGCACTCAAAAGAAAAAAATAATATGATCTCAGTACATGCCAATATACTAGTTAACACTAAAAAAATTTTTTTAGATCAATAAAAGGAGTTACACAATATCGTACTTCATGATGAAGCATTAAAAATATTTCCAGTAAAGTCCCTAAGGCCAATATACCTATTATTTTACTATTTTCCTGGAGGATATAAACTATACTACAGAATTTTTACAATAAATAAATTTTTTAAATTGAAAACTTTAAGAAATACAAACATAGATTATACAGAGATAGAACCATCATTATTTGCAAATAATATCGTGGACTATCTAAAAGAATACAAATAATAAATTGACAAACTATTAGAATGAAAGGGCTTCCCTGGTAGCTCAGCTGGTAAAGAAACCACCTGCAATGCAGGACACCTCAGTTCAATTCCTCGGTCTGGAAGATCCCCTGAAGAAGGGATAGACTACCCACTCCAGTCAGTATTCTTGGGCTTCCCTGATGGCTCCAACAGTAAAGAATCTGTCTGCAATGCAGGAGACCTAGGTTCGATCCCTGGGTAGGGAAGATCCCCTGGAGGAGGGCATGGCAACCCACTTCAGTATTCTTGCCTGGAGAGTCCCCATGGACAGAGGAGCCTGGCAGGCTACAGTTCATGGGGTCACAAAGAGTCAGACACGACTGAGTGACTAAGCACAGCACATCAGAATGAAAAGATTTCAAGGAGGCAATCACATACAGGATCAACTTACACAAACTCACAAAAACTAACTTTCCTACAAACTGGCAACAATTAGAAAATACAACAAGAAAGGTCATTTCATTAGTAATTGCCATAAAAGCTTTTATAATACTACAAATAAGCTTAACAAAATATGAGCCAGCCCTATATGTAAGCTAAATAATTTTGCTGAGGAATATAAAATGTAAGTCTGAATAGAGATAAATGCCACATTCCGGGAAGAAAACCTCAATATCTTAAATATGTTGATATCCTGCAAATTAATTTATAAGTCAATTTAAATCTAATCAAAATACCAACAGAACTCTTAGGAAGTTTGGTATTAAGTAAATGTGAAAGTTTCCAGTAGTCATGTATGGATGTGAGAATTGGATGGTAAAGAAAGCTGAGTGCCGAAGAATTGATGCTTTTGAACTATGGTGTTGGAGAAGACTCTTGAGAGTCCCTTGGACTGCAAGGAGATCCAACCAGTCCACCCTAAAGGAGATCAGTCCTGGGTGTTCATTGGAAGGACTGATATTGAAGCTGAAACTCCAATACTTTGGTCACCTGATGCAAAGAGCTGACTCATTGGGAAAGACCCTAATGCTGGGAAGGATTGGCGGCAGGAGAAGGGGACGACAGAGGATGAGATGCCTGGATGGCATCACCGACTCACTGAACATGGGTTTGGATAGACTGCGGGAGTTGGTGATGGACAGGGAGGCCTGGTGCATTACAATTTATGGGGTCACAAAGAGTCACACATAACTGAGCGACTGAACTGAAATGTGAAATTCATCCACAGCAGAAAACATGCAGGTTTTATGGAAGCATGAAGAGGTTGGCAATTTTCATCCATAAAGATTAAGTATAAAACTAGACAAATTTATCAAAAACAATCAATTCAAGGCAGTGGGAATTAACCAAAGGTAGCCTGCCAATTGATAAATGTTGATTCCAGAGAAATCGCTAAAGTCACAGGTTAAGAGCTGTGAGAGGCTCTGCCCTTCTGCTTAAGGTTTCTTCCAACCACTCACTCCAGCCAGGATGACAAGACTGACATTTTTACCAACATGAAACTAACAACAACAAGAAAAAAAAACCCAGTAGCTTTGTTAGCAAAAACAGTGGGCTAATTTCAGGATGGGGTAATGAAAACCTGTAGCTTTGGTGCAGAAAAGTAGTAAATTTGGTTGGGAATGAAGAGGGAAATTTTGCCACTGAGGTCTGAGGTTGAAGTCCTGGGTTAGGATAAATGCTTGACTAGTCAGAAAATTAAAAGAAAGAGCATGTAAATTAGAGAGCCATGGAAGGTCTGTAATAAAGTCACCATACACCCCTGGTTAAACAGAAAGTGATGCATTACTGGGGGATACTTGAGGAAGCCTGGCATAAAACAAAACCAAGGGATACTTGAGAACTTGCTCTAACTTTGAATGTATTCCCAGATCCACATACAGACCAGTCAGCACAGGGGCGGAAGCCTTGCAGGCTAAAGGTATTTACCACCTGTGCCCTAGTCATTAGCTAACAAGTAGTTATGCAGACACAGGGAAGACACTTAAAGAAAAAACATAAGAAATTAAAAATAAGAATGAAAAAACTCAGCAGAAACATCAGCAGTTGTTTACCACAAGTGAGTCTAGAGTGACTCCACAATTAAAGTCCAGGCAAGTTATTAAAAACTAAAAAATTATCAATCAATAAATAATTTTTTAGAACTCAGAATTATTATAATCCACAAAAATGTCTTTCCTGATATCTCTGCCCGTAAAGAGTCCGCCTGCAACATAAGAGATCACCTGCAATGCAGGAGACCTCTGTTTGATCCCTGGGTTGGGAAGATCCCCTGGAGAAGGAAATGGGAACTCACTCCAGTATTCTTGCCTGGGAAATCCCACGGACAGAGGAGCCTGGTGGGCTACAGTCCATGCGGTAGCAAGAGTTGGACACAACTTAGTGACTAAACCATCAACCACTAAAATGTGTAGTTTCCAACTAAAGATACATCAAGAAATAATTACCAAAAACTTCTCAAATCTGATGAGAATATTACACCTCTCAGAGAATTTTAACCAAGAGTAAAATAAATACAAAGAGATACACCTAGATAAAACTTAGTCAAACTACTAAGTTAACCCAAAGGCCAAACAAAAACTGGAAAATCTTGCAAGCAGAAAGAAAAAAAAGGACTCATCATGTACAGAGGAATAATAATACAATTAAAGGCTGATTCTTCATTAGAAACAATGGAAGACAGAAAGCTGCGAAAGACCTGTTGTTCAAAGCACAGACAGAAAGAAATTAAAACTGCAAGTTCTAGATCCTGCAAAATCATTCTTCATAAATGAAGACAAAATAAGCACATTCTAAGATAAATGAAAGCTGAGAGAAACTATTTGTCACAGACTTGCCCAATAAGATATACTAAAGAAGATTCTTCAGGCTGAAAGGAAATGGTACAAAACACTAACTCAGATCTGTAAGTGGGAATGAAGAATATGGTAAATGCTAAATATATGGGTAAGTATAAAAGACAATTCAAATAAATGGATAACCAAAATATGGTGTATACATAATAACAGAACATTATTCAGAATTAAAAAGGAAGAAAATTCTGACACATGCTGAAAAGTAGGTGAACCCTGAAGACAGTATGCTAAGTGAAATAAGCCAGGCACAAAAGGACAAATATAGTATGATTCCACTTACATGAGATACCTAGAGGGGTCCAATTAACAGAGACAGAAAGTAAAATGCTGGTTGCTAGGGGTTTAGGGAAATGGGAAATGGGAAGTTATTATTTGATGGGTACAGAGTTTCAGTTTGGGAAAATAAAAAAAGTTCTGGAAAAGGCGGGTTGGTGATGGTGGCAAAACAGTGTGAATGTATGTAATGCGACTGAACTATATCCTAATAAATGATTAAAATGGTAAATTTTATGTTATTTATGTTTTATCCATTAAAATTTTTTAAAACGGTATATGATTGCTTTTCTTCTTTCTTTGAAAACTTGAGATTTGTTTTTAAAAATGGTAATTTTTAAAGTAAAACTATAACACATACTGTTTATTTATAAAATCCATATACATATACCTATTCATGAATGGCAATAATAGCCCAAAAATAGAGAGAGAAAATGAAGCAGTATAAAGCAAAATTGCTATATTTTACTGGAATTGAGTCAATGTTAAACTGAAGTAGATCATAGATTGTGATAAGCTAAAGGTGCATATGGCAACCGTTAAAAACTTGAATAACCTAAAATTTATATCCATACCATAAAAATTATGTTTATTTACACAGAGTATGTATACACACACACACACACACACACACACACACACACATATGTATAAAGCTAAAAGGTCAACAAAGGAGCTCCAGCTTCCGTTCTGACACGTTAAAAAGTTGTTATTACTATCCTTATAACAGAAAAAGATGGACACACTGAAAATGAAGTTTTTTGGACCCATCAGAGAAGTAAGTCACAGAGTAAACTGCTACTCTGAAACCCAGAGAGACAAGTGTGTCCAGAAAGACACAAAGATCTGCTTGCCTTTTCCAGAAGCAACTGGAGCTATAAACTGGTAAAAACACTTAAACAGTAACTTTGACAAAATGCTGGAGTCTGAGTGTGGCCCAGCACGGCAGTGAGAAACTCTGGGGAGCCACAGTCTTAGAGGGTGACCCCATATTTTTGTGAGCTTTACCATCAGAAACTCCACTAGATTACCATGACTAAGATTTGAGTAGGAACTAGGGAAGAAGGTGGGGAAGAATAATCATTGAGAGCCTGCTAAACAGAGAGAAGTAAGTCAGAAAGAGGAAAACAAGTATCTCATATTAATGCATATATATGGAATCTGGAAAAATGGTACTGATGAACCTATCTGCAGGGCAGGAACAGAGATGCAGACACAGAGAAGAGATTTTGGACACAGTGAGGCGGGGGAGGGGGAGGAGAGGGTGAGGCGGGGGAGGGGGAGGAAAGGGTGGACAAATTGAGAGAGTAGCATTAAAACATTTACCGTATCATATTAATGAAATAGATAGCTAATGGGAAGCTGACATATAACATAGGAAGCTTAACGCAGTACTCTGTGACAACCTAGAGGGACGGGATGGTATACGGGGTGGGAGGAGGTTCAAGAGGGAAGGGACACAAGTGTACTTATGGCTGATTCACACTGTTGTATGGCAGAAGCCACACAATGCTGTAGAGCAATTATTCTAAAAAAAAAAAAAAAAGTCATTAAAAAAAAATCATTGTGAAATACTGAAATACCCAAAGCATTCTCCATAACAAAGATCAACTCTCCAGGAGAAAGCAATCTGTCAGAGCTAAAGTCCCTTATCTGCACTTGGGAGAAGGGAATTCCTCCCTCTCCTGTCCTCCCCAGACTTCCTGTCCCACCCGAAGGGAGGAAAAAAAACTCAGTTAGCTGTCAGGCTTCAGGAAAACAGACAGGGAACAATGCACCTGGGAACAGAATGAGGGCCAGGGGAGGAAAGCTGTTATCACTGGAGGAATACGTGTAAAAAGATCACACAACCAAGATACAGGCCCATGAAAAACACTGGGATTTGATGGAAAGATGATAGAATATTTCCACTCCCTGACAATTTACTACCACACCAACAGGGTTCCAGGATAATGACACTGGATCACAGAAGAAAGAGCTGTATGACAAAGGCTCTCTCTGAGGATGAGTAGACAGAGAAGTTGAAAATTCAAGGTTCAAAAGAGAAGTGGAAAAAAACACCCACTAGAGGAATCTGAAGCCTCTAATACCTATACCTGTACAGCTAACATTAAACATAACCCCAAATCCTGTTAAACTAGATAAATTTACTCACTAAAGTCCTATTAACCTTAGTTTCTATTACCTGGTACAATATGACTAGTGTTCAACAACAACAAAATTGTAAGACATGCCAAAAGGTAAGTAAAAACACCTTGCAAAGAGACAACAATAATCAGAACCAGTCTCAGATACAACACAGATGTAAGAATTATTAGGCATGGAATTTAAAATAACTGCTTAATACGTCAAGGGTGCTAATGGGAAAAGAACATGCAAAAATGCCTCCTAAGAGTATCTTTAAGCTTTATTATCTCTGTCAACAAAGAACATTGCTTGTCATCCTGGTAATAAACAATGTTGGCCACCATCAGTCACTGCAGATGCCCCAGTGGTGCAGGATGCTAGTCCTGGACAGTTAAGAAGCATTTCAAAGGAATCATTTCAATAAGCGCATTATCGAGCATCTTCCCATACACAGAAAAGCAGTAAAAACATTAACTTGAGATGTCTGTTTCTTGTGACAAGCAGTAATCTTTTGATGTTCAACTACATGTTTTTTTTTTTTGTTCATTTTTTTCAGCAAAAACCCCTCTATATCCCAGGTCCTTCTTCACCTCTGTGGGACAGTTCCCCAGAGCTATCTAAGAGGCTGTTTCCAGGGCAATAGTCCTCACCTGGGTCCTTAGTAAAAATATAACTCTCAATTTTTAGGTTGTGTGTTATTTTCTCAGCCAACATCTTTCACATGGAGCTATATATCATTCTAACAACGAGCTAAGAAAAGTGATATATTAATTCAGCCTGAAGTTTCATATACTGTAAAATTTCTATTAATTTCTGAAATTTAATTATTTAGTTGCTTATTTCTGTAGAAAAGATAATCTGGTGTTTAGAATGATTAAGTATGTGTTCAGTCAAAGCTAAAACATAATAAAATTGATTTTCATTTCAGTTCTCTTCTCCCTAAAAACTCAATCATGTTCCCCAAAATTTGTGTGTTGAACCCCTAACACTCACTCAATGTAACAATATTTGGAAATAAGGCTTACAATTACAAGGAGGAAATTAATATTAAATGAGGTGATAAGGGTAGAGCCTTGATTCACTAGGGTTATTGTCTTTATAAGAAGCGACACTCTCTCTGTGTCTATCATGCAGGGACACAGCCATCTGCAAGCCAGAAAGAGGCCTCTTCAGAAAATGAATTGACGTGAAGCCAGATACTGAACTTCCTGGCTTCCAGAACTGTGTAAAAATAAATTTCTATTACCTAAGCTGCACAGTCTGTGTTTTTGCTGTTAGCCTGTTATGGCAACCCAAGCAGACTAGGACATTTTCTTTTCCCTTTGGCAGATTTTCAAACATGTCAAAGGTGGCCCAAAGACACCAGTGAGAACTGTAAGAAGAACCAAAGGCTAAATAATTCACAAAGTGAAAAATCAAACTCAAGAAAAACTGAGAGGAACTTGTTTAACTCGCCAGCAAATTTGGAAGTAGGGATTCTACCTTTCAGTTCACTTAACTAAACTGAAATCAGGATTTTCATATAAAGCATAAGAATTTGTAAGTGCCTTGGAAACTCCATGTGTAGATAAGGATGGCTTCCCAGGTGGTTCAGTGGTAAAGAATCTGCCTGCCTATGCAGAAGATGCAGGAGATGCCAGTTCAATCCCTGGGTTGGGAAGATCCTCTGGAGGAGGAAATGGCAATCTGCTCTAGTATTCTTGCCTGGAAAATCTCATTGACAGAGAAGCCCAGTCCGGGGGGTCACAAAGAGTCACACATGACTTCGTGACTAAGCATGAAGACAAAGATAAGAGTAAATTCTTACTAAAGTGTTAGCTCTATCTGTCCTTGAATAAAAGTTATCACTTGATAGAAAATTCTTTGGTCTTATACTATATGACTTTACAGTCTTATTATGATTTGCTGGTATCTTCTAAAGATTCAGCTTTGGCTTACTGTTGAAGAAATCACCCTGAAGTCAGTACTTGGGTTTACTACACAGAGACACAGTATTGATATATTTAATGTTACATATGCTAAAATGCTTCTATTAAACTAGCCTTCAACTTCAAGTAGCAAAACTGACAGAATGGAGGAACAGAAGTAAAATTTAGTTTTTTACACCAGATTTTGCCTAATGGAAATGAGTTAATAGCTCACTCCTGTACCCTACTCTTTACCTTATCCTTGCTGCTCAGTTGTAACCTTATTCATCTCTGATAACAGACTTTTGCAAACAATTTCTTTTTGGAGGTGTCATATTGAACTAAGCTACTTCTGGTTCAAAAGACCTTGCTGTTGAGATGATGGGAACCATCAACATCTTAAATTCTTTCAACTTCTCTCTGAAACAAAAGTATTTCTTCTCCCACACTCTGTTCTTTTCAAGGCTAACAAACACCCTAATCAGTATTACGAATGCATGACCCTACACCATTCATCTCTTTTCCATAATACATAAACTAGCCACTAACAACTCAACTGGTATTCAAGCTCAACCCCATAAAGTATGGGCAACTTACTCCATACACAGAGCATTAAAAAAAATTACTGTCCTAAAATTCTTTACTTACAAACCTTCAGTAACTTCCCAAGAAGCTCATCAGGGTCTAGATTCAGGAGAGCAAGAAGACTGACTGTCCTGCACTCAAGTTGAAAGAGCTCTGAAAAACTGACCACAGACTTTCTCTAAGCTCATGAGGCAACAGGACATATGAAATTAAAAAAAAAAAAAACAAAGATTTTAACCACACCTCTGGAAAATTTTAAAAAGCCTGCAGTAAACAAAAACGTAGACATATAAATAACTGCTGAAATTTTACTTCTGCACAGACGCTGTAAACTTGAGATATGCTTACACAAAAAGGAAGTCAGCAGACTTGACAAAGTGTAATTATAAGAAAGACAATGTCAAAGATACTGCTTTTTCTCACGATACCATGTTAATGGCTACAGTTAATTTTTCGTATGTTTGGGAATTTGGTAGATGTACATAACAGGTTTAGTAAATTCCTGTTAGAACAAAAAGAAATTAAAAGTCTAAAAACAAACCATAGGAAGATAAGCATTGTTCTGTTTTCAAAAATAAATGTTTTCTTATTAGGAAAAATAAATGTTATTAGAAAAACATAAAAATACAAAAAATAAAAGAGAAAATTACAAGAGATCTTACTTCCCCATTCATTTTCTATACTTTTTAAATTATAAAAATAAGATTTCATGTAATAGCCTTTTCAAATTGTCAGAAAACACAGAGATATGGTATAATATTAATTGAAATAGAAAAGTCTGTCTTCAGATTCAAATGTAGTAACCAGATTAGCCAAAATAGTCTTGAAAAATACAAAGCTGGAAGGCTCATATTTCTCAATTTCAAAATATATTATTTACAAAGCTCCAGTAATGAAGAAAGTGAGGTATTGGGCTTACCTGGTGGTCCATTGATTAAGAATCTGCCTTGCAATGCAGGAGACTCGGGTTCAATCCCTGGTCAGGGGACTAAGATCGCACATGCCATGGAGCAACTAAATCAATGCACCACAACTACGGAGCCTGCATGCCACAACCTGAGAGTCTGTGCACTGCAACAAAAGATCGTACATCCTGCAACTAAGACCCGGCACAGTCAAATAAATTAAATAAAAATAAAATTAATTAATTAAAAAAAAGAAAGTGTGGTACTGACATAAGGATAGACACACAAACCAATGGAATAAAATTGAGAGTCCAGAAATAAATCTACACATCTATGCACTGACAGGTTTTTGATAAGGTTACAAAAACCTTTCAAAGAGGGCAAGAATAGCCTTTTTAATAAATGGTGCTAGAATAACTGAATATCCACCAGCCAAAGAATGAGACAGGACCCATACTGCACACCATATACAAAAATTGGCTAAAAACAGGAAAACAACCTATATGTAAAGAGTGAAAACATAAAATTCTTAGAACACATAGGATAAATGTTCACGACTTTGGATCTGGCAACAGATTTTTAGATATGACTGACACCAGAAGAATGAGCAACAAAAGAAAAAAAAAATAAACATACTGGACTTTAAATTTAAATCTTTCATGAAGCTTCCCTGATGACTCAATGGTAAAGAATCTGCCTGACAATGCAGGAGACAACGTTCAACCCCTGGTGTGGGGATATCCCAACACGCCACAGAGCAGCAACTAAGCCCGTGTGCCACAACTATTAAGCCTGTGCCTTCAAGCCCAGGAACCACAACTACTGACCCTGTGTGGCAACTACTGGAGCCCGTATCCCCTAGAGCCTGTGCTCCACAACAAGAGAAGCCACCACAGTGAGAAGCTCACACACTGCAACTGGAGTGAAGCCCCTGCTAGCCACAACTAGAGAAAAGCCCAGTCAGCAACAAAGACCCAGCACAGCCAAAAATAAACACATATTTTAAAAAAAGAAACTTTTGTGTACCAAAGGATACTACCAAAGAAGGATACTATCCAAGTGAAAAATCAATCTACAAAATAGAAGAAAGAATCTGAAAGTCATTAATAAAGGCCTAGTATCGGGAATATGTAAAGAACTCTTACAACTCAACAACAAAAACACAGAGAGAACAAGATGGCAGAGGAGGAGGTGGACTTAAGAGTACATCTCTCTCCACAGATACATCAGGAATATACCTTCAGACACAGAAGTGCATGCAGAACACCAGCTGAGAGCAGACAGGAGTACCTGACCAGAGGAAAAGAATATACAGACCCACGCAAAACTTAGTAGGATGAAGGAACTAGGGGGAAAAACAGGAGTGTTAGTAGGACTAGACCTGCCCTCAGCGGGTGGGGGAACCAAAGCAGGGGTCCGATCCCCACATGGGGGCAATTGTCGGAGTCAGAGGAGAAACATTTAAGGCTGAGAGTGAAACAGCTGATCTGTGGCAGCCTAAATGGAATGAGAATCAAACAGTCCTTGCTGCAGACAGGGACGCAGGTCCCCTGGAAGGCACAGCAGCTGGCAGCTGGAGTTTAGGGATTGTGGAGCAATCCCAGGGTGAGGGCTGCTGTTGACTGCAGAGAGACGGATAGAGGGGATGTGAGGGAGGAGACTGTGGTGGGAAATGCCTGTGGAGGAAAGCCAGGCAGAAATGGAAGCAAGGCAGTACTGCTGAGTCACACATAGAGGGTAGAGTCATCACCATAGCCTCTCTCTCCCCACACGCCAGCATCGGCAGCTGAACAATAGAGAGGCTGGACCATCAAACGCCTGACACACTGAACTACAGAGGAGGACCCCATCCAGGGTGCCCCTTTAAGTGCCTGATGCATGATTTACAGACTAGTACCCCAGCCAGGGGGGCCCCTCTATGTGCCCGATGTACCAAACAACAGAGAAGGACACAAGGCAAGGGAGCCCTCTAAGTGTCTAAATGGCAGAGTTATGGAGACAGACTGGCCAAAGTGGCCTTCTGATTGCCAGCTAGAAGAGGCTCGAAAAAAGACACTGACAGGGCCATAACTCCTGTGGGGAAGGCAGTCCATGTCCCAGCACACTTGGCACCACCAGGGTCTCTGAAGCCAAGCAGCTGAGCCACCTTCATGCTGAACCCTCACCAGGGCAGAGCGGCCATAGGCAAAAACGTCTTGTGTCTATGCACACAGGGTCGCTTTGGTAGTGCCCGACTCTTTGCAACCCTGTGGACTGTGGCCTGCCAGGCTTCTCTGTCAGGGGGATTCTCCAGCCAAAAACACTGGAGCGTACTGGCCAATACTGGTTGCCATACCCTTCTAGAGCACTATATTTCCTGCTGCCCTAGCTGCCAATCCCGAGTACCTGGAGCTGCCAGAACCCCTGCGACCCATGTAGCTGCACCATCTCTACACCTGACCCTCACAGGGGCAAACCCAAGTCCTCCAGGGCAGCCGCAGGAGCAAGCTCCAGTGGACAACCCACATGCAGAGGATGAGATAAAACAATTGAAACCCAGGGGCAGTGTGGCTAAGGAAGAAGACCCAAAACCTTCCCACCAGCTGTACAAGCTGTAGATCAAATCCACACGATCAACTCGGCAGACTCTGTGTCTGTGGAATACATAAAAAGACATTGAGAGCTGCCACAAAAGAAAACATACTAGTTCTGATAGCTGTGGACACTGGAGGCAAGACCACACCAGAGGAGGACCAGAACAACCCAATTACAAGCACTGAAATTGAAGCTGTGATCAAATTATCTCCCAAAAAACAAAAGCCTAGGACAAAATGGTTTCACAGGAGAATTCTATCAAACATTTAGAGAAGAGCTAACACCTATCCTTCTATAACTCTTTCAAAAAACTGCAGAGAAAGGAACATTTCCAAACTCATTGTACAAGACCACCATCACAATGATGCCAAAACCACGCAAAGACAACACAAAAAAGAAAACTAAAGCCCAATATGACTGATGAACATAGATGCAAAAATCCTCAACAAAACTTTAGCAAACAGAATTCAGCAAGACATCAAAAAGCTCATACACCATGATCAAGTTGGGTTTATTCCATGGATGCAAGGATTCTTCAATATACACAAATCAATCTATGTGATAAACCATATTAACAAATTGAAAGATAAAAATCATATGATAACCTCAATAGATACAGAAAAAGCCTTTGACAAAATTCAGCAACGATGTATGATTAAAACTCTTCAAAAAATGGACATAGAAGGAATATACCTCAACATAGTAAAGGCCATATATGATAAGCCTACAGCAAACATTATTCTCAATGGTGAAAAACTGAAAGCATTCCCCCTAATTTACAAATTAGTAAAATAATCTATATCCATGATAGGCAGTTACAGGATATATAACACAAAAAGACGTAAAAAATAATGTCTAAAGCATTAAATGTGGGGAGAGGGAGAGTAAAAACACTCACATACATATATAGGTTACTGTATACGACCTCATGATAACCACAAACCAAAAATGTATAATAGAAACACAATAAAGAAATGAATCCAAACATAATACTTAAGGAAGGAATCAAATCATAAGGGAAGAGAGCAAGAGAAGAAAGGAATAAAAAGAACTACAAAAACAACCCCAAAACTATTAACAAAATGGCGATAAGTACATACCTATCAATAACTACTTTAGATGTAAAAGAACTAAAAGGATCAATCAAAGGACAAAGAGTGGCTGAATATATACAAAAACAAGACCCATCTGTATGCTGCCAACAAGAGACTCATTTCATATCTAAAGACACACACAGATTGAAAGTAAGGAGGGAAAAATGTATTTCATGGAAATGGAATTGGAAAGAAAGCTGGAGTACCAATATTTATTATCAGACAAAACAGACGTTAAAACAAAGATTGTAACAAGAAATGGAAAAGGACATTACATAATAATAAAGGAATCACTCCAACAAGAAGATATAATCATTGTAAATATATGTTCACTCAACACAGGACCACCTAAATACATAAATATGAACAAACATAAAGGCAAAAATTGACATTAACAAGTAAAAGTAGCAAACTTCAACACCCCATTTAAATCAATAGATGATTCAGACAAAAAGATCGATAAAGAAACACTTGCCTTAAATAACACATTAGATCAGATGGCCATATATAACACTTTATTCAAAAATAGCAGAATAAACATTTCAAATGCACATGGAACATTTTCCAGGATAGATCACATTCTAGGCTACAATGTCTAAAGAGATATAAGAAGACTGAAATCATATCAAGCATCTTTTCTGACCACAATGCTATAAGCTTAGAAAGAAAGTGCAAGAAACACAAACATGTGTAGGCTAAACTAAATGCTACTGAGCAAAAAAAGAGGTCACTGAAGAAATCAAAGGGAGAATAAAAAAATACCTGGAGACAGATGAAAATGGAAGGATAATGACAGAAATCTATGCCATGGAGCAAAAGCAATTCAAGGAGGGAAGTTTAGAGCAATACAAGCTTACATCATGAAACAAGAAAAATCTCAAGTAAACAGCCTAATAATACATCTGAAGAACTAGAAAAAATGAAATCCAAAGTAGAAGGAAAGAAATGCAAAGATCAGAAAAGAAATAAATAAAATAGAGACTAAAAAACAATTTTAAGAAACCACTGAAACTAAAAGCTGAATCTGGCAAAAAATTAAATCGATAAGCTATTACTCAGACAGATCAATTAAAAAAAATAGCAGGCCCAAAAAAAATCAGAAATGAAAAACAGTAAGTTATAACTGACATCACAGAAATACAAAGGATCATAAGAAATCACTCAATCAATTTATACATCAATAAAATGGACAACCTAAAGGAAATGGATAAATTCTTAGAAATGTAAACTCTCCCAAGACTGAATCAATAAAAAATATACAGTGTGAGCAGACCAATTTCCAGTACTGAAATTGATTACTGACTTTAAAAACTCCCAATGAACAAAAGTACAGGACAGACAGTTTCACAGGTGAACTGTACCAAGTATTTATAGAAAAGTTAACATCTATCCTTCTAAAACTACTCCATAAAACTGAAGAGGAAGGAATGCTTCAGAATTCATTATACCATTGTATATTCTTGCCTCCTTTGTCAAAGATGGTGCTGGGAAAACTGGACAGCCACTTGTAAAAGAATGAAACTAGATCACTTTCTAACACCATACACAAAGATAAACTCAAAATGGATCAAAGATCTAAGCATAAGACCAGAAACTATAAAACTCCTAGAGGATAACATAGGCAAAACACTCTCTGCCATAACCCAAAGTGGGATACTCCATGACCCACCTCCCAGAATATTGGAAATAAAAACACGAATAAACAAATGGGACCTAATTAAAATTAAAAGCTTTTGCACAACAAAGGAAACTATAAGCAAGGTGAAAAGACAGCCTTCAGAATGGGAGAAAATAATAGCCAATGAAACAACAGACAAACAATTAATCTCAAAAATATACAAACAACTCCTGCAGCTCCATTCTAGAAAAATAAACAACCCAATTAAAAAGTGGGCCAAAGAACTTAACAGACATTTCTCCAAAGAAGATATAAAAATGGCTAACAAACACATGAAAAGATGCTCAACATCACTCATTATCAGAGAAATGCAAATCAAAACTACAATGAGGTACCACTTTACACCAGTCAGAATGGCTGCCATCCAAAAGTCTACAAGCAATAAATGCTGGAGAGGATGTGGAGAAATGGGAACCCTCTTACACTGTTGGTGGGAATGCAAACTAGTACAGCCACTATGGAAAACAGTGTGGAGGTTCCTTAAAAAGCTGCAAATAGACCTGCCATATGACCCGGCAATCCCACTGCTGGGCATATACACCGAGGAAACCAGAATTGAAAGAGCCACGTGTACCCCAATGTTCATCGCTGCATTGTTTACAATAGCCAAGACATGGAAGCAACCTAGATGCCCATCAACTGACGAATGGATAAGAAAGCTGTGGTACATATACACAATGGAATATTACTCAGCATTAAAAAAAAATTCATTTGAAGCAATTCTACTCAGATGGACGAAACTGGAGCCCATTATCCAGAGTGAAGTAAGCCAGAAGCAAAAACAACAATACAGTATATTAACACATATATATGGAATTTAGAAAGACAGTAATGAGAACCCAACATGGGAGACAACAAAAGGAACGCAGATGTATAGAATAGACTCGTGGACTTTGTGGATGAGGGTAAGGGTGGGATGATATGGGAGAAGGGCATTGAAGCATGTTAATTTTCATATGTCTAATCAATCGCCAGCCCAGGATTGATGCTCGGGGCTGGTGCAGCGAGATTTCCCGGGGGGGGGGGGGAGGAGGGAAGAGGGAGGGGGGGTCCAGAGGGGAAGCGTATGTAAACCCATGGTGCTATCATGACAATGTATGGCAAAAACAATTAAAAAATTAAAAAAAAAAAAAGATCACAAAAAAAAAAGAAGTCATTATACCAGGCCAGCATTATCCTGATACCAAAACCAGACAAATACACCACAAAAAAATAAAATTACAGGCTAATATCACTGACGAACACAGATATGAAAATCTTCAACAAAATATTAGCTATCTGAATCCAAAACTACATTAAAGGGATCAAACACCATGATCAAGTGAGATTTATCCCAGGAATGCAAAGATATCCACAAATCAATCAATGTGATACACCACAGTAACAAACTGAAGAATAAAAATCTTAAGATCATCTCAACAGATGCACAGACAGCTGTCAACAAAATTCAAGATCCATTTACGATAAAAACTGTCCACAAAGTGGATACAGAGGGAATATACCTCAACGTAGTAAAGGCCATATATGACAACCCTAGAGCCAAATCACATTCAATGGTAAAAAGCTGAAGCATTTCCTCTAAGACCAGGACAAGACAAGGATTCCCACTCTTGCCTCTTTTTCAACATAGCATGGAAAGTCCTAGCCATAACAATCAGACAATAAAAAGAAAATGAACCCAAACTGGAAAGGAAGAAGTAAAACTATTTCTGTTTGCAGATGGCATGATACTATATAAAGAAAATCCTAAAGATGCCACCAAAAAACTATTAGAATTAACACATGAATTCAGTAAAGCTGAAGGATATAAAATTAACCTATAGAAGTCTGTTGCATTTATATACACTAACAACAAACTATCAGAAAGAGAAATTTAAAAGTCATATTTATAGGAGTTCCCTGCTGGCCTAGTGGTTAGGATTCTAGGCTTTCACTGCCGTGGCCCAGGTTCAATGCCTGGTTAGGGAACTGGAATCCTATAAGCTGCAATGTTAAATACATAAATAAAACAATCACCTTTACAACTGCATAGAATAAAAAAACGAGAAAGCAGTTAGTTGTAGCTTTTCTATACCTTAGTTATCCATACTTCCAATAAACAGGGTGTGTGGTTTCACCAATAAGGACTTTTTAAAGGCCCTATAGTATAATCCAGACAACTCCAGAAAGCAACTCACACATAATCAGGCAAAGTTATTTTACAGTTCCAAGTTTCTGAGTTTCAACTTTAAGAAAATATCAGAAGAAAGCATTTCAAGTTTGACCTATTTAGGTTAAAAATTAGTGGAAAAACAAGTTCCTTAAAAGAGAAAATAAAACAAAATAGAACCAAAAAAATTCAAAATAGAAGATAACCTACAAAACAAAAAAGTGAAGAAAACAGGAAAAGTAGGCAAGAGCAGTCCAAAGTGAAGAGGGGGAGAAAGCATGTTTCAGATTAGTCTGGCCTCAATATTCCAAGCTTCTATTAGTCACTCCTACTCCATCTCAATTCTTCACGCTCTGGGTAGATGAACTGTCTACCTTCACCATGAAAACAAAGGATTACTTTAACTACCTGTGTCATGCAAAATTTCCCAGACCCTTAGTTATTCTTCATTCCTGCCCTTTAGTCAAAAAATAAATATCCCTATTGCATAGGATTTAATTGTTTCACCTGTTCCAACTTTCATCCCACCATAAAAAAAACTGCTTCATCATCAATCCTCTCTTCTGATTATATTATCAATCTCTCCCTCTTTACTGGCTTCTTTCTTCAACACATAAATATGTTCAAAATCCTTTCATCCTAAGAATACAAAAGTTCTGCCTCTTCCTTGCAACCTCTTCAAACTCATTAGCCAGAATGAGCTTTCTGAAACACAAAATCAATTATTTTGGTATTCTTGCTGAAAATTCCTAAAGAGTTCCCCTCAAGAGATTTTTCTAAATATCAAGATTTTATTTCTCATCACAAGTGTTCCTCACTGTGCCAAAGTCTGTCGAGCACTTATCTAAAATTGCCTGTAATGTCATTTTCCCATTTATCCCTAGGTAACTATAGCTCATTCTCCAGTATTCAGCACAAACTACACTGCCTCCTATTTCCTGACCATCCTTTCAGACTGAGATACCAATCTTTGGCCAGTGTTTTCTCTTTATCTGTCCATAATTTCTCACACATACTAAGCTGTAATCTTTGTTTTTTTATTGTCTGTCACCCTCTCTATACTATGAGTAAACTGAAATCGAAGACTGACTTGTCAGCTCTGTCTCAGTATCTTTTAAAGCAATCAATAAATGTCTGCTAAATGAATGACAGATCAGTAGCAAAGATAAGGAGACATGGACGCAGTAAACCAAGGGTAAAGCAATAGACTTGAAGTAAAGATATACTTGCACATATGTAAAACTACCATTTGAAATATCATTCTACAGTATACAAAGCAACCATTTTATGGGGCTTGAAAGGGAGCCAACAGAACAGATAAGACTGTCTCCTGCTGGTTCCTGCTTATGTACAGATGTGGATCATCTTCCTATCAGCCTAAGGATGAAGCAGTCACAAAGAGAAGGCAGTGCTAAGGATGTTGTAGAGAGGTGGAGTCAGGTCTTGTCTCTGAACTTCTCCTGCTAGATGAAATCAAATTATCTTTATTGCTTAAACTCCAATCTTTTCAATTCAAACTAAGTTGGAAAATGGCCAAAATTTCCTTCCTTAGTTATAAGCATGTCCCTTTGCAATGTGACTTCATCTTTCTTCCCCAGAAAAGGTGCAGTCTATTTCTCTAACCCTTAATTTGGGCTTGGTTCTATGCGACATTAGGTTAATGGAACATTAGAAAATGAGACACAGAAGTGTGTTTAAAAGGGCTTGTATATTAGGGCTTCCCATTCCCACTCCCAGAAACACCATGGGAGTGGGAATGAAGTAAAGAACACTATGAACACTATGAAATAAAGAAATGTGTGCTAGCCTGGAGAATGAAATACCACATGGAGAGGGGCTTCAGCTTTCCCAGGCAAAACTCTAGACATGTGAGTGAGGTCATCCTAGAACATCCAGCCACAGCCAAGGCAAACTCAGGCCACAGAACTGCCTGACCAACATGCAGAATTGGGAGAAATAATGTGTTAAGCCAGAGGTCCCCAATCTCTGGGCTGCAGATCAGTAACTCCTCAGATCAGTGACAGTTATTAGATTAGAAATAAAGCACACAATAAATGTAACGTGCCTGAATCATCCTGAACCATCACCTCCATACCCAGCCCACGGCAAAATCCATGAAACTGGTCCCTGGTGCCAAAAAGGCTGGGGGTTGCTGTTTAAGCCACTAAATTTTATATAGTTTTTACACAGTGTTATTGACTAGATATTTGGTTTGGTGGTTTATTCGCTAAGTTATGATTGACTCTGTAGCCTGCCAGGCTTCTCTGTTCATGGGATTTCCAAGGCAAGAATACTGGAGTGGATTGCCATTTTCTTCTCCAGGGGATCCTCCCAACCCAAGGATAGAACCTGGGCATATTGTATTGCAGGCAGTCTCCTGAATTGCAGACTAGATGTTTGTGTCCCCTCAAATGTGTTAAAGCTCTAACTCCTATTGTATGGGTTTTTGAGGAAGTAATTAAGGATAAATGAGGTCATAAGGGTGGGGCCCTGATACAACAGGATATGCCCTAATAAGAAGATTCACCATAGATTTTTTTTCTCTCTCTTTCATTTATCTGCAAGCCAGGAATAGACCTATTACCCACTATACCTTGATCTGAGACTTCTAGGCCCTGGGCCTGCAAGAAGACAAACGTGTGTTGCTTTAGTCATCCCCTCTGTGGTGTTCTGTTAGGGAAGCGGGAGCAGGTTACCACTACACAGCACAGCAAACTGAAACAGTGGGTCTTAGCACTAGCCCTGCTCCCTGTTTTTAAAAGATCACTATGAAAAAAAAAAAACAAAAAACTGTTTTTGGTATATGTAAATCAAGTTTTAAGCTAATATATGGTTTAAGCTAATAATGAGCTGCCTTTTGTCATCATATTGCTTCATTTACTTTTAATGGGCCATCAAAGTTCTTTTCTAAATGATGTCTAATATTGTACAGAGTAAAATTAGCTACATTTATCCACCAGAATAGAATTTTACTATGATTACAGAGTACTCTAACAATGTAGTTACATTAATTTATTCAAATATTTGAGCACCTACTATTTACTTGGCAATGGTTATGATAAGGATGAAAGAAAATGTAGTCTCAACTCTCAATAATACTCAGGGGAAGAGAGAGACAAAATGAATAGTTTGTAGTATATGGTACTGACTTTCATAGGTTTTATCACTTCAATGTAAACTACAGCTTCATTCTTTATACAATTAATGCCCCTAAACTACCTTCGCAAATACCAAAGTCAGGCTTTCATATGTCAGGAGATACTTATCAACTTCAAGGTAGAGCATTGTGGTACTGCCTGGCAATCAATTCTTCAGCTTTGTTATATTTACCAGTGCAGCAGTATGTGGGCTATTATTGATTAGTTCAATAAATACTTATTTGCTGCCACAAATTTTATACTATTTTGCTTGTATTTTTTTTTTAATTCAGGAAAAGTTTGATGGTAGTGGTAATATGATCACAAAAAGGCAGAACTCATCAAGTATACTGAGAGCAGGAATCTTTGGATGGCTGACCACACGTTCAATTATTAAGTAAAAAACGAAGTATATTAACCATTGGCAATATTTAAAAGTCAAGTAAAAGTGATAAAGAAGCAGAGAAATCTTTAGAATTATGGACTGGAATTATGAACTGTTGATTATAAAAACAATAGTAGTGATCCAAATGCAAAAGAACAATCATGATTAGATAATGCTTATTATAGGTTTCTTAGTCATTTCAAAGTAAGAATTTAAGATGGGAAATTATTTGTAAAAATTAGTCAGAATAAGTAAACCTATAGAGGCAGAAAGTAGATTAGTGGTTGTCTAGGGTTAGAGGTTTGGACAAATAGGGAGTAACTCCTCATGGTGCAGGGTTTCTTTTTGGGGTGATGAAAATGTTCTAAAATTGATTGTGGTGATGGTTTTACGACTCTAAATATACTAAAAACCACTGAATTGTAAGCTTTTTAATAGATGAACTGTATGGTATGTGAATTATATCTCAAAAAATATATTGCTGATTAAAGCTTTAACTTGAAATCCTCAACAGTTAAAAGATATTACTGGTCAATATTCAGTGTTGACTCTATGTTTTTCTTGTTTTAAATAATAATGTCCATCAATTTCAAGATTAAAAAAAGAAGTAAAACACTTCCACCATAAAACCTTATAACTTCTGTTTCCCTGGAAATAGAACATTCTCCCTAAAACAGGTAAATCTATTGTTCAACCTTTATGCTTTCATACAGCTTTTCAGAAGTAGCAGACAACCTATGTAACACAGCAAGTCCTGTAGCCAAAGTATAAACAAAAAGGTGAGAAAGTACAGTGGATGGAACAAATTATTACTGTATAGTTTACTACTATATCTTTAATTAAAGGACCTTCCTATCAATCTGCAACTTACCTTCATCATGACATTTAGTGTATATTTTTGATTTTCCCTCCTTGCCACAGCTTTTGCTTCCATAGCTTCTTTTGCTCTTTCCTGTGCTTGCAGGATAGATTTCTCCCTTATTCTTTGCATCATCTCTTTGTCAACTAAAACATAAAGAATATCACTAAATTAGAATCATGATGAATTTGTTTTACTTAGGAGAATTTGTTTTTCTTACATATTGATCTGGGATAAGATGGTTTTGGACCTAACTTCACATGGAGAAGTAAGAACATTTCTCAGTATCACACTAGTCAAGACGCTAATAAGAGTAACTGTAACAGTAATGAATTAGTAAAGAATGGATGCCTTTATGCACTGAGAAAGACAGACAGACAGTGAGAGACAGAGAGGGAAGATATGAATAAGAGAGAAGAGGAGCAATGGAGAGAGGAAATAAGAGAGGGGATGAGGATGTAGAGAGGGGAGGGAGAGAAGGAGAGGGTCACAAGAGTGAGAAAGAGGGTGTGCAATGAGAGGGATGGGGAGAGGCAAAGGGGGCTGGAGGGGAGGAAAGAGAACCCACTGATACTCCTCTCTCTCCTATTAGCTTATACACCTGATCACAATAAAGCATCACTATGAGGTCTCTTAGAAGAGAACATGGGTTGAGATCATCTGACGTGATCAATCACCTTCAAAAATATAAATGGTGAGTTTTATGTATGAAGAGTACAGGGCAAGCTTTAGAAAAAAGTATAAAGTCCCATGACATGTTACATACAGAACTTTACCATTCACAGTCATTTTTTATTCAGTGATTCAATGTTTTATTTTTTTTTCTTTTTTTTTTTATTAGTTTTGCCATACAATGACATGATATTGCCACGGGTTTACATATGCTCCCCCTCCAGAAACCCCCTCCCTCCTCCCTCCCTCCTCCCTCCCCCCCGCCCCGGGAAATCTCGGTGCATCAGCCCGGAGCATCAATCCTGGGCTGGCGATTGATTTCACATATAATTAACATGTTTCAATGCCATTCTCCCATATCATCCCACCCTTGCCCTCATCCACAGAGTCCACGAGTCTGTTCTATACATCTGCGTTCCTTTTGCTGTCTCCCATGTTGGGTTCTCGCTGCCATCTTTCTAAATTCCATATGTATGTGTTAGTATACTGTATTGTTGTTTTTGCTTCTGGCTTACTTCACTCTGGATAATGGGCTCCAGTTCCATCCACCTGAGTAGAACTGATTCAAATGAATTTTTTTTTAATGCTGAGTAATATTCCATTGTGTATATGTACCACAGCTTTCTTATCCATTCGTCAGTTGATGGGCATCTAGGTTGCTTCCATGTCCTGGCTATTGTAAGCAATGCAGCAATGAACATTGGGGTACATGTGGCTCTTTCAATTCTGGTTTCCTCGGTGTGTATGCCCAGCAGCGGGATTGCTGGGTCATATGGCAGGTCTATTTGCAGTTTTTTAAGGAATATCCACACTGTTTTCCATAGTGGCTGTACTAGTTTGCATTCCCACCAACAGTGTAAGAGAGCTCCCTTTTCTCCACATCCTCTCCAGCATTTATTGCTTGTAGATTTTTGGATTGCAGCCATTCTGACTGGTGTAAAGTGGTACCTCATTGTGGTTTTGATTTGCATTTCTCTGACAATGAGTGATGTTGAGCATCTTTTCATGTGTTTGTTAGCCATTTTTATGTCTTCTTTGGAGAAATGTTTTAGAAACTGTAGGCTGTGATCCATTATGGGGTAAATTATCTTAAGAGAGTAAGGATTAAGGAAGGGATCTAGACTTTAAAGAAAAAATACAAGAAGGGAGAGGAAACCTGGGAGAGAGTGAAGTAGGAAGAGACAAGGAGGGCAGGAGTGGAGGGATGACTAGTAAACTGTTATACTAACCCTTCATATTGTTTTAAAACATATGAAAATAATGCATAAAGAAAACTAGTTACAAAGTGCTATATTAAAATACTTACAAAATATTAAGTGTTATATTAAAACACAAAACATTAAATCTGTGATATGCAAATATCTGCTTCTTTATTAATGCATTAAATAATATATAGCAAAATGTCTAATATATAATTTCACAGTAGTGCATCTAAAAGACAAAGGTACCTGGTATGAACATGTTGTGATTTTTATTGATACTACTTTTGATTCCCGTCTACATTCAAAATTGAAGGGGATGTTAAATTTCAGTTAAAAATGAGTAAAGACTATGGAATTTTTACCCATCCAAGATCCTGGCTGGAAATGAGGAATGAGGTCTGAAGCCTCTCCCCAATCATCCGTTTTAGTAACAGGGTGTTGGAGAGCTGCACCAGCTTCAAGGGCAGAAATAATTTTTTAAAAATCAAGTTTCCAAATTAAATGTTCCACATCTAAAATAAATGAAAAATGGATCAAGAAGGAACTTCAGAAAAAACTGGAGCAGAATTTTGTGAATAATGAGGGAGGCAGAGTATATATTGGAGTTTCATAATACTATACATGGAAAAAAAGATTGTTAAAACAATTCCACTGAATTGCATGTAAAACTGAGTTTGAAAAAAATAAAAATCAAGGTTAACAAATTAAAAAAACTGAGTTTAACTTCTAAAAGAATTTCAAACTTGGTTTCTGAAGTAAAGTCAATGTTCATTACTTGTTATATAAGTAGTTTTAAGACTGTTTTGATTTGTCTAATTGGCAATTATGGTCAAACCCAATCTGCTGCCTGATTTCTTATAGCACATAGGCTAAGAATAATTTTTAAAGTTTTAAATAGTTGAAAAATTAAAATAACAGTAATATTTAATGACATAAGTGGCTCAAACTGCTGAGTTTGCCTGTGACGCACAAGACCTGGGCCGAGAAAATGCCCTAGAGAAGGAAATGGCAACCCACTCCAATTTTCTTGCCTAGGAAATCCCATGGACAGGGTAGCCGGACAGGCTACAGCCCATGGGGTCACAAAGAGCTGGACATGACTGAGTGACTATCACTCACTTTTTCACTTTTAACAATTAGAATAAATTGAAATTTCAGTGTCAATAAATATATATTGTCTATGGCTGCTTTTGCGCGACAATGACATAACTGAGTTAACTGTGACACAGACCACACAGACCATAAAATCCAAAATATTATCTGGTCCTTTACAGAAAAAGTTTGCTAACACTTAGCTTAAATGGTCAAATTTTGGAATAGCTGACCATGTAACTATGAAAGAGAAGAATCAAGCAGCTGAGCAAAGAAAGTAGATATTTAAATCAGAGAGGACTGTTATGGTTAGAAAACAAAATTCCCTTCCCATTCCTACATAAGGAGGCAACCAGGTTAAGGAGGGAACATGATATAGAAGAAAGTGTTTCAAGTCAGAAACAGGAAAAAATAACAGGTTTACTGATATGATTCTTCTTTATACCTAAAAAGCTGGTGTACAAAATGTTACCTGCAAAATACATGCACATACATACAAACATTTAACTCAGTGGTTCTCAAACCTGGCCAGTCATTATAACCACCCAGGTAGTTCTCAACCCCTAATCTGTTTATTCTGGGGCATTCCAGGTGGCTCAGCAGTAAAGAATCAGCCTGCAGTGCAGGAGCCACAGGAGACACAAGTTCAATCCCTGGGTCAGGAAGATCCCTTGGAAGCGGGCATGTCAACCCACTCCCAGTATTCCTGCCTGGAGAATCCCATGGACAGAAGAACCTGGTGGGCTATAGTCCATGGGGTTGCAAAAAGTTGGACATGACTAAGGTAACTTAGCATGTATGCAATCTGTTTAAGTCATTATAACAGATGATGATTCTGGTCTCATCTAACTTCAAAATTATTATTATCAACATCAACTGAAATAAATCAAAGTATTTATATTTAATTTTAGGTAAGAAGTCAGAACATCCTGTGTGTGTTTCATGACATATTCCAAGACACCATCTTGGACTTAATGAATCAAAAAGTAATGCAGGTGTAGGAAAGAACAAATCTGGTTTTAAAAACTCCTCAGTTAGTCTAGTATTCAATACAGAGCTAAAGTAAGCTGGCTATGATAACCTCCTTTCCAGAATCTTCTGAACTCAAAACCACATTTTAGAGAAAAATCTTACCTAGTACTAAGAATTTAAAAATTTAATTCTACTGCAAGATATGAAGAAGACATTAACATAAAAAACGACTACAATTTCCTCATTCTCAATAGTTCTAACTCAAGGCTTAATGCCAAAGATAATAGAGCTAAAGCAGTAGAGGGCAATTACTGACCCACAAAGCTGATCTTGGCAGAAGAATAGAATACAGATTAAGAGTACAGACAACAGGAGATCTCAACTTGGGATTGTACATTTTAATCTCTAAAAAGCATTTTAACAATATAGGCCCCAATACCAGAAACTGATTTCATCTGTCTAGGGTAAGATTCAGACATCTGTATTCTGTAAAAGTTCTGTTGGTGTTCAGTCACTAAGTCACATCCGACTCGATGTGACCCCATGGACTGCAAGCACACCAGGCTTCCCTGTTCTTCACTATCTTCTGTAGTATATATCTTCAAATATGTGGCCACTGTTGAGTGTGACCTTCGGCAATTACTCAACCTTTCTGCACCTCAGTAACCTCACTTTAATAGAAAAAAAAAAAAATGGTGGGGGTGGTGGAGTACCTAAGTGATAGACTATTAGGAGGATCAACAGATGAACTAATGCCTAATACAAAATGAGTGCTCAATAAAGGCCATACAGGGAGGCCTTATCCTCTGAAGATAGAAGCTCACATCGTTTAAAAGCTATTATTAACAGACTCTAATTTTTTTGGAAATTCGATTACTCAATAATTAGGTTATTAGGTTCTTTAAGAGGCAGCTGAAGCACTACCTCATTTAAATCACACTCGTGCCTATTTTGTTTTCCTAGAAGGGCAACATAATTATTTCAAAAGTAAATTTTTGAATGGTATAAAGTTTAAAAAGTACAACCGGCTTAACATCTTTTAGTAAAGAACTTACCACCTGACAGAGAAAGGGTCTCCCACAAGGCTGCTTCTTTTTTGTGCAGGGTAAAAACAATAGTGTTATTCCCAATCTTGGCTTTGCTCCTCTCATCGTCTATGGGAGCATAGAGAAATACCTCGAATAAAAATGGAGGGCAGTTCACCTATTCAGAAAGGGGGAAACGAAGTTAATTTGGCTACACACAACGAAAGACATACCTCTTAAGAAATAAGTGATGGAGGCCAAAATCATTTTCTGAAATTCCTGCTATAAATTTATTCCCAGGTTACGATAAAAGTAGCAAGTCATGTGAGAAAGCCATGGATAAAATCAACCCTGACCTGATGACATCTATCTACAGACGAGGTGTCACCGTATGAGATTAGTATCTTATTTTGTTTGTTTTGCTTTGTTTTATTTTTAATAGGACTAATATTTTAGGATGCTTATCTGCAAGGACGCGCTTCTTGCGCGTCCACAGCCATGCCCTCGCAGACGCCTGAGACCACACCCCCGGGACCGGCCGGCACGCCTTGCGTTCCTACCTTCAGATAATTTTCGGTGCAGAACACGTCCGCGTCTCGGACGCTGACGCCTCGGAGGGGCACAGAGATGAAGACCGCAGTGCTCGTCTGCTGCCAGCTGTAATTGCTAACTTGCAGCGGCATCCTGGGAGGCAGCCGGCGAGAGTGAGGACTCACGCCCGCTCGGTTGCTAGGAAAGCCGGGGTTACCATACGCCAGCCCTTCCGGGTCAGGAGGGCCGGGGCACCGAGCGTTCCCAGCGTGCCCCGGGCGCGCCCCGGCGGCCGCCCTGCGGGCTCGCCTCGCGACTGTCTGGGACAGCGTGTGGGGCCGTTCCCGCTGTTTCGGGTCTTATTCCTTCGGGAATCTGCGAAGTAGCAGGCCCCGTTCCGCTTAAGCAAGAAAGAAGCTTCACTCCTGAAAAATGCAAAAAAGGGATGTAGGAAAGCGTGACCCGCGAGAAGCAGGTGCGACGCCCACGCTCCCTGGCAGCCTGGCCTTTTGTTTGTTGTGACGGAAGCTGTAGAAGTTAGCACCATTTGGTGTTCCTGTTCGGGGGATTTCCTGCTCGTATAGACGTTCTGGCCTAGAAGCTTGCCTGTCTTGTTACAGTCGTTCGAATCCTGTCGGAAGCCCCTCACAAGCATGTAGATAGGGTTCGCTCCTCGGTTTGAGAACTTAATTATGACCGTATGACTTACCTGAAGAATGCTTGGCAGCAGCTCAACTGTAGGATAAGTTAAATTGACACGGATATGTTTTATAGTTGCTTAGGGAGACTTGTAACTTTCGCGCTGAAAGGAAACTTGGAAGACCATGTTAGTCTTCCCACAAGTCGTATTTAAGGAGTCTGAGGGCCATACACCCAACCCTGTTGTCACATGGATTATTATGGCAGCACTGTGATTAAGATCCTGATGCCATAGCTCCCACTGTTCTTTCCTTGGGATGGTTTTTGGAGACCCTTAAAAAATTACCAGAATTTGATTTTTTTTTTTTTTTAATAACATGAAAGCTAAGCACCTACAAACTATTTGCCACCTACGGATAGGGATTTTTAACATTTTATTTTGGAAGTCATTAATACAAATTTAAAAGCTACTGAAAAAAATCCTTGAGGAAAGCTAAGGAACAACAGACTTGGGAGGAGAAAATATCATCTTTAACCCCTCAAACAGGCCACTCCTCAGTACGGTTCATTGTCTCAAGATACCCTAACTTTGAATACTGGGACCATGTTAGACTTCTTGTCTCTTGTCCTTCCAAGCAGAGAAACCTAAATATCAATCCTATAGATTCTTTTTCATGTTGCTTTTAGCATTTTTTCCTCTTGTGTTCAATGCCTACTTTCACCATTTTGTTTCAAACTCTCTTTTGTGTCTTCTAAAGACAGTTTATGTATTCCAGAATTTTAAAGTGTAGATTCTTCCACTATAGAAAAACACAAGTGATATCATGTATTTATAGTAAATTAAATGCATACTTTGAGCTATTTGGGAGTTGCAGAGAAATTAATTAACAATCACTTTGTTACGCACATACAAACTTGTGTGGTGAAATTGTTCCATCAGTCTTATGAAACTTTTTGCACTCTGAAAATCTTTTTTTAAAAACTTGATCGGTTTTGTTACTGAAGCATTACACCAGCTGATATCAGTTTGAAACACCATTAATCTTTATACTTCAAGACTTAGGTACTTACCTATTAAGTGTTTCACAAGCCTTGAAACTAATTCATTCTTAAAAGTGTTCCTTATCTGTGTTCCTTAACAGATTTAAAAAACAAAAAGATCTTAATCTAACCCAAGTGTAGATGGAAACTTGATATATGGCAAAAGTGTGCACATAAATGGGGAAAGGCAAAGAAAGGAATGACTATTGAATACATTGATGTTAGAAATTGTAACCATATGGGAAAAAAATGAGATTGGACACTACATGCATATGGTGTCACACACAAAAATGAATTTCAGATGAACTGAAGATACATAAATTTAAAACTTACATGTATTTTTATATACACGTGTGTATATATGATTTTGTCATACTTAAGCTTTTCTTAGGCATGATATCAAAAAGCACCGACATTAAAAGAAAAAAGATTGAAAACTTGAACTAAGATTAAGAACTTGTATTCACCAAAAGGCACAATAAAGAATGACAGGATATATATTTTTCAATATATATTGGACATCTGTAGTTGAATAACTTGTGTTTTATTCAGTCACTGAGCAAGGAAGGACACGTGCCTCACTGAGTGTCTCAGTAAGGGGAGTCAGAACTAGGGGGAAAGTCTAAGGGAGGGAGGGTTTCCTCTAGATTGGGTCCTTTCATAGAGGGTAACTATGATTGAATAAAGAAGTAACTGTCCATGGCAGCTTCCTAGCAAAAACCTGAAAACAAGCCAAATATCAGTAGGTATTATTTATTCAAAAGACTATCTATCATACAACAATAAAAATTATTTATAACTTTATACTGGGTGGATGAGTGGGGGGAAAAAAAGCAAAGACACTTAAGGAATAATTCCATTTTTATAAAACCTTAATGAAAAGCAAATCTGTTGGTTAAGGATTCCTATATATGTGGTAAAACTATAAAGGAAAGCTAAGATGTCATAAAGGATAACAGTTAACTCGTAGGTGGAACTCTTGCAAGTGACATTCTTTGTGATAGCCAAAAGAGCTGATTTCTGACACACTGCATGAATTAAGACAAAATTGCTTAAAGCATGGTCCCCTGACAAAAATGTCAGCATCATCTGGGGACTTGCTAGAAATACAAATTCCCAGACCCCACTGGAGACCTGCTGAACCAGAAAATCTGGAACTATGGCCCAGCAATCTGTGTTTTAACAGAACCTCCAGGTAATTCTGATACACACCAAAGACTGTGAACCACAAGGGTAAGAGATAGCTTTTAATAGGGGAAAGAAGAAACTCACAAAGCCAAGAAAATAACACAGGTTCCCGTTCTCCCCTCATCCCAAGGAGAAGCATATAGGGCCCAAAGCAATATGCTCAATGTACAATGTAGCTCTGCGTTATAGGAGAGGAACTCCATCCCCTTGCTGTCCTCCCTTCTATAAGAAAGGAGAACATACAAGTTTAAAGCTTAAATATGTGTATTTTTATATACACATACGTGTGTGTGTGTGTGTAATCTTGTCATCCTTAAGTTTTTCTGTAAGGTTTTATCAGTAAGCGCAAACATGAAGGGGAACCTTTTCCCCTTGAACATGAAGGAGGGAAACTAGTGGGACCCAGGCAATTCGTGGTTTAGGTGCAAACTATAAGAATTATCTGAGAAAGCCAGCTACTCAGTATCTGGAGACCTTGATTCACATGGAGATTAAGTTGGAAAAAAAAATTACTAGCAGTGGCTAGCAGAGTTTAGGTGCAGCCCCTCCCACTGGTAGACAGAAGGATATTGGCTGGTTCCCTAAAAAACTGAGAGAACACCTCAAATTATTTTTGATTTTGTTCATTATAACAAAATATGCCATCAGAGAGCGTCAAAAAAATTGCCAAGTTTTTTTTTCCCCTCTGTCTCTAGTTTTGGTGATGGATTTGCTTTATTCATCTTTTGATTCATAATGTACATACACAAATCTCTATATTATTTTGTATGTAACAAATACTAGAAAAAGTAAAAATTTAATAATAAGTTCTATAATAGAGGCATGTCCTTATTTTCTCCTTAGGTATTGTGAGGCTTTTAGGGAGTGAAAATGTACATTACAAATCAAAAATTAAATGATTTATTATTCTTCACCTAAAATTAATTAACCATAATTTATTCTTTGATTGTCAAACTCAAATTTAGCCATAAGGAAAGGTTGATTTATGATTTTTTAACACCACCTCAGAACTTTTAAAAATACTTTTTGAAGAGCCTTTATTCTTGGAACAAAATGATTTAGACCCATTTGGAATTTTTTTCCTTTTTAACTCTAGGAAATGGAATCCGTCATTCTCCATGAAACTTTAGTTCTTTTTAATGCAGAATAGCCTTCAAGTCAATATCTCAGCATTAAATTTTAAATGCATTCATTATTTTACTATTTTAAATTTGGGCTTTAGGAAAAGACAATATGATTTACAGCTAGACAAGAATATATAGGTAGAGCTGGTGTAGAGAGTGTGAAGTGTTCATTTATCCTTTTTATTTTTGGCCGAAATATCTTATATTGACATTTACAGAGTATAGATCTTAATGATTTTTCCTACTAGACTTGTTTTAGCGTATCAGTTTTTTAAAAGAATTTTAAGTGCTTCTAGTTCCTGATCTGGCATTATGGAGCTTGGAAGTCACCACTCCATCCCAACAAGAAAAAGGCTGAACATAATGAAAGAGCAACAACTCTTCTTAGCTGCACAAGACAAGTGAGGTCACAGGGCAAGCCACTGCCCCCCAAATGGGAGAGATTGTATTTATAGTGAATCACAACCAATCAGAGCAGAAATATCCATGGGAACTAGTGCCAAGGCAGGACAACATGAATGTGGTTAACAAATTGCTAGAGGCTCACTGTGGGCAGATCTGAGAGACAAAAGCTCTAGGGGACTCAGCCCCCACCACTTTTGTGAGTTTTACTTTCTGAAACTCCACCAGTTTCTCACAGTGAATATTTACACAAAAATATCCTCAAGCTCTCATCAGGAGGATGGGAAATGAATGATTTTGAAATACGCCAGAGCATTTATTTGTTCTTAGCAAAACCTTACTTGGGAAGAAATTATTTAACCAGAGCCTAAACTGCTAAGAGTTTTATCAGAGTTTGACTACAAAAAAATTTATAGCATTAAATGCATATATCAGAGAAAGATTAAAATCAATCAAATAAGTGTCTACCTTAGGCAGCTAGAAAAATAAAAGTATAATAAATCCAACGCAAAAAGTATTTTAAAAAGGAGAAATAGCTTAAAATTAAAGCATAAATCAATGAAATTAAAACTAGGAAATCAATAGGGAAAATCAATAAAACAAATCTGGTTTTATGAAAATAAAATCAACAAGCCTCTAGCCAGGCTACATAAGGGAAAAAGGGGGGGGGTTGGAGGGTGGAGAGGACACAAATGACTAATATGAGAAATGAAAAAGGGGATATCACTGCAGGTACAATGAATATGAAAAGGATAATAAAGGAGTACTGTGAACAACTCTGTGCCTACAAATTTGACAACCTAGATGAAGTGGGCCAACTTCCTGAAGGACATTGATCTGCCAAAACTCACACCAAAAGAAACAGACAACCTAAATAGGCCCATATCTATTAAAGAAATTGAATCAATAATCAATAACTTCCCAAAAAAGAGAGTTCCAGACCCTGATGGGGGTCACTGGTGAATTCTACAAGGAAGAATCTGTACCAATTATCTATAGTTTCTTTGAGAAGACAGAGGTAGAGGATATCCTTCCAAACTCATTCTACAAAGCCAAACATACCAGCACCTAGAAATCTCCAAGACAGGCCAACCTTGTGCCTGGTCTTGAAGTCAGGTAGTGTCAGTCCTCTTAACTTTCTTCTTCTCCTTCAGTAATGTGTTGACTATTCTGGGTATTTTGCCTCTCCATATAAACTGTAGAATCAATTTGTCAATATCTACAAAATAACTTGATAGAAATTTGACTGGGATTGCATTAAAATGATAGATCAAGTTTGAAGAACAATAATTAATGCAATGTGGTGTTGGTGAAAGGACAGGCAAATAGATCAGTGAAAAGAATAGAGAGCCTAGAAATACACCCACAGGAATATAGTCAACTGATCTTTGACAAAGGATCAAAGGCAATATGATGGACAAAAGACAGTCTTTTCAACAAATGGAACAACTGGACACCCACATGCAAAAAAGTAAATCTAGGCATAGTGGTTCTAACCTTCACAAAGTGTATTCAAAATAGATCACAGACCTAAAATTAAAATGTAAACTTATAAAACTTCTAAAAGATAATACAGGAGAAAATCTAGATGACCTTGGATTTGTTGATAAATTTTAGGTACAACACCAAAGGCATGATTCATGGAAGAACACTGGTAAGCTGGACTACATTAAAGTAAGTTTTTTTCTGTTCTATGAGTGACACTATCAAGAGAATGAAAAGACAAGACACAGAATGGGAGAAAATATTTGCAAAGGTTACATATGATAAAGGACTGTTACCCAAAATACATAAGAATTCTTAAGAAAATAAACCACCTGATTAAAAGATGAGCCAAACCTTAACAGACACCTCAGCAAAGAAGATACACACATGATAAATAAGAATATGAAAAGATGTTCCACACCATATGTCATAAGGGAAATGCAAATTATAGCAATGACATACCACTAATAAACACATATTATAATGGCCAAAATCCGCAACAGTGACAACACCAAATGATGGCAAGGAAGTGGCAGGAACTTTCATTCATTGCTGGTGGAAATGCAAAAAATTGAGAGAGTTAGTGGTTTCTTACAAAATGAAACATACTCTATTTGCTCTAGCACCTCACCTTACCAGGCTCAGCATTCCTTTTTATTTCTTCTTAGCACTTATTCTCTAATTCACTTTTAGTTTACTTATTTTCTTTCTCTATAGAATAAAAAATTTCATGAGTGTAGTGAGTTTTGTCTGCTTGATTTACGGCATGCACTGCTAGGTTCTTAGCAGTTAGAATAGTGACTAACATAAAAACACTCATTATTAATTGTTGAATTAATATCTATATATTGGATTTCATAGTTTTGGGATTTTATTCTTTATCTTTCAAGATCCTGAATTGTACTTCTCTTAAAGTCTTTTTCAGGTTGTGCTGTCGTTTTCATCTTGAGTGGATGGAAATTTTAAAAGATGTTTGTTGGCTATTTTTATCATTAGTTTTCTTTATGTTTTGTAATTTTGATTTACAGTGGTTTTTTTTTTCTTTCCTTTTACTTTTGTTTCTTTCCTCTAGGTTCTTCATTTCCTTTCTGGCAGTTTTAAGTTGCCTCTAACCTGTGTCCTAGGAACTCCAATTCAGCCAAATGTTACGTCAATTTACTGTTTTAAATTCTTTGGTGATACTGTACACAAGTCACCAACTGAGAAAATTACAAAACTGTCTATTTGTGCCACATTAGGCCTATACACTAGAGTCCCAGGTATCAGGTGGAGCCAAGTTTGCTTTTTAACCTTTTTCACATGTGAGGCAGCAGCACAAGTAATCCCAGCTCCCACCAGGCTTAAAGCGGTGCTATTTTTTGCCCTTTGTTATTTCTATTAACCACTAAAAAAAAAAAAAAAAATCAGTTTCACCAATTTGACCAAATTGAGGTTCATCAGTTTTATTCACCATTTAAATAAATGTTTATCTTTTAAAGATAAAGATTAATCATTTATATAAATTTGTCATTTAAATATAAATTTATATTTTAAATATTAAATCTTTTACATTAAATAGCCAATGTGGCCCTATTATTCATCTCTAGTGTTTCTGCTTCCTATTCTATTATTTCCTATTTCCTATTCTCTTATTATTTCCTTCCTCTACTTTCCTTAGGATCTTTTATTCTTTTCTTATGCTCTTGAGATCAACACTTAGCTCATTATATGTTAGGCTGAAAAATTATCTAAAGCTATACATTTCCCTTTAAATACTGCATTATTGCATCTCAAGTTTGGAATGTAGTAGCACTTAGACCTCATTACCCTGCCAGATTAGAGTTTTTGACAGATTTCTGCCTTGGGCTCAAAGTCATGAGGATGCTGCTTCAGCATAGTTTGTGTTTTTTCCTTTATTTCTTGTCCTGGTATATATATAGGTTTTGAACCCATTCTTTTTATATTTATCATTGTTGTATGTTTGAAACAAAGCAATACCTTAGAGCATCAATTTCATAATGTTATTTGATCAGAAGTCTCTGTACATCTATTTCCTACAACAGATGGGATAACTTTTTTTCCCCTTCCACACATTTAAATAAACCTTTGGTACATTCGAATTTTACCTTGATGTACTTTTATCTTATTGTCACCTTTATTACCTCTAATACCAAGTTGCATCAACTGATACAGTCACATTTTATACATCTTTGTTTTTCTCAAGGCACCTGATGATTGTTTCAAACAGACTTTGGGTGTCTTTTGTAAACCTGATTTTATCATTCAAGCAATTTTGTTCTTAATATTGCTACAGTATTAGCAATACTGTTATCTCTACTTCTAGGATCACTATGCTGCTGAGTTTGTAGAACTCCTCTCCAATTAATTTTCTATTAACAAAATTAGAGTCCTAATTTGTAACAATCAAAATAGAGGTATGTTCACATTTTCTTAAGGAAACTCAGGGCTCAGTGTTATGTACAAACTTCATATCAAAAACAACAAAAATCTTGATTTGCTCCTCAGTATAAAATTAAATTCCTAGTAAACTGGAGCTATCGCCCTGCTTAACACTTCCTGACACATCTCCTACCCACAGCCAAGACTATCACCCTTACTTGTCTTGATGAAAGTCAAGCATTTAAAAAACAGTTATTTTTCTCTTTAAAAACTAGCTTTATTTAAAAGAATCTAAAGCATAACACTAACAGGAAACAAATTTACAATACATATTGTTCAAGAAAGCCTGCCATACATAATTTCAACTTAATAGTAGGTCTATATACTAGTAAATAACATTCTTTATACAATGCACAAATGACATTTAGCATGATCCCTGAAAAGAACAGCCAACAATAACATAGACTGTTTTGATAGAACCTCTACACATCTTACTACTTACCTATAGAATAAAAAACTAAAATGTGGAAGATAAGTTAAACTCCTCCAATTTTAAAATTCTAGCAGATGTTTAAGGAAAAAGAATAAGAAGGAGGAAATTATAACAGTTAAGTATCTGAAAAAGAAAAATGAAAACTGGCTTACCATTATTACAATAATTATTAAAAAGTATTCAGAACTGAGAATTATTTGGTTTACTAGTTGGAAGCCTAACTGCACATTATCTACTGCATTCAGTTACCAAGCCAATTTTATTTCTCTGAAAACTGTAACCTGCATGTTAACTACATAAACTACATAAAGAAAATAAACAATTTTGGGGTAACCTAGTCATTTCATACTTTATTCAAATTTTTCCACAAAGCAATTCATGAATCATTTAATATGAATACTTCTTTAAAACTCTATGATTCAAATAGAAATAGACCCAGTTCTAACTGTATATGAAGTACCAGGAAAAAAAAAAAAAAACTAACATGTAAAACTAAAATACAAAAAAAAAAAGAAACCCATGGAAACATTGAGTATTCAAATAAAATATAATGGGATTATGACACGGTATGGCATCTGGAATTTTTTTTAAGAACTGAATCAGTTTCATTGCTATGTCAGTTCTATCAATAGCTGACAATCAAATGTATGATACATACCAAAACAACCCTGCCAAAAATGACAACATCAGTAGACATTAACCTTGTAATATACATCACTGATATAGTAAAATCTTATCAATTCAGGATAGTTTAAATTGATAAAAGTCTGAAATTTTGAATATTTTAAAAAGATATGCAGTTTAAGCACTCATAAGAATTTTGTTAAGTATGTAATTTCAAATATGCAAATATGCAAGTATTATCTATTATAATTCTTTTGGGTACTTGGTTTGATGACAAAAGAATGCTTTTAAACTAGTATTCTGAAATAAATCCTTATCAAAAGCTAAAAATTTTTCCAAGATTAAACATTTTTCTTTAAAATCTTATCATTTTCATTAACAAATCTTTTTATCAGAGTACAAAGTAGACACCAATCAAGCCTTGTATCAATGGTTACAAATTCTAACTAGAGGCATTTCATGTTATTTTAATAAATAGTTTCTCAATAAATGAAGATTACTATTTATTTTGATTATGGTGGAGTGATGATAGCTTTCTTGGTTGGAAGACATTAGAATAAGTTCAAAATCTAGTATATAATTTTAATGATATGGGCTAAAATAATCTAATATGCACTGTCAGTTAAGATAATTCCTTAGTAAATTATAACTGTAAGAGGAAGATCAAATTTTTAAGAAGTATTTATTATAAGTGCTTCTAGGAACTGCCAACACCAAATTTTATTCCTCTCTTCCATTTCAGACATCAGGCCATCTATTAATACTAACCCATAAATACTGATGTCTCACATACTTCATAGAGTAGCTTAAACATATCAGCATAAGAAATAATTAGTATTACATAGTAATTTCCTTTGTCATAGGAATAAATGTTGGACAAAGTCTGGAAACATTTTATTTTCCAATTTGAATTACAGTAATTTTGCCACAGATCACAGCACTAGTGCATGTGTTACTTTAAACATGCTCTAAGAACAAAACAAAAATTTACTGCAAAAATACATGTCACCAATGTGGAACACACTCAGATTTGTATAAAAGTACTGAACTAATATCCCAAAAAGAGGTATATGTAAGCAGTACATAAGGAAGAAATAGTTTTAATATGAAACAGTCATTTAAGTCACATACATCATGATAAGAAGCAGGACTTTCTTTTATAAAAGGTATTTTAACTAACAAGCAACATCATCTACATCACCTACAGAACAAGAAAAGGACAGGTATTTAAAATTTTAATATAATTACAAATAATGTGTTCTGACAAAATATGACACAAAATGAAGCTTATTGGGTTTCATTAAGTTTTCAATGAAAACCTCCTTCCCTTTACTCGCCCTAGACCACTTGTCCTGGCAAACACTAGTGCCATCCCTAGTTCCTTTACTGCAGGGGTGCCTCTTAGCTCCCTTCACCGTATTGAGAGTTGAAAAAATACAGATGCGACTTCTATACTACTTTATAGGATAAGTGGAATACGGGAAATGGGGAAGTTACTGAAATTTGGAAATGAGAAGGAAATCTCTGAGTTCTGAAATAGAGGAAAAGAAAGAGTGAAAAGTCTCAAAGGAAACTGGGAAGTACTCTCAAGGTATTGATCTAATAAAAAAATACTGCTTCCCATGGTGCCTGAAACGTGGTCGCATTGTCTGAAATCTAAGATATTAAGATTCATTCTGCATAAAGTCTTTAAAAAAAGAGAAATTTAATCCCATGTTCTTCACTTTGTTCAAAACTTATTGGAAAACTCTTTCCCCTTAAAAATCTAGCCAACCACTGCCAACAAAGAAGTAGGAATTCTGAGGAAAGATATGAAATTTTGAAGTACAGAACATCCAGGAAGGGAAAAGGATGGTTGGTTTCTAGCATTTCACTGGAGAATTTAGGATGGAAGGAGGGCAACTGGGAAACACTCACACCAAAGAACTTAACCTTCCTGTATCCAATCAGGAGAAAGGGAAGACCTCTCCTTTCTCCTTCTCTTTCCTACATTGATTGGTTCTCCTAAAGAAGGAGCACTCAGCATGATACTATTGGCTAACTATATGATGGTTTAAACAAGACTTTATGAGCTTCCCTAAGAATCTAATCATCTTATAGAGAGTTCTAAATCACTATTTACAAATGAGCTTTGGGAATCTGGATGCTTTTAATTAACAAGATCTTAAATAAAAAAAAAACACTCATGCATATGAAACCTCTATACACTGCAAAAAAGAAATCGAAAAATTCTTGAGCTCCCTTTAAAAATCATTGCTTATATATATATATATATATATATATTTACTATTAAATACAATTACTATAGCATGTTGAATAGTAAGTACTAGCACTCAGTTTGTTCAAGACAAACAAATTTGGAAGAGTATTAGAAGAAAACTCCCAATATTTTACCTGGATGATTAAAGTCAGCAGATATCAGAGTGACCTATTATTGCAGACTTTTTCCTACCACTAGGAAGAGTTGGAAATCTAAACACATACACACACAAATTGGATTTCTTATATTGTCTTCATCTAAGAAGAATAAGCACTAGTACAAGAAAATCTTCAGTTTTATGTACATGATTTTCTAGTTTGGATAACAAGAATCATAATAGCAGTACTCTAAAGTATTTCACACACAAGGAAAACACAGATCACAAATCTAACTCTAAGCACTCTATCTGAAGAATAATTTTTCTTTTACAAGCTAAATTATTTCTGTATTAGTGAGTCCAGTAGCATCTAGAAGCAAGTGGTTCAAGAATTCTCTAGTGAAATGAACAAAGCAAGTTCTGAGCAAAGAACTGATGTTTTAAAACTTTCTATCAGTAACCTAGTCTTGTTGAGGGAGCCAGCTGCTGATAGCCAGGCTGAACTCTGGGAAACTTGAGAATGCAGGAGAAACCCCAAGATTTCCTGCTCAACTGCACATATGTGTGATCTTGTGTATATGTGTGCATGTGAGATGAAGTCCTTTCAGTGAAGGAAAACGATTACACTAAGAAAGGTGTGATGTTACTAGAAGATTATGCATTTCATTCCCTCTTTAAATATTTTTAAATTTAGGGCAACTTGTCACTTGCATTATGAAAGCCACATCAATTTGTGTAACAGTCTTCTTTGAGTCATACTAGGCAAATTAATATCTGGCCTTCTTAAAGTTCATCACTTCCCTACCAAAAAGCCTCTAGAAAACTTTTGACAGTGTTATATAGAGACAAATGTAGAACTAGTAAGAAAATTAATTCAAATAGATGAAAACATTCATCAGTTATGATTACAGTTTGCCTGTAATTCATTGTTGGAATCAACCATGGTTTTTTTCTCTTTTGGATATTTAACAGATTCTTATCTAAGTAAGTAAAGTGTCCTTAAGAACAAATTCACCTGTTTGTAAAACTTTAAAAACAATTATTTGGAAATGGAAAATAAAAGTCACATTATAAATCAAGTATTTTTAGACTAATTTGAGAGAGGTTATTTCCTTCTCACAAAACAGCTAACTAATAAAATTGTAAGCAACAGAGGGCTAGAAACCTCTTCTCACCAGTTTTAGCAATGAGCACAGCAAGTACTACTGTGCTAACTCCTGAGGCCATTGGAAGGCTCTACTCAATATCTAACTGTACTCAGTCATTTTTTTTTTAAATCACCATCTGATGCTAGAACTGGGTATATAGCATGCAGTGCATTATAACTTAAAAAATAGCACTCACTGGGATTTCAAAAACAACAACTAGATCCTTAAACATTTAGAAAATTATGTATCTTTAACAAAAGCTACAATGTAAGCAAAATATGATCTTCAAGTATGCTACTGAACAATCAAATGTCAAGAGTCAGCCCAATGTACTGCATTTAATCTGCTTCAACTTGTTAAATTTTCAAACAATGGAGTATCTAGTATAAGAGTTTATATCATTTCATTTCCTAAAACTATAAAGATATTTATCTTAAAACTATACTTAAAATATTTTGTACTCACCTCTAACTAGTCACAGGTAAATGGAAAAAAACCTTATATTACCTTGTACCATATGAAATTGCTGTTTTTGTTGGTCACAATTAAAACACTACTTAAAAAAATAAGTTTTATTCAATCAAAATATGCATCATGAGCATTAATAATTTTCTAATAGGATATTAAATATTTCATTTTTATAAAATTCATCATTTGCTATGTTGTATAAATTGTTCAGACCCTCCAATTACTGTTTCTCAATTGGAGAATATGTAGTTTCTTAGAAAAAGCTCCAAACGATGAAAACTACATCAGTTCATTGGATAAAGTTCTGCTGACTATGCTGGAAACGACAGAATCGAATAATTCAATTAACTTTGCTTTAGTGGCTTGTGACATGTGATGCCAGTGCTGTCATGTAAAAGTGTCGGTTCATGTTTACTAATCAAAGGGCATATAATCAAAATTTTCAAGCATAATTTAAGTTTCTTGACAATATTGCTGCTGCTGTCATTTCACCAAGGTTTAAATGTTAGTCACTATCCCTTTTGCAGATCACCACAGTCTTCAGATCTGGTCACAACAATAATGATGGTTCAAGTTTTGGAGCTTTACCAACAGCCAACCATTGTGTAAATTGCTATCAACTGTCATACAGAATCCTTTTTTTTTTGGGTCACAGGTTTTGATCCACTCCAAAAACAGGTTTCAGTTGTTTCAAATCTTAATGAGTGTACCTCCAACTGTCTCCATTCTTGATCTTCTCTCAAGAGAATACCTTTAAGTCTATTTTTACCCTCTCCCCAGCCCCAGCAGAAACTGTATCTCCTGCAGGGCCTCAAATGGTTGTGAGCAAGCTCTCACCTTCGCTCTTAGTTGATCTTCACTTAAAATGGATTTTTGAACTCCTGTGAGGCTCACTTTTAAATTCAGATCCCAAGAACAAGATTTTTCAAACCACCACTGAGTAGTTCTTCTGCCAGCAGAGCCCTGTAAGGCCAAATTCAGTTTTCTATGTCCCAGTTTGAAATGATATTAAGAAAAGTATTCACAATTCTTCTGAGAATACTGTATTATTTATTTCTCTGGAAAACAATAACAACTCAATAATCAAGGAAAACTGAAGAGTGAAGAGCATAATATTGTTATATTTCTAAATAGCACAACTAAAAACACCCTTTATGACAACTCTACTAACTGTAGTCAATTTTCAACTGATCTTACTTGAGCAATTTCATGTGGTACAATCCACAAGTTAATCAACAAATATATATTGAACATCTACTATATGCTAACATCTGTCTTGCATCTGTACAAACAGACATCCTGGAAAGACTGACTTGATAATATGAAAGTCACCAATTTCAGGGACACCAGTAAGGGAGGAATCTGGTGTCATACTCTACTATTTGTTAGAAGATCCATAAAAATGTATGCTTTCATGGTTTAGCTACATATATTCTTTCTGAAAACACGTTACATGGATTCTCAAATATTCTTTGAACTAAGTTCAGCACTGAATTACACTTGACTCTTGAACAATGTGGGAGCTAGGGGTGCCAATCTTTTCACTGTCAGAAAACTGCATACAACTTTACAGTCAGCCCCCCAAAACTGTGTCTCCCTATCCTAGGATTTAACCAACCAAGGGTCATGTAGTACTATAGTATGCGCTTACTGAAAATCAGTGGACATATGCAGTTCAAACTTGTGTTGTTCAAGGGTCAACTGACACATTTTTCAACTACTGTAACTCTTAAAAAAGTAAAAACTTGCCTACGTTTGCTATACATTATCTCGAAGCGTCAAGAGGCTTTTATGTTTAACAACAACTAAAATTTATTTGTATAGTACTTTCTAATGCACCCCCATATACATTATTCTTATTTATGATAGCAAACAAGACAATATAAAATACGCATGGTAATGAAGTGGAGTATTAAGAAGAACTAAAACGTAAATAAGCTTTTCATGTATGCATTTAAAAAAACTATGTAAAACATTAAAATCCTGTGTCACTGACCCTCTGTAATACACAGAAGGTGGGGAAACACTGGAGTGAACGCCTGTCATTAGGCATCACTGCCCACTGCAGGTGGACCGAACGTTTCTCGAGTGCGCATTAACTGGACATCTTTGTCAGCCATACAGGTATCACAGCCCCACACTGCTGACGCCTCTGCTGTTAGGAGGCCATAAGCTGTTTCGGTCATTCCAGTGCAGATCCGATGAAACCATTTCTGACAAGAGGCTTCACATAAGATGGCATCCTGATCATCGTTCACTTCATTTGTACAGATTCCACAAGGGTACACTGGGTCAGAAGAAGAATGCCCATGACGGCTTGGGTGGAGGGCAGATTTATTGCTTTTCTCAGTGGTGCATGTATCTGCGGCACCTCTAGGCTGTCGTGGTTTACTCTGTGTCCCATTTGCGTGGCTGTTGTTTGTAGCTTCAGTGCTACTCGAACGGCTGTTCTCTTGACTGACGACATTGTTTCGATTCACATTTTTTAATTCAATATTACTCTGATTCACTGTGTCATCCATGTTTAAGTGAGGTGGATGAGCAGAGGAGTTTTGATTTGTGTTTTTGGTAGCCCCTTGACTAAAGTCTTGTTTTGGGGGTGGTGCTTTCACTTGACCAAAAGTGTTTGGGGGAGGAATAAAAGAATGATTAGATTCTAACGGAGAACTAAAATTGGAATTACTTCCAGGGACAAAGTTAGATGCCAAGTCAGGGTTAGATACTTGGCTAGCATTCTGCGGAGGAATCTGATTGAAGTTTTCAGCAGGATTTTGTCTAAAATGTTGATTAGGCATGTTAACATTCTGAGTCAGTGCATTATTGTAAGATGGATTTCCAAAACTTGAATTATCATGTGGCCCAAAGTTAAAAGCATGAGGTCGATTAAAACCCATGCCCAAAGGATTCTGAGGAAATGGGTGTGGCTGATTCCTGAGTGAATAAGGGCCACAGTATGGGGAAGACATTCTTGGAGGAACGTGAGGTGGCATTCTGAATGTGCTGTAGCCTCCAAAGCCGGGATAACCAGGGCCGAGATATGGATTTGATGAAGGTAGTGGTTTATAGGAAATAGTATTGTAGTTGTCATCAAATGGATTAGCAGCCACTAGATGGTCAGAGTTTGGATTTGGTGGCGGAGCATACTCAGACAATGGAGGAAAAGAAGGCCCCTGAAATGAGAATGTAAAGTGAAATACATGTTTTTGATCAAAGAAGTCATAAATGTTAAAATTTATGAACCCAGTTTTAGATAAATTTCTTTTGAAGTGTTATTAAAATGTAATTCTTCACTTGACCTTTCAATTCCAAATAATGTTTATATTTAATTATATTTAATGATAAAAACATGTAGGTTTCTTTCATTTAGGAAAGGAAATATGGTATGTTTTTCTTTTAACTCAAATCAATTATTTCAAACTCTAGATGTATTCAGTCTTCAAAAGAAGCTTCATTACCATAATCTTCATTTAATATGCTATCCTATAACTATAATCTTTTACTTAAAATTTTAACTAAAAAATACCTTTCCACCTCCAAATGGCTATAAAATTAAGTAACAGTAAACAAGACCTACATTTTTTTTCCTGGCTAAACTTCAGGGAGTAGCTACTGAAGTAGTCCCAAAGCACTATGTTCTAGACTTCAGACTAGAAAAGTAAACTGCCAGTTTTAGTCACACCGCAAGTTTAACACTGTAGCCAAGATGGAGAAAAGTAACATGTACACACTTCATATTCACTTGCAGTCTTTATAACAAAGAGTGCTTCAACTTTATAGAGGATAAAACCAAGGAAGTCAGTATTTATAAATGTTTATTATGACCAAAGATTATAGACAAAAGATGCTTTTTGCTTCATGTTATATACATACGTACTGATTTATTATAATAGTTGAACATTACTCCAGGTTAAACTTGTGTCCATATATTTTTAAATCTTTTCATAAAACTATAGGCATCTATTCCTTTGAAGTTAGATTTAAGAATAAGTATTTTAATTTATTTGCCTATATTTCCTTCTTGCAATATTCATTCTAGGCCTACAGTCCAATAATAGCCATGAGTTGCAGAGTAAAAACTAAATAAATAAGTAAAAATACAATCACTGCAGAATTTACTACTAGGTTCAGAATGAGGATAGGAAACAAAACCCACAACCAAAGTTAAATTTAACTCATAGTGTGATCATATCAGTGAAGAAAAACTGTTAACAAAGAAAATGCCAATTTACCTGTGTATTTGTCTTGCGTTTTTTCTTATCTGGGCTTCCTAGTTGCACACCTGGTCCTCCTAACCCATCCAGTCCACTATCACCACCTAAAAATAAGTAAATACATCCAAATAATATTTCTGTTCATAAGTGAAATTTTATATCTTTCATATCAATATTATAGCTACCTGTTAATATGTTTTCTATTTTTATTAGATAAAAGTAGTATTAACCTTTTATTATCTTTGTTCTTCAAAAAGTCTTCCCCATAATCTCAGCCAGAGTCATTCACTTCTACTCCCACAGCATTTTTAATTTTTTTTTTCAGTGAAAAATTAAGTCTCTATACTACCCTCAAACGTTCAGTCATTTGGTTTTCTATTCCTAAAGCAAACACTGTTGCTAGTTTCTCTCTATCCTTCCAAAAATAATCTAGATTAATTCTAGTATCTCTCTAGGGAGTACAAAAACGATGGCATGTCCAGTATGGAACAATGGTTTGTACCTTGCTTTCTTACTTGGAAATCATTCTATGCCATTACATATAGAACTGCTCCTTTCTCTAATAACTGAATAGTACTTCATAGTATGATTATACCATGATTCATTAAACTAGTCCCCTCTCTATTGATGGATTTCAATTGTTTGCAAACCTTTGCTGTTCTGCAATGAAAATCCATGTATAAATGTCTTTACATTCATGTACAAGTCATTCCTAGAACTAGAATTATGGCATCAAAGGTATATGCCTTTTAATTCTGAAAGGTATTGTCAAAATACAACAATGAATGTGGGCATGATTTTCTCAATATGATCAAATAAAAGCAAAAGCTTGACTATATTAAAAAGTAAATTCATCAACAAAACTTTTTTCCATTAAAAAGCACATTTTTATTATACAGAATTCTGAACATATACAAAAGCAGACAGAATAAAATTATGTACACATATATGTAGCCACAGAATACATATTTATAATAGATTAATAAATAAATTCAACAGATTGACAGAGGATTAAGGAGACTTGCTCACACATGTGGAGTCTAAGAAAGAGATAACTTAAACTGAGACCTAAAAGATGACAAGAAATCTCTCATGTGAAGAGCAGAACAATAAGCCTGTAGGCAGAGAGTAAATAAGAAAGGAGCATGAATGTGTCTGAGACATTTAAAAGAGGCCAGTGTGTTACGGGGCTCTGGAGTCTGCCTTCAGAAGAGGCTGAAGAGACAGGCAGGGACTAGATCATTTTAAAGTGTTACAGACTCACTGCTGTATCCCCTCATGATTCCTACGCTGAAGCTGTAACCCTAATGTGAGAGTATTTCCAGACGAGGGCTTTGGGAGTTAATTAGGATCATACTAGGTCACAAGGGTGGGCCCCCTGTAATGGGATTAGTGGCCTTAGAAGAAGAAAAAGTGATTGTCCTTTCTCTCTCTCCCTCTCCTTCCCTTCCTTCCTCCCTCCCTCCCTCATGTATACGCTGGGAAAGACCACGTGAGGACACAAGAAGATGAGCATATACCTACAAGCCAGGAAGAAAGCTCAGACCAGGAACTGACAAACTGGCTAGCACCTTAATCTTGGACTTCCTAGGACCAGACTGTGAGAAAATAAATTTCTGTTGTTTAAGCCAACCAGTCTATGGTGTCTTGTTATGCCAGCCCAAGCTGACTGAGATATAGAGCCTTGTGGTTTATAAGGAATCAGGATTATATAAGAATTTCAAACAGGAAATTAACACAATTTGTGTTTTTAAAAGATTACATTAGCATTCGTGTTGAGAATAAATTGGTGATGAGAATGGGGTCAGAGCAGGGAGACCTGTAATAATATCTTTACAACAGTAGTTCAGCGAAAGAAATGGTACATGGCAATAGAGAGAAATCAGCATGCTGTCAATAATCCCACACATAACAAAAAGCAAAGCAGATTTCTGTAAGGGCTATTTAGGACAAGTTTAAATGCTGTGGACATAAAAACTACGACAAACAATAACAAAATTGTAGTAAGGATTCTGGATGTTAAATTAATATTTAAACACCAAAAGCTTTCATATATAAAAACCACAACTAATTAAAAGATAAAGTAGACGAAAAGCTTTCATTTTCAGGAACAAAACTAAACTAAAATAACTAGCAATAAATTTAAGAAATGCACAAGATCAGTATGAATAAAAACTTTTAAAAAGCCCTATTGAGGGACAAAGAGGAAGTCTTCTAATGAGTGGAAAGGTACTCCCTGTTCTGGCTAGCCATTTAGAACAAAATAACACTGTTTTTCTTTAGAACACATATTATCCCAGATAGCCCGGCTGTGCCCTCCTCAGAGACATCAGCACTGAGTCACTAGGCCCATCCTCGAACCCCATGGGCATTTATAAGCCGAAGCAGCACCGGCTTCTCAGAGACAGGAGTTTCAACTCCACAGGGTCCCTCTTGTGAGTGGACATATTTTTTATAATTCCAATGTCTTTCCTATGTCCTACAGCCATGAGGACATGGGGAGCTTCTTCCCACAGTTGTTACCGCTGTAAAATCTTTAGTATTCCATTTTGCCAGTTTAACATCTGTTAGCAATACTTTATATCAAATTCTTTACGTTAAAAATAATTGGTATGGTTTCTGCCTCCTGACTAGACCCTGACTGATACATAGCTCAAACCCTACCAGCCAGAAACTATCATTACTCCTAAGTTAACATCAGTCCAGACTTTTAGCTTACTATCTACCTACCTACTTTCACTCCTATGTATAAACAGTGACAGTAATATCTTTACAAAAATGGGATATTTTTAAATAAAAGCATTAAATGTTAACTTATTCAAATTTAATAAGGAAAAAGAAATAAGTTAAAATGATGAATATGCTAAATGTTTCTTCAAAAGAGAATTCTCTAAGGCTAAAACATCAACAAAAACATTAAATTAAAAACATGGTTTTTCTTTTTTCTTTAAATAATGTTGACACTTACTGCATTGAAAGTTGAGGACTACATAAATTTTACTTTTTCCTTCTGTCCTGTAGATTATGCTTTCTTCATCTTCTGCATGCCACTTTTCTTTTTCTTCTCTATGTGTGTTAGTTCATTAGTTTGCTATAGTATGTCTGAGTAATTATCATGTTTTTACTTTTACCTTGTAACTTTGCCCAGACCCTTTAAGCTCTGATTTAATATGTGTGACTTTGACTCCCTTTTATTCGTATCTAAGGTTGTTTGCCTGGCGTCTTGGTTTAGGTGGTATGTATCTAATCATATGATGTTTTTCCTTTACATTATTTTAATTTTAAACCTAACCTGACATTCCTAGAATAAACCCAATATGAATGTTATATTTATTAGACTGGATATTCTCTTTAAAATGTTTGCCTATCTTAGTAAGGTTATTAACCTATCATGTTTCCTTGAAACATCCAGGCTCTTAATTTTGAGGTTTTGTTAAATGCATATCTACCTACTTGTAGCGTACAGTAACCCTCTCACATTAGAGTATTCCCTTGTGTTGTCTTATTCACCTTGTATCCCTGAAGACTTCTTTTCTCTCAGAGAGAGTCCTTTAAAAACAACAGCAAACCTGTTTTACTCGTTTTTTTTCCTCACTCAAAAAAATGAGACAATAAGAACACTCATTGAATTTGCTTTTCTCCAGACTTGGGGTTACTAGTGAGAATTCTCAAAATTTTGTAAGTCACCAACAGCTCCCAAGAGGAAGGGGTTGTTTTAGAAGCCTAAAACAGTGATCCAGATTTCAGCCTGTTCCAGATTTATGTTACTGGACTGTGCCACTTCCCTTGTTTGTTGCTGACATTTTTTGCCGGTTTATTAATTTTTTTAAAAAACTGTTTTGGTTCATTTCACTTGAAATGTAAGAAAAGACTCTGTAGTTTTGTTCTAGCATCTTATCTTAGAAGTTTCTATCTAACTATATCTATGTTCCTTCACTTAATCTTCATAACAAATCTGTGAGGAAAATCATCCTCATTTTAAAAAAGAAACAGAAAATGAAATTGTAAAGGTATGGGCCATACCTCTGGTAAAAAGCAGCTCTGAAATCTGAAACTAGGATTTGTTTTCTTTTGCTTTTAGGTGTGTAATTCAATGGGGTTTTGTTTTGTTTTGTTTTCAGCATATTCACCACCACCAAGCAGTGTTTAACTATCACCACTATTTAATTCCAGAACATTATCATCATCCCAGAAAGAAACCACGTACCTGTTAGCCATATAATATGTGGCTCTGTGTTTGGCTTCTTTCACTTACCATAATATTTTCAAGGTTCAGCCATGTTATTTTATGTATTACTACTGCACTCATTTTTATGGCTGAACAACATTCCACATTATTTTTATCCAGTCATCAGTTGGTGATGTTTGGGTTGTTTCTATTTTGGAGAAACTATGAATAATGCATTTATGTACACGTTTTTTAATGAATGTGTATTTTCAATTCTCTTGGGTATACACCAAGGAGTGGAGTTGCTGAGTAATGATATCTCTATGTTTAACATTTTGAGGATACACTAAGCTGTTTCCTACAGTGGCTGCATCATTTTATGTTCCCCACCTCTGAAGTCTGAGGGTTCTAATTTCTTCATATCCCCCCAAGATTTATTTATTTTTTTTAATAGTGACTTTAGTGAGTATGAAGTGGTATCTCCTTGTGCTTTTAATTTGCATTTCCAAAATTACTAATGATGTTGACTACCCTTTCATGTATTTATTGATCTTCTTTGCAGAAATGCTTATTCAAGTTCTCTGCCTATTTTTTCAGTTAGATTGTCTTTTCTGTATGTTCTAAGAATTCTTTTCATATATATTAAGGATACTAAAATCTTATCAGATGTAAAACACGTAAGTTTTTAATTTTGGTGAAGTCCAACTTAAATCTTATAAATATAATGTCTTCCTCAATGGCCCACAAAAGCCAAAAGTGGAAACCTCTGGCTCAAACTAAAGAACTCCAATCTTAGTATTATCTATAAAAAATATTGAATCACTATGTTGTACACCTGAAACTAATACAATATTGAAATCAACTATACTTCAATTTAAAAAAAACTACAAACTGGGAAAGATAAACACATTCACTGAATTAAATATAGTTGTAACCATTAAAAAATTTTAAATGAAAAAATAATAACGGGAATCTTTCAATTCTAATTTGACGTGGTAACCCCACTAGAGTAGATGGTAAGCAAAGAACTAAGACATCCAGTTCACTCCTTAAGATCATTTATTCAAAATCAGATGGTTTAAGAATGACTAAACCAAAAAAAAAAAAAAAGAATGACTAAACCTTTTATCAATAGTAAACTTTCAGTAACCTATATAAAATGAACTAATGAGTTCATATTAACAATTTGCATGCAGTTTTCTATAATAGTATATACTAACACACTGAACAGAGAAATGTGTTGTTCTTGCATCTGAATACATAGAAATTCTGTGGAAAGGAATTAGCAATGAGCCTGAGGTCAAATAATGAAGTGACTATATAAAGAAACGAAGGGGCCAAACATCAAAGCTCTGTCTTTTCTAACATTTGTTATGGGTACTTCATTATAACAAAAGTGTAAATAGAAAAATGTAATGCTTAATAATAAAAATTCATTAATACACCCAAAAATGATGTCCTTTTCTTTGCAGGGGACTGGAATGCAAAAGCAGGAAGTCAAGAAATACCTGAAATAACGGGCAAGTTTGGCCTTGGAGCACAGAATAAAGCAGGGCAAAGGCTGATAAGAGTTTTGCCAAGAGAACGCACTGGTCATAGCAAACACCCTCTTCCAACAACACAAGAGAAGACTCTAAACATGGACATCACCAAATGGTCAACATTGAAATCAGATTGATTATATTATTTGCAGCCAAAGATGGAGAAGCTCTATACAGTCAGTAAAAACAAGACAGGAGCAGACTGACTCAGATCATGAACTCCTTACTGCCAAATTCAGATTTAAATTGAAGAAAGTAGGGAAAACCACTAGACCATTCAGGTATGACCTAATTCAAATCCCTTATAATTATACAGTGGAAGTGACAAATAGATTTAAGGGACTAGATCTGATAGAGTGCCTGAAGAACTATAGAAGGAGGTTTGTAACACTGTATAGGAGGCAGGGATCAAGACCATCCCCCAAAAAAAGAAATGCAAAAAGGCAAAATGGTTGTCTGAGGAAGCCTTACAAATAGCTCTGAAAAGAAGAGAAGCAAAAGGCAAAGGACAAAAGGAAAGATATACCCATTTGAATGTAGAGTTCCAAAGAAGAGCAAGGAAAGATAAGAAAGGCCTTCCTCAGTGATCAGTGCAAAGAAGTAGAGGAAAACAATAGATTGGGAAATATTAGAGATCTCTTCAAGAAAATCAGAGATACCAAGAGAACATTTCATGCAAAGATGGGCTCAATAAAAGACAGAAATGGTATGGAACCTAATAGAAGCAGAAGATATTAGGAAGAGGTGGCAAGAATATACAGAAGAACTGTACAAAAATGATCTTCATGACTCAGATAATCACGATGGTGTGATCACTCATCTAGAGCCAGACATCCTGGAATGCAAAGTCGAGTGGGCCTTAGGAAGCATCACTACGAACAAAGCTAGGGGAAGTGATGGAATTTCAGTTGAGCTATTTCAAATCCTAAAAGATGATGCTGTGAAAGCGCTGCACTCAGTATGTCAGCAAATTTGGAAAACTCAGCAGTGGCCACAGGACTGGAAAAGGTCAATTTTCATTCCAATCCCAAAGGAAGGCAATGCCAAAGAAGGCTCAAATTATCACACAATTGCACTCATCTCACATGCTAGCAAAGTAATGCTGAAAATTCTCCAAGCCAGGCTTCAACAATATATGAACCATGAACTTCCAGATGTTCAAGCTGGTTTTAGAAAAGGCAGAGGAACCAGAGATCAAATTGCCAACATCCTCTGTATCACTGAAAAAGCAAGAGAGTTCCAGAAAAACATATACTTCTGCTTTATTGACTTATGCCAAAGCATTTGACTGTGTGGATCACAACAGTCTGTGGAAAATTCTGAAAGAGATGGGCATACCAGACCACCTGACCTGCCTCTTGAGAAATCTATATGCAGGTCAGGAAGCAACAGTTAGAACTGGACATGGAACAAGAGACTGGTTCCAAATAGGAAAAGGAGTACATCAAGGCTGTATATTGCCACCCTGCTTATTTAACTTATACGCAGAGTACATCATGAGAAACACTGCGCTGGATGAAGAAAAGCTGAAATCAAGATTGCCAGGAGAAGTATCAATAACCTCAGACACGCAGATGACACCACCCTTAAGGCAGAAACCATAGAAGAACCAAAGAGCCTCTTGATGAAAGTAAAAGAGGAGAGTGAAAAAGTTGGCTTAAAACTCAGCATTCAGAAAACTAAGATCATGGTATCCAGTCCCATCACTTCATGGCAAATAGATGGGGAAACAGTGGAAACAGTGGCAGACTATTTTTTGTGCTCCAAAATCACTGCAGATGGTGAATGCAGCCATGAAATTAAAATACACTTGCTCCCTGGAAGAAAAATTATGACCAATCTAGACAGCATATTAAAAAGAAAAGACATTACTTTGCCAACAAATGTCCATCTAGTCAAAGCTATGGTTTTTCCAGTAGTCATGTATGGATGTGAGAGTTGGACCATAAAGAAAGCTGAGCGCCGAAGAACTGATGTTTTTGAACTGAGGTGTTGGAGAAGACTCTTGAGAGTCCCCTGGACAGCTGGGAGATCCAACCAGTCCATCCTAAAGGAGATCAGTCCTGAATATTCATTAGAAGGACTGATGCTGAGGCTGAAACTCCAATACTTTGGCCACCTGATGTGAAGAGCTGACTCATTTGAAAAGACTCTGATGCTGGGAAAGACTGAACGCAGGAGGAAGAGGGGATGACAGAGGATGAGCTGGTTGGATGGCATCACTGACTTGATGAACATGAGTTTGAGTAAACTCTGTGAGTTGGTGATGGACAGGGAGGCCTAGGTGCTGCAGTCCATGGGATCACAAAGAGTTGGACATGACTGAGCGACTGAACTGAAGTAACTAATACATTAGTCTCTTTTAATACATATAAATTACCTTTCACAGCATTATTAAGACTACTGAATAACTGTAACTTTTTATATTAAAATACTGTAATTTAAAGATGAACAAAATGTACTCTACCATCTCTATTCACTTTCTAAAACTTAAATAATAATTGCTATATTTACTATAAGGCAAAACTCTTGACATTTGGAATCATTTAAATAAATTCCATATTTTCAAGTAATCTGTGAGGAAAGCCATCTAAAATTCTTTTTTGAAAACTGAATTTTATAGTATTACTTTTTTATTTAAGAGTCCAATATTTTCCTCCATAAAACAATCCTTCAAGTTCCCACTGTTCTCTGTTGTCCCATTGATTATTCATCTAAAAAGTTAATGATGCCATTTCCAATGGCTTGACTCTTGGCCTTACCTAGATCCCTCCCATCACTGTCTGTAATAATGCTGCTTCTGTCACCTCCATGATGTAATAAGTCATGTTAAATCAGATTCATGCTCATTGGGGCAAATTAGAATATAAGCTACCAAGAATTTCTGTAATTATTATTCCTTAGAATTGAAGTTGTAAGGCCAAAATCCAGAAGGGAAAGTAGTGGTTATGGAGGTAGTAATTTAGGTTATCTTAATAACGTGATGCCAAAGCTTCTCTCTATCTGTTCTACACTCTGCAAGGGAAACCACGACCATTCAGCCAGAAGTTGAGAGCTGTGGGGCATGGAACCAAGAAAAGGGGAACTTACAAAGCTTGTTGTAACAATGGCTACTCTGATCCTTTTGTTAATTCTTGAACTTCTTAATCTCATCTCTTCTCTCCTACCTGCCCAGTGCCCTCCTAATGCACAAGGGGCAGAGAAGTTGGAAAGAATGATGTCGACAATAGAGAAAGAAACCTCTCTCATCCTAAGAAAGTAAAGGAATTTAATCTATATATTATCACCCTTCGTTATGTCAATCAATCTCAATTAAGCAAAATAAACTTTTACTTTCTATGTAAATCTGGAAGCTTGTTTCTCTCCTTATCGTCTTAGAGGAGTGTCCAATCTATTAAATGCAACTATTTTTTCCCATCTAAAGACTCTACAAATTAATGATTTTTATATGAAACTCATTTATAAGGATAAAATCATTTATTTGTGTTAGTCACTCAGTTGTATCCGACTCTTTGCAGCCCCATGAACTATACCCTGACAGGCTCCTCTGTCTGAGGGATTTTCCAGGCAAGAATACTGGACTGGGTTGTCATTTCTTTAACCAGGGGTTGTCCTGATGCCCGGACTGAACCCAGGTCTCCTGCATTGCAAGCAGACACTTTACCATCTGAGCCACCAGGGAAGCCAAAGTGAAAGTTGCTCATTAGTGTCTGACTCTTTGCAACCCCCATGTACTATACAGTCCATGGAATTATCCAGGCCAGAATATCGGGTAGGTAGCCGTTCCCTTCTCCAGGGGATTGTCCCAACCCAGGGATCAAACCCAGGTGTCCCGTACTGCAGGTGGATTCTTTACCATCTTAGCCACCAGGGAAGTATTTGTAAGCACTTTTTATTTCTTAAAGAGTGGATTTTTTCATTTTTTTAAAGAGTGGATTATTTACTTTAGGCCTCTTATGGTTTTTTCTTGGTCTAGGTACAACTTCTTTATTCTTTAGGTTTAAGACTCAATCTATTTTGGCACCAAGTCTTTAAAGGGAGCGAGGACATTATTCTTGTACACTACATAGTAGTGTGCCTCATATATTTTAAATTTTCTTTTATTAAACTTATTTTATTCACAATTATGGTTTGGTTTGTGATAGTAACCTTTCTCATTAGTAATGTGACTACATTCTTTTAAAACATTTCTGTTGTTGTTCAGTTGTTCAGTTGTGTCTCACTCTTTGCGACCCCATGGACTACAGCATGCCAGGCTTCCCTGTCCTTTACTATCTCCCAGAGTTTGCTCACACTCATGCCCATTGAGTCAATGATGCCTTCCAACCATCTCATCCTCTGTCACCCCCTTTTCATCTTGCCCTCAACTTTCCCAGCATGAGGGTCTTTTCTAATGAGTCAGCTCTTAGTATCAGGTGGCCAAAGTACTGGAGCTTCAGCATCAGTCCTTCCAATGAGTATTCTAATATTTTTCTTTAAACAGACCTGCTTCAGCATTATTGCAAGTGTGTATTTTAATATGTGAATGTATTAGAATAAGCATGTACTCTAGACCGATTGACTCAAACCAGGTTTTGTCCTCCAAAATTCTTATGCTGAAATCCTAATCTCAGTGTGATGGTATTAGCAGGTGGAGTCTCTGACAGGTCAAGTGGGCTCTCTCTGCCCCTATAAAACAGACCTAGGACGGTTTCCTCACCCCTTTCCTTATTAGGACAGAGTAGGAAGACTTGTCTATGAATCACGAAGTGGGTCTTCACCAGACACCAAGTCTGCTGGCTCCTTGCTTTCAGACTTCCTAGCCGTCAGAATTTTAAGAAATGAGACTTCCCTGGTGATCCAGTGTTTAAGAATCTGCCTGCCACAGCAGGGGACACTTTGATCCCTGATCTGGGAAGAATCCACATGACTGCAGGGCAACTAAGCATGTGCACCACAACTACTGAGCCTGTGCTGGGTAACTACTAAAGTCTGCATGCCCTACAACCTGTGCTCTGCAACAACAGAAGCCATTGCAGTGAGAAGCATGCACACTGCAACTAGAGTTACCCCTGTACGCCACAACTAGAGAAAAGCTTGTGCACAGAAACAAACATCCACCACAGCCAAAAACAAACAAATAAATAAAAGTTTTTAAAAAAAGAATAGTAAGAAATAAAAGATCTGTTGTTTACAAACCACCCAGTCTACGGTATTCTGTTGCAGCAGCCCAAACAGACTGAAACAGTACCTAATACATTGCCTGGCACAGAGTAGACACTCAATTGCTAATCCTCATTTTGTTTTCCTTTAGACTAAACTTTATCACTAGTGTATTTCACTTCAGTTTCTATAGTATTTAACATCCTAGCAAAATATCTAATAACCAGCAGTGACAACACATTCACTGGACACTCAAATATCAGTTTTTCATAACAGCACCAAAATCTAGCATATAATGTCAGTTGCATGTGAGCTTCTTAGCTAAACAGCTTTATCTTCACCTGAAACATATACTTTTATAATACTGGTCTCTACCATGGAATGGAAACATTGTGAATACGTGAATATAGTGTTACATGAATTCCATCAAGCATTTGGCAAAATGGCCTTATATGATTGAAATGAAAAACACATTATTTCCTTTTCTAATGCAAGGCAGAAAGTGTCCACTATATGATGCCTCAAACCTATATCAATCTGGGCATGTAATAAATATTAAATTAAGAAAACTCTTAACCTCAATCATTTAAGTTTTCAAATATTTGTGGTTCCTGTGCCAGCTCTTCTCCCCAAACTAACATTCTTTGCATTATTGTGGTGCATCAAGTTTAAGGCTGCTCACAAAGGTAAAGCTTAGAAGGGTGGGTAGATAGTGTCCAACTGGAAAGCTGACTCTATACAATAACATCTCTAATAATGGGAGGTCTCAATGGAGCTGATACTTTGAGGATGGGTATCTTACCCAAGTTAGGGGAAAAAAAGAGGACATGCCTAGCAGAAGGAACAGAATCTACAAAGAAACATGTAAAGGCAAGAGAGCTCAGGGCATCTAGAGAGGAAATGTGAATATTTCAGAAATGGAGCATGGGAGACAAGGATGAACATTTCATGAATACGAAGGATGGAGGATTATGTAGTAGGCCTGGGTCAAATAAGAATATAGGAATGTTAGATCGGGTCAACATAAGAAGGTTGGATTTTCATTAGAAATGCAACGGGAAACCAATGAAGAATTTTACAAGAAAGAGTAATGTGACTAAACTGTGTTTGGAGAGCACTATGTGGCTAGGATTTGAGGCCCCAGAATTTAAGCTCTAACTTTGCCACTTACTAGCTGGGCAGACTTGAATATGGGCTTCCCAGGTGGCACTAGTGGTAAAGTTCCTGCCTGCCAATGCAGGAGACACCAAAGGCTCAGTTTAGATCCCTGGGTCAGAAAGATTCCCTGGAAGAGGAAACGGCAACCCACTCTAACATTCTAGCTGGGAAAACCCCATGGAGAGGGGAGCCTGGCAGGTTACAGTCAATGGGGTCACAAAGAGTCAGACATTATATGGAATTTAGAAAGACGGTAACGAGAACCCAGCATGCGGGACAGCAAAAGGAACGCAGATGTATAGAACAGACTTGTGGACTCTGTAGATGAGGGCAAGGGTGGGATGATATGGGAGAATGGCATTGAAACATGTTAATTATCATATGTGTAATCAATCGCCAACCCAGGATTGATGCTCGGGGCTGGTGCATCAAGATTTCCCGGGGGGAGGGAGGTGGGAGGGAGGGGGGAGGGGGGTTCTGGAGGGGGAGCATATGTAAACCCATGGCGATATCATGTCATTGTATGGCAAAACTAATAAAAAAAAAAAAGAGTCAGACATTATTGAAGCAACTTAGCAGGCAGACTTGAATATGTTACATTACCACATATTACTAAACCTCTCTGAACATCAATTCCTCAACTATAAACCTAGAATAATAACATAACTTATAGGGTTATTGAGATGATTAAGCAAGATGATCCATTTAACCTACTTAGAAAACTGCTTGGTAAGTACTTAATAAACAGTAGTTATTTATCACCATCTGTAAGTAGTAATGTGGAAATGGGTTAAAAAAGACAAAATGGGTCACTGAAACCAGTGACAGAGTTAGTGTAATAATCAAAGAGATAAGCAAAATCTGAACTAAAGAAGTAGCTGTGGAAAGACTAGGCGATGACGGGTGCAAAGCATACTGAGGAGACAGAATCTCTAGGACTCTGGGACAGTGCGGAGTTGCAGTGGGGGATGGGTTTGGGTTACCAAATAAATGATATTTATCAAGTTAGGGAATATGGGAGAAAGAGCATGCTGAAGGTCTCACAGACACCTTTCATTCCATTTGTTAACAACAAAACCCGTTTATCGCTCCCTCATAAATTTATTCTTTTATATATCTGTGACACCATTCTCTTCTATTTTTCTCCTCTATTTCTCTGGCTACTCCTTGGCATTCTGTTTTTCAGCACCCTCTTTTCCCTCTTATCTCCTAAACATTAGTGTTCCCAAAGTTGTTTTTCTCAATGCTTTTTTCTTCTAATTTGTCACTCTCTTGGGTAACCTCAACTCCTCTCAAGGCATCAAATTAATATTCACATGTTTACTGATAACTTCCAGATCTCTATTTCTGTCTCAGACCACCCACCTCAGTTCCAAACCATATATATCCATTGCATAGTCTGCAACAACCCACGTGGATACTCATTCAATGTGCTGAAAACCAAACTTGCTTTACTGACACTCTGCCTAGTCCTAACATATGCTAATTAAAAAATAAAACAAAACAACAATCCCCCTCAAAATCCTGTCCTTTAGACTTTCTCTCACCAGTTCTTTCCCTCAGTTCTATGACTATGTAAATTATGCTTTCTCTTCTACCTTAATTCAAATCTTCCATACACTCCTCTTATCAAGACGGTCTATATTTTTTTTAGTACCGTCTACCTTGTATGCTTCTGTGACATTTCTGTGTTATTATGCCACTCTAAAATACATCCTCACCTCTCCAATGTCATTTCAACTCTGGCTAAAAGCTTTTCACCTGAGAGTGTACAGTCTTTTAAAGGCAGATAGCTACTTAATCACTTTTGCCTCCTGACTACTGAAATTTCTACTAAAGAATTTTTTATTCATAGTCTAGATGGAATTATCTTGATACTATATAGTTTTCAGCACAGTTCTGACATGAGTCATATAATGTCAGCTGTCTTAATTTTTCCACACAAAATCAATAATAGATCAGACACAATTGTATTTGAAACAATAAATGTCGCATTTATGTAAAAAAGATAGCATTTCATCTGAAATGAATGCTTCAACTTCCTTCTTTATATCTAAATTTGCTTTTCTTCTTCATTTTCTCTTTTATTCTCTAAGACTAACTCTTCATTTGCATCCTTTATGCTATTCCTTCTCTCATATGCAGAAACTTGATTTATGAGGATAAGAGCCTTGTCTGTTTCATGCCCAGCTTCCACAACAGCAAGAACCTAGCATACAGTAGATATTTTTTTTTAATGTACCGAATGCTTTGTTAGAGAATTGTCCTCTTTTTCTGTTGCTTTTTCAGTTTCTCTCCTCTTCCTCTAAATCAGGTCCTTCTGTTGGTCTACTAATATGTCTAAAGACCCCCTTAAAGAGGGGTTATATGTTTATTTTTCCATAGATGATCACAGAACTTATCACGCTGTTTGTAAATGATTACTTTTCAGTATCCCAGACTACACTAAAAGTTGAAGACAAGGGTTATGTCTTCTTATCAATGTATTCCCATTGTCTACCCAATAAATATTTGTTGAATAAATGAACAAATACTGTCATCAGATCAACACCTAAGAGTGCTAAGAATACTGGATAACAGGATTGTTGGTTAAAATAAGGATGATGGTAACATCTTAAGGGAAAAGGGCAAGTAAAAATTGGTAGGAGGGGCTACGGACAATCTGTAAGCAGCAAAAAGATATGAATGAGTTCCTTCATGTATTTACTCATTCATTCATTTAGTATCTACTGTGAGCAAAGCAGTTAGGGAAGAAATAGAAGAATAATCAAGATATTGTACATATCCTCATGGATCTCTTTCAATCAAAGGCTGAGGGCTTGGGAGGTGGCATTACTTTGCCAACAAAGGTCCGTCTAGTCAAGGCTATGGTTTTCCAGTAGTCAAGCATGGATGTGAGAGTTGGACCATAAAGAAAGCTGAGTGCTGAAGAATTGATGCTTTTGAACTGTGGTGTTGGAGAAGACTCCTGAGAGTCCCTTGGACTACAAGAAGATACAACCAGTCCATCCTAAAGGAGATCAGTCCTGGATGTTCACTGGATGGACTGATGTTGAAACTGAACTCCAATACTTTAACCACCTGATGCGAAGAGTTGACTCATTGGAAAAGACCCTAATGCTGGGAAGGATTGAGGGCAGGAGGAGAAGGGGACAGAGGATGAGATGACTGGATGGCATCACCGACTCCATGGACATAGGTTTGTGTAGACTCCAGGAGGTGGTGATGGACAGGGAGGCCTGGCGTGCTGCGATTCATGGGGTTGCAAAGAGTCGCAAAGAGCGACTGAACTGAACTGAAGAACTGGTAGGAAATATGAGAAAGATACTTTGCCACTAAATATGAACTCTGAATCTAATATTAAAATATCAGGACAAGTTTGGAAAACTACCAACCCACTTCCTCTGGTCCACTTACCTATCATAATCTAGGTTTACTAACAGCAGTTCTCAAACTTTTGTGTACATGAGGACCACCAGGAAAGCTTGTTAAGGATGCAGAGAAATCTCTCAGAAATCCTAATTCTGTGGGTCCAGGAAGCTACATTTTTTATAAGCATCCTAAGGGATCATGATGCTTTAGGTCTACAGAGTATACTATTATAAAGTTCTTAAGTTATTCATATTGTCCTAATTTTGCCATATCTGAGTTACACCTATAATATTATTTCCTAATAATTCCAAATGTAAAAATATATATAGGTCTCTCTATAGATAGACATATGTAGAGATATATGTATAGATATATCTATACATATATATGCATATCTATATATATAGATATGTAGAGACTTATCTACCTATACATGTCTATCTATCTATCATCTATCTATATCTTAGCCTTACCCTCAGCAAGAGGTTTGATGATGTACATTTTTTATACACATGAAATACATAACCATTAAAAAGTCTGTCTATGTATATCAATGGATAGAGAAACAGTTTGAGAAGGACTGTTCAAGAGATTATGTTCTGCAAACACCACATTCTTATAAGCAATCAGATGATATAAATTATAACCAAAAGCTTCAGGGCAGTGAAGTTCAGCAGAACTGTGCTTCAGAAGAGCTCATGTAGATATACTGGTACCTTTTATGGATTATAAAATAATTTTAGAATGATTTAAAAATTAATGCTCTAATTAGTACAAACGACTTATTATAAAAACTCCTCTTCATATTGGCTTTTTATTTTAAAAAGTGCTTTGTCTTTTATTCTGGTACTTAACTCTCACAGTATTCCTGAGCTGACACCTGAGTGAACGAACTCCCAACATCTAAGTTAAAACCAGCAGTTGTAACAAAGCGAAGATAGATCTGTGCTCCTGACCCACAATGAAATACTCATCAATTTTATTTAAAATTACATTTGATTAAGACTGACAACTGAATTCAAAGGTATAAACTTGATAATGATTTCTTCTCCTTCAAGCCCAAAGTAATTTACAATAATAGGCAAAACAATATGGTACACATACCAAAGAAATAACTATTTCAGAAAGTCTACTCCTTAAAGGATTTGGCAACTCATAACCACAAAGAGAAAAGAAAAGTTGAAATAGAAAATCTTCACTAAGAGAAAGACTGTGCTGATGTTAAGCCTATAAAAACAATATTCTGCCCTAAATTGTTTTTGCTTAAATGGTTAAGAAAATCAATCTCTATCTAAACTCAACTGATATTCTTTGGATTCCACATTGTCACTGTGTCTCAAGCCAGTTCTACAGATTTAATCTCTAGTCACAAGGAACAAAAACACAGATGAATGGCTGTGGTCCTAGATCTCTACATCACTTAAATCAACTGGAAATTTACCTTACTACTGATTTATAAAGCACTTTGGATGAAAGGTTTATTACCATAGCCTCCTAACTAGCCTCACTTGTTAGCCCTTGTTTTCTACAGTTGGTTCTCCACACAGCGGCAAGTAAAAACCTAAGTCACATCAGTCACTCTCCTAGACAAAACCACCCAGCACCTATCTCAGAGTGAAAGCCAAAGTAAAATCTTTCAATGGCTCACAAGACCCCCAATACACACTCACTCTATCCTTCAGCTCAGCTCACTCTACTGTCAATTTGCTCACTCCATGCCACTTACATGCCACTTCTATGCAGTTGCTTGAGCACACTAGGCAAATTCCAGACTCAGGGCCTTTGCACTTGCTGTTCCTCTTGCCAACACTGCTATTCCTACGCATATCCATAGAACTCTGCTCTATCACTTCCTTTGGATCTTTGCCAAACTTCGTCTTCCAGGTGAGCCCTCTTATAAATAATCACTACCTCCCCACCTCCATACATACTTTCTAACCACTCTCTCTGCTTTGATCTTTTCCTTAGCTCTTAGCATTTGACATTCTATACCTTTCATTTGTTCATCATTTGTTTAACCCCACGAGTTTGAATTCCTGGTGGGTGAAGATGGTCTTTTTGCTTTGTTCACCGTGGTATCCCAGTGTCAAAAACAGTGCCGAGCACAGAGTAGCTAGCTGTTCAATAAATATTTGCTTAATGAGCAAACTGTATGACTTCAACTTTAGGACTTTCAACCTTAACCTTATTGAACGCTAGAAATAAAGAGCTGGAGGACAATCCCCAAATTTCGAGACAGCATTTGACGTCTGAACTTACAGGCAGTATCTTTTGTCTGGCACAGGTTCCCTCTGATATTTCTTACTAAGGCAGCAGGGAAATTCCTAACTCGTGTGCGAGGAAGAAGCCAGCCGGCCGACCGTGTGTAAAACTGATCTGGGGCGACTTGCTTCTTATCCATAAGCCAATAGAGGAAAGCGTTTTGAATGAATATAGTTTCTCCTCTCCGAAGGAAAATAAGCTGCATGTTTGTTGCCTTTTGGAGGGTGGGGAGGGGGCCCGGGAGAGACGCGAAGGCCCGACACACCTTCTCCAAGAGCGTCAACTCTGGTGCGGTCCAACTTACTTTTTTTTTTGGGGGGGGGGAGGTAAGCATCGTTCGTGGTCTCTGCCGGGGGTGTTTCTTTCTCACCCTCTCAGCTTCCTATTGTGCTGTCTGGTCAACGAGGTAAGGTGGGCGAGAAGCGGGGTATGAAGGGATGCGGAGTGCAGCTTCAACTGCCTCCTAACACAAAGTCGGGGCGGCCAGGGCCCGACGCGGGGGTCTTGGGGGCGGACGAGCGCCGGGGCCGCGCGCCTTCGACCGCAGCCGGGCCCCGGGGCGCAGGCGGGACGCGGGCTGCGCGGAGTTAGGCCCGGACAGAGCCCCGTGGCCTCCCGGCGGCCGGGCACGCGGCCCCCGCGCGCCCCGCTCACCCCGCTTCCCTCAACCCGGAGCCCTTCTCGGTTACCTCGAACTCTCTTCAGCGAAATGGGATCCTTCTCCTGTTCTGCTGACATTACAGACCGCAAAGCATGACTCCCCCCCAGGCCGCGGGAATTCGGTCTCTTTGATGCTGCGGCGGCGGCTCCTCCTCCTGCTCGCGGGGCCGCTGCGGCTGCGAGGCGAGCCTCCGAGCTGAGGCGCGGCCGAGGGCGGCAGGGACGCGGGCCGACTTTGCAAAGTTTGGGAGGAGGACGAGGCCTCCGGGCGGCCGGGCGGCGTGCGGGGTCCGGCCGGGCTCAGCGGCGGCGGCGGGAGCGCGGCCTCGGGGCGGCCCCCCGCCCGGGGCCGGCGTGTGCGGAGGACGAGTGCGCCGCCGCCGCCGCCTCCTCCCACTCCTTCTTCGCCGCCGCCGCCGCCGCCGCCTCAGGAGCCGCTGACAGGGGAGGCGGGAGGCGGGCGGCCGGGCCCAGGCGGCGCACTCACAGCGCCCTCTGAGGAGGAGGTCTGCGCTCTCGCCGCTCTCGAGTCGCAGACACAAAAGCCCCCAGCCTGGAGCCGCCTGCGAAACCCGCTCTGGGGCGGGCGAGGGACGTGGCGCGGCCCCGCGGCTTCCCCGCCCCGAGCTCCCCAGCCCCGCGCGGGGACGGACTTCGGGGGGGCGGGGGCCGCCGCCTGGTCCCGCGGCGCCTCCCGCCGCCGCCTAGCGGGGCGCCTCGGCCCAGCCCCCACGGCCCGCGCGGGCCTCTCGCTCCGCGCGGGGCTAGCGGGCCCGCGGCCCTGGCAGTCCGGGCGGGCAGCGCGCGCCGAGGGGCCGCCCCGCCCAGCCCCGCGCTGCCCCGCGAGCGGCGCTCCCCCTCCGCCGCCGCCGCCGCCGCCGCCGCCGCCGCCGCCGGGCCCGAGGACGCCCGGCTCGGCGGCCGACGCGCCCCGGCTTCTTCGCGGAATCTGCATCTCCGAACTTCTTCTGAGGCCGCAGCAGGCATCTTGGCTTCGCGGCCAGGGATCTGAAAGAGAAACGTACGAACCGAGAAAACTTTGTATGCGGGAGCTGGAGAGTTCTCCGCGGCCAAGTGGAGACGCAGATTCCCCACTCCGTGTCCGTGGTCTGGACACCTGTTTGTAGAATGCCACAACTGCAAGTTTTCACGACCTGATTCTTCAGAAAGCGATGCGGAATTAATATAAGGAAGGAGGGTGGGTGGGCGTATGGGGCACATGAACCTGAAGTAGACGTTAAATTTTAGGAGAAGGACCCCCCCTGCCCTCTCTCCCCCAAAACACACACACAAAGCCGTGTGATTGTAAGATTACGGATTCCACATCCATTAATGCTGTGTGACCCAAGGTGATTTAAGTAACCTCTCTGAGTCTCAGATTTCTGACCTTGAAAAGGCAGTGGGGCCACTTCTCTGAGATCTCTTCTGACTCTGACATTCTTTGACTTAACTTTCACGGAAATGTTTCCCTGTTTGTTAGGTTTCCAGTTCTACTAAAGACATCCTTTAGGTTAATCTTCAATCAGGTGAGACACTGACCATTCTGATCCAGAATCACTGAGAAGCACTCATTAATCATATCATTAAGGGGTCTCTTCCTTTCGAAGACAAGACCCATAGAACGCATTGAGTTGCACAGATAAGGACAGGACAGGACATGGTGTGGCCATGGAACAAGTGTTACCTTTTCTCATTTAATAGGTTTGAAAGGAAATTTCTAATTTTATGATTCATACTAGGACAGGGTAGGAATATTTTTACAGGAGGCACATGTAAGGAGAACCACGCACCGACCCCCCCACACCACAACAGCACAGGCCCCACAACTAGAATATAAGCTCCATGCAGGCAGGAATTTTATGCAGTATGCTATATTTTGGTACCTAACAGTGACTGGCAAGTGTTCAAAATTTTTTGTTGTTGTTGAATGGATGCATGAATAACAGACTGGAAGTGGTCCTCAGTCAACTAGATCGACAGGATTTTGATGTGTGATAAACTCAAGCAAATGCTAAGTGTTGGATCCTATATTCTAACTCACATGGTCATCGAGAGAAGATGTGAAAGCACTTTGAAAATATCAGGTAATATGGAAACAGAGTTTCCTTATACGATCCTTAGTGCAAGAAGAATGGTTGGGAAAAATCATGGCTAAGAGATTTTGAATTCTTTATTGTATTTCCTAAAGCTAGAGACTCAGAAATAATATATAATGAAGAGAAGCAAACTGGCCTCTTCTTGATTCATCAAGAATAAAAAGACAGAGTTCCTTGGCATCCCAGTGGTTAACACTCTGAGATTGCACTCCAAGGAGCTTGGGTTCCATCCCTGGCCAGGGAACTAAGATCCTGCCTGTGGCAAAAAAAAAAAAAAAAAAAAAGACCATTTTACCTGGCCATGGAATTTTAGGTCATTTTGACTTCCAAATCCTGACTACTTGCTACATATCAGAATCTCCTGAAATGCATTCAAAATTTCAGATTCTCAAGGCTCTCCCCAATTGTTCTGAATCAGAATCTCCAGGAAGAGGTCTAGCAATATGTCTTTAAATGCTCTCTTGGTGACTCTACGGCTCTCAGTGACTGTACAGAAAGAACATGGTGCATGATACTCCTTATGTTCCCAATGTGACAAAATTCCTAAAAAAACTTCCCTTCACCTTGCTGTTGTACTCTTTTTTCATGGGTCTTGGATATGAGTCCCAGAGTTTGTCTTTAGTCTCTCATATGGAGACATGCCCAGGTCTTTAGTCTCATAAGAGAGATACCCAGGTCGGAAGGTGTCCAACATGCTACTGGAGATCAGTGGAGAAATAACTCTGGAAAGAATGAAGAGATGGAGCCACAGCAAAAACAACACCCAGTTGTGGATGTGACTGGTGATGGAAGTAAGTCCGATGCTGTAAAGAGCAATATTGCTTAGGAACCTGGAATGTTAGGTCCATGAATCAAGGCAAATTGGAAGTGGTCAAATAGGAGATGACAAGAGTGAACATTGACATTTTAGGAATCAGCTAACTAAAATGGACTGGAATGGGTGAATTTAACTCAGATGACCATTATATCTAATACTGTGGGCAAGATTCCCTTAGAAGAAATGGAATAGCCCTCATAATCAACCAAAGAGTCTGAAATGCAGTACTTGGATCGGTTCAGTCACTCAGTCCTGTCTGGCTTTTTACGTTCCCATGAATTGCAGCACGCCAGACCTCCCTGTCCATCACCAGCTCCCGGAGTCTACCCAAACCCATGTCCATCGAGTCGGTGATGCCATCCAGCCATCTCATCCTCTGTCATCCCCTTCTCCTCCTGCCTTCAATCTTTCCCAGCATCAAGGTCTTTTCCAATGAATCAGCTCTTCACATGAGGTGGCCAAACTATTGGAGTTTCAGCTTCAACATCAGTCCTTCCAATGAACATCCAGGACTGATCTCCCTTAGGATGGACTGGTAGGATCTTCTGACAGTCCAAGGGACTCTCAAGAATCTTCTCCAACACCACAGTTCAAAAGCATCAATTCTTCAGCACTCAGCTTTCTTTATGGTCCAACTCTCACATCCATACATGCCCATTGGAAAAACCATAGCCTTGACTAGACAGACCTTTGTTGGCAAAGTAATGTCTCTGCTTTTCAATAGGCTATCTAGATTGGTCAGAACCTTCCTTGCAAGGAGTAAGCATCTTTTAATTTCATGGCTACATTCACCATCTGCAGTGATTTTGGAGCCCCCCAAAATAAAGTCTGACTCTGTTTCCCCGTCTATTTCCCATGAAGTGATGGGACCAGATGCCATGAGCTTAGTCTTCTGAATGTTGAGCTTGAAGCCAACTTTTTCACTCTCCTCTTTCACTTTCAGCAAGAGGCTTTTTAGTTCCTCTTCACTTTCTGCCATAAGGGTGGTGTCATCTGCATATCTGAGGTTATTGATATTTCTCCTGGAAATCTTGATTCCAGTTTGTGCTTCATCCAGCCCAGCGTTTCTCATGATGTACTCTGCATATACGTTAAATAAGCAGGGTGACAATGTACAGCCTTGACGTACTCCTTTTCCTATTTGGAACCAGTCTCTTGTTCCATGTCCAGTTCTAACTGTTGTTTCCTGACCTGCATACAGGTTTCTCAAGAGACAGGTCAGATGGTCTGGTATGCCCATCTCTTTCAGAATTTTCCACAGTTTATTGTGATCTGCACAGTCAAAGGCTTTGGCATAGTCAATAAAGCAGAAATAGATGGTTTTCTGGAACTCTCTTGCTTTTTCTATGGATGCAATTTCAAAAATGACAGCATGATCTCTGTTCATTTCCGGCAAACCATTCATTGTCACAATAATCCAAGTCTTTTCCCTGACCAATAATGCTGAAGAAGCTGAAGATGAATGGTTCTATAAGACCTGCAAGACCTTCTAGAACTAACACCCAAAAAAGATGTCCATTTCATTATAGGGGACTTGAATGCAAAAGTAGGAAGTCAAGAAACACCTAGAGTAACAGGCAAGTTTGGCCTAGGAGCACAAAATGAAGCAGAGCAAAGGCTAATAAGAGTTTTGCCAAGAGAACGCACTGGTTATAGCAAACACCCTCTTCCAACACAAGAGAAGACTCTACACATGGACATCACCAGATGGTCAATACCGAAACAGACTGATTATATTCTTTGCAGCAAAAGATGGAGACGCTCTATACAGTCGGTAAAAACAAGACGGGAGCTGACTGTGGCTCAGATCATGAACTCCTTACTGCCAAATTCAGACTTAAATTGAAGGAAGTAGGGAAAACCACTAGACCATTCAGGTATGACCTAATTCAAATTCCTTATGATTATACAGTGGAAGTGGCAAATAGATTCAAGGGATTAGACCTGATAGACAGAGTGCCTGAAGAACTATGGATGGAGGTTTGTGACATTGTACAGGAGGCAGTGATCAAGACCATCCCCAAGAAAAAGAAATTCAAAAAGGCAAGATGGTTGTCTGAGGAGGCCTTACAAATAGCTCTGAAAAGAAGAGAAGCGAAAGGCAAAGGACAAAAGGAAAGATATACCCATCTGAATGCAGAATTCCAAAGAACAGCAAGGAAGGAAAAGAAAGGCCTTCCTCACTGATCAGTGCAAAGAAATAGAGAAAAACAATAGAATGGGAAAGACTAGAGATCTCTTCAAGAAAATTGAGATACCAAGGGGACATTTCATGCAAAGATGGGTACAATAAAGGACAGAAATTGTATGGGCCAAACAGAATCAGAATATATTAAGAAGAGGTGGCAAGAATACACAGAAGAACAGTACAAAAAAGATCTTCATGATCCAAATAATCAGGATGGTGTAATCAATCATCTAGAGCCAGACATCCTGGAATGTGAAGTCAAGTGGGCCTTAGGAAGCATCACTCCGAACAAGGGTAGTGGAGGTGATGGAATTCCAGTTGAGTTATTTCAAATCCTGAAAGATGATGCTGTGAAAGTGCTGCACTGAATATGCCAGCAAGTTTAGAAAATGCAGCAGTGGCCACAAGACTGGAAAAGTTCAGTTTTCATTCCAATCCCAAAGAAAGGCAACACCAAAGAATGCTCAAACTACCACACAATTGCACTCATCTCACACACTAGCAAATAATGCTGAAAATTCTCCAAGCCAGGCTTCAACAATACGTGAACCATGAACTTCCCAATGTTCAAGCTTGATTTAGAAAAGGCAAAGGAACCAGAGATCAAATTGCCAACATCTGTTGGATCATCAAAAAAACAAGAGAGTTCCAGAAAAACATCTATTTCTGCTTTATTAACTATGCCAAAGCCTTTGACTGTGTGGACCACAGCAAACTTTGGAAAATTCTGAAAAAGATGGGAATACCAGACCACCTGACCTGCCTCTTGAGAAATCTATATGCAGGTCAAGAAGCATCAGCTAGAACTCAACATGGAACAACAGATTGGTTCCAAATTGGGAAAGGAATATGTCAAAGCTTTATATTGTCACCTTGCTTATTTAACTTATGTAGAGTACATCATGTGAAATACCAGACTGGATGAAGCACAAGCTGGAATCAAGATGGCCAGGAGAAATATCAATAACCTCAGATATTCAAATGACACCACCCTTATGGAAGAAAGCAAAGAAGAAAGAACTAAAGAGCCTTTTGATGAAAGTGAGAGGAGAGTGAAAAAGTTGGCCTCAAGCTCAACTTTCAGAAAATGAAGATCAAGGCATCTGGCCCCATCACTTCATGGCAAATAGATGGAGTAACAATAGAATCAGTGGCAGACTTTTATTTTTTTGTGCTCCAAAATCACTGCAGATGGTGACTGCAGCCATGAAATTAAAAGATGCTTGCTCCTTGGAAGAAACACTATGACCAACCTAGACAGAATATTAAAAAGCAGAGACATTACTTTGCCAACAAAGATCTGTGTAGTCAAGGCTATGGTTTTTCCAGGAGTCATGTAGGGATGTGAGAGGTGGACTATAAAGAAAGCTGACTGCCAAAGCCTCCCTGTAGTCTACCTCAGATTCTATTTTTTCGTGTACTTTCCTTCTTCACTTCTCTCAGTTTGAAACTACATATTAATTTTTGTGACTATTTGATTACATTTTGTCTTTATTGCCAGACTTCAAAATTCATGAGAAAAGGGTTGTGTTGATTTTTATTTATTATTATCTGGCACATATTATGTGCTAAACAAACATTTTTTGGAATGAATAAATGAATTATATACTTGCTGAGAATTCAGTGCCAAAGTCTTAACATTCTATAATTTTGTCTATTGATTATTTAAGTTATACTAACTACTCTAAGCCTCCCTGGTGGCTCCATGGTAAAGAATCTGCCTACCAATGCAGGAGACATGGGTTTGATCCCCAGGCTGGAAAGATTCCCTGGAGAAGGAAATGGCAACTCACTCTAGTATTCTTGCCTGGGAAATTCCATGGACAGAGGAGCCTGGCGAGTTATAGTCTATGGGGTCACAAAAGAGTTAGACAGCATCTTCTCTGGCATTCTAGTGGTCAAGACTCTGCTCTTCCACTGAGAGGACACACATTCGATTCCTGGTTATTGAACTAAGATCCTACATGCTGCACTTGGTGGCCAAAAGAAAAAAAAAATAGAAGAGTCAGATAGGACTTGGTGACTAAACAACAAACTACTCTAAAGCTGGGGGAAAAAAGATACATTAACTACTCATGTTTAAAGTGGTCAACTAAGTAATAGATTTCCTCTAGCCAGATTTCTGCTTCCCAATGGTTCGGTTGGTAAAGAATCTGCCTGCAATGCAGGAGACCCTGGTTCAATTCCTGGGTTGGGAAGATCCCCTGGAGAAGGGACAGGCTACCCATTCCAGTATTCTAGCCTGGAGAATTCCATGGGCTATGTAGTTAGTCCGTGGGGTCACAGAGAGTCAGACACAACTGAGCGACTTTCACACATAGCCAAATTTCAGTCATATACAGTTTAGAGGAATACATTATGAAATATATTATTTCAGACCAAGCATTTTCTCAGGATTCTTCCTGGATAATTGTTACTGAAAAATAATAAAGAAAATGATTGATTGGGCATATGTAATCCTTTTAAAATATTCAAGAGGCTAGCAATACAAGAAAGGGACAAGTGTCTATGTAACTGTTCATCTTAATCATTGTCATATGAACTTGACATACCCTTTGTAATAACCACAGACTTGAATTTAAGATAATCAAGGAAGGTCCTCAGAATCTTTTCTGGGACAGTGTGGTTAAAGCATTCATGGTTAAATGAGGTGCCTCCAGTGGGATACCTGTGTCTGTGTCTGATCTTTGATTCTAAAGACATAGTGAGTCATGTACTTCTTATGTGACAGCTGATAAGCCAATATGGCAAAGTAATATGGGAGTTTTGCCTTGTTTTGCTCTGTTTCTTACAGCAAAACAGGAGAAGAGGCAGATTTTTTTCAGGATATGAATACTGCCAGCATAGGCAGACTGCAACACTGTGGGTGCTTGAGAAATTTTTTAAGAGCATGTGGGAATGAGAAAGATATGTGCATATTTGTGAATGAAACACAGCACAGCAGGACTACCTAAGGAACATGACAAATCTAGGTGTTAAAACAACAAACTGTAAATATGGAACAATTGTCATTTAATGAAATCTCTTTTAAAAGACTGGAAATGTGCCAATTTTAAGCCTTTTTAGTTTGTATGTGTGTTGGCAGGGAAAGATTGGGAAAGGGGAGGTAAGACAATGACAAGTTGGCATAGGAACATTTCTTTGAGTTCCCCCAGTTTTTGTACATTGAGATTTTTTTATGAGGATTATATTTATGTCATAAAATTCACCATTGAAATACATACCATTTAGCATACAGTATATTCACTTTTTAGTATATATTAGTATATTCATACAGTTGTGCCAGCCATCACCACTATCTAAATCTGAATATTTCCATCAACCCAAATAGAAACTCTACGCTGATCAGCAGTCACCCCCAATTGTATTCTTTGGTGATTCTTACCTGAATCAGTTGTTACTATCATAGTTGCAAAATGGTCATTTCTAACTCTGCCACTCCTCTACATTTCCTACTCGACATTCTAGTATAAGAAAGAGCTTGCCTCTCTCCTTTTTTTCCTCTCTCCTTCCTATCTTTCCTTCCTGTCAGAATTAACTCATTTTATTCAAGGAATTATAATAGTAATTCGTTAGTCATTGTAATGTTCAATTTGTTTGCGATTTGGCTAGTTGGAGCCCTTGGGTGACTCCTGTAATCTTTTAAACATATCCCGTAATTTCTTGAATTACTTCCTTTCTGACACAAGATGTTCCAGAATTAAATTCTGTCTCTGTCCCAGTCCTAGATTTAGCAATTTTCCTCAAGGAGCCCTGGTTCCTTTTAGTGGGAAATGGTATTTAAAAACCATAGTGCTGATGCACTCATTGCCAATAAGGGTCATTGTTTATAGACTCTGGAAAAATGCAGTTTCATATGGTGCAACTACATACAGTTAAGTCACGAATTCACATCAATACATATGAATACCTCTAATTCCAAACCAATTTCACATGGTTCTTTGTCTTTACCCCTTCCCTCCTTGTATCTTTCTTCTCCTGAATTGAGAACCTTGGCTCCCAGAGTTCCCGTATTTATTACAGCTTTTGTTACAAAATAGGCAAAATGTAAAAGTACAGGTTTTCATATTCAAAAGTACATTAACAGTGCATACAGATTATAAGCATATGTACTCATGTATACATGCAGTTTGAGAGTATATGGTCATTCATTTGAATGAATTTTAGTCAGGCTATTTTTCCCCCAAAATGTCAACCTCACCACTTGTTGCTCCACTATTATTTTGATGTCACTTCACCATGCTTTTGGATTGTAAAATTGCCCTTGTTTTAAAGAATTATCTATTAAAAATGTATATTACCTAGCTCTAACCACTTTGTAGTTTTCACCTTACAAAGTAATTAGTAGATAAGCTCTTGGAACACTGAACTGGAAAGAACTAGAAATGAAGAAGGGTGAGAGAGCAATAAGGATTGGAGGAAGTCAGGGAGGGTCTAATAGAGCAAAAGGCTGTTTTACTAATTATTTTCTTTATACTGATCTTAATAAATATATGTATAAATACACGTAAAAGAAATCAGTATGTATATTGGTTACATGACACCTGGATCCAGGCCGCCTGACTTCAAATCCTGCTTCTACATTTATTAGGTGTGTAATCCTGGGAAAGTTCCTTGATCTTTCTGTGCCTCACTGCTCTCATCTACAATAGGGACACTTATAGCATCTACTTCAAGGGGCTGTTGTGAGGATTAAATGAGTCAATGTACATCAAGTGCTTAGAATAGTAGCAAGTGTATATAGGATTCTGCTGGGCTTTTTACAATCAGGTCTTTAATGTTTTGTTCATTTATCTGTGGTTTTATTCATTTAGATTATATAGGCATCCAAAATTATCTTTTTCATGTGGAAATTTCTGTGAGAAATCTTATTAGGATTTTTATTTGAACTGCCTAAGTATATAGATTTATTTGGGGGTTTTGAAATTTTAAAAATAATCAATATTCCTATCCATTAACTTGGGCTCTCTGCTTCTGTAAATAGTTCTTCAAATATGTCCTTCAACAGAGCTTTATAATTTTCTCTGTAAAAGGCTTACATGTTTGGTATGATATTTTTAATCCTTAATTATTGTTTATATGGTAAATTATACCTTTAAAAATTACACATTGTAGGGGTTTGTTGCTGATAAATGAGAACTTTATTGTACTTTGTATTTTGATCCTATACCCAAGAATCTTGCTTAAATCTTGTGTTAGGACCAATAGTTTGTCTATGGACTTCTCTTGGATTTCCTATGTAGACAGTCGTCATATGCATGTAAATAATAGCTTTGTTTCTTCATTTACAATTCTACCTACTAACCTAGTTCATGTGGGGTGGTATTGTTTTCAAGGTTCATCAACACTGTAACATGTATGGGAACTTCATGTCTTTTTATGGGTGAATAATATTTCATTTTCTGGACACACTACATTTTATTTACCTATTCATCCATTGATGGACATTTGGGTTGTTTCTAACTTTCGTTATTATGAATAAACCTGCAATTAACACTGGTGTACAGTATCTGATTCAGTCTTTGTTTTCATTTTTGGGGGTATGTACCTAGAAGTAGAATAAGTGGTCCACATGATACTCCTTTTTTTTTCATATGGTAATTCTACATTTAGCTTTTTGAGGAATCCAAACGGTTTTCCACATTGGCTTCACCATTTTGTGTTCCTACTAGCCATGTGTGAGGGTTCTGATTTCTCCATCTCCTTGCCAATATTTATTTTCCTTCACATTTTTTTTTATTATAGCCATTGTAGTAGATATGAAGTGCCATCTCATGGTGGTCTGATTTGCATTTCTCCTGTGACTCAGGATGTTGGACATCTTTTCATATTCTTGTTAGCCATTTGTCTACTTCTTTGGAGTAATGCTGAGCTGTTTATATATTTTGGAAATTAGTGGCCAAATCATTCGCAAATATTTTCTCCCAGTCCACAGGTTGTCTGTTTTGTTTGTTTATGGTTTCCTTTGCTGTGCAAACACTTTTAACTAGGCTCCATTTGTTTATTTTTGCTTTTATTTCTATTGCCTTGGGAGACTGAGGTCATTATGTTTTAAGTGGTAACAACATACAGGAAGATTTTTCATCCAACTCTTAAAGTAGGAGTAGTTTGTTTACTATAGATATAATTGTATTTTTCCTATCATATTACTCTATTCTTTTTCTCAGGGTTATCTTTGCTTTTTTTCCCCTGTCTACTTCATTGTCTTCTCTTAAATTGATCGTGTTCTTCCTTTTCTACCTAAATTAGTAGACTTAGAAATGATAACTTCTCTATTATTTTAGAACTTAATCTTAAATTTTTAACAGTTATTTTTTTTAAAGAATCGTAGAAATCTTTGGCTCTGCTTAGTTTTCTTCTAGCCTTATGGTTCACTCTTTCTAGTATTTTAGTTTAACTTCGTTTTAATATAAAACTTGTTAGTAATATTTTGGTTTTATATAGTCAATGTTGATTTAGGTTTACCCACCTTTCTCTCTTTGCTCATCATGAATTTTTTTTAAAGGTTTATTGAGATGTAACTTGTGTACCAGGGACTTCCTTGGTGGTCCAGCAGTTAAGGCTCTGTTTCCACTGCAGGAGGCACAGGTTCAATCCCTGGTCAGGGAACTAAGATCCCATATACCATGTGGTATGGCCAAAGAAAGAAAAAAGGTAATTCATATACCATACAATATACCCATTTAAAGTATACAAGTTTTTTTTTTTTTTAGTATATTCACAGAATTGTTCAACCATCATCACAATCAATTTCAGAACATTTTCATCTCTCCAAAAGAACCCTCATACCCATCAGTGATCATTTCCCATTGACTACAAGCTTCCAATCCTTTGCAACCACTAATCTACTTTCTGTCTCTATAGATATATGTTGCTCTTTTGGACTGCCTTCATTAGCATTTATCAGTACTTAATTCCTTTATATTGCTGAATAAAGTCCATTGAGTTAATATACCACATTCCATTTATCCAGTCATGTATTGGTAGATGTTTGGGCTTTTTCCACTTTGGGGCTATTATAAATACTGCTGCTGTGACTATGCCTGTACAAGTTTTTGTATGAACATGTTTTATTTCTTTTGGGTATATATTTAAGGAGTGACTCACTGGGTCATACGGTAACACTATGTTACTTTCTGAGGAACTGCTAAACTAAATAGTTAAGTGGCTATACCTTTTACATTACCACCAGCAATCTGAAAGGGTCCTAATTTCTCCACATTCTTGTCAACACTTGTTATGATCTTTTTATTTTAGTCATCCTAGTAGATATCGGGTAGTATCTCATGATCTTTTTGATTGGTATCTCCTGTTTATTGTTGCTTCTTCTCACATACACTTCTCTAGAGTGTGGAGTTCTGTACCCTGAACTCCACACTGTAGTTATTTTGTGTGTGTGATGTCTTGAAGATATTATCCCCCCATCTTCTTGCTGCTTTTGTTGAGAAATCTTCTTAGTGAAATCTATTAATCATTTTCCCCCTCTAACTTCCTTTAAATTCTTATCTTTGTCTTTAATGTTCTGCAGTTCACCAAATTCACATCTTGATGTGGGAGAAGAAAATGGCAATCCACACCAGTATTCCTGCCTGGAAAATCCCATGGACAGAGCCTGGCAGGCTACAGTCCATTGGGTTGCAAAGAGTCAGACACAACTCAGCAACTAAACAGCAATAGAGGAGACTCCTTTGCCTAGAAAAGTTTTTTGTATTGTTTTGTCCAGAGTTCTAGGTTAGAATTGGGGAAAACAGACAATGACTGTTGGAATGGTCAGACTGGAGAAACTTTGCAGATATTCAAACTATCTCATTTTGATACAAAATCTTTATGGTATTTTTGTGTATTATAGATAATGCATTTCATACATTCAAGATTGTTATAGTTTGTGTGCTTTCACTATTGCAAGAGTCCTTGAAATTGAATGTGAGATAATCACTTTCTTCTTTTACTCTTAGAGCCTCAGATAAAATGCTGAATACAACTCAAGACTTTCTTAATATGAAAAAAAGACATCTTGCTGTGGATTTTTTTATTTTTAGACTGAGGATTATGCTTCCTGAATCCAAGGATTTCATAAATTTAGTCATATTCTTTTTGAAAATTGCTTAGCCTTCATTCTTTCACTTTAGAATGACTGTCAGATGTATACTGAATCTTCTGTTTATTTCTGTTTTCTATTTATCTATTGTGCTGCATCCTGGACAATTTCCTCACATCTATCTTCCGGTTTTAAAATTTCAATGTAGTTGATATACTGTTAAATGGATTTTCAAAAATTCAACAACTATTTTTTTTCCTAATTTCTAGGAAATCTATTCATTTATCTTTTTCATGTACTTGTTCCCTTGTGGCTGAGCTGGTAAAGAATCCGCCTACAATGCCGGAGACCTGGGTTCTATCCCTGGGTTGGGAAGATCCCCTGCAGAAGGGAATGGCTACCCACTCCAGTCTCGCCTAGAGAATTCCATGGATATATAGCCCATGGGGTCGCAAAGAGTCAGACACAACTGAGTGACTTTCACTTTTCTTATTTTTTTGATATAGTTTCTTGTTCTCATGTTTTCTTTCTTTCATGTCCTCCACAGTCAGCACAATGTCATTTCAAGAAGCTACTGTTCTATTTTTCAGTTCCCCTTTCATTACCCAAATCGGGAGATTTTAAAAAAATAATAATTCAGCTATCTTACAGTTTGTTTAGGTCATATTTTACCTGTTATTTCTAGGTTTTTTAAGTGGAATGGCTTTCAATATTTCTCAATCATTTTTTATAATATTAAAAAACAAAAATTTTAACTGAATTTGAAATGTGTCTATCTGGATAAGTCATAGCTTTTAGGCTATTTATTTCTAAGGTAAGCAGTCATCTACTGGAATGGGAAAATTGTTCTTTCCTTTTATTGCTATCCAGTAAGTGCCAGATGAAAACAATTCTAAGATGCCTTGCTGCTATTGTTGTTCAGTTGCCAAGTCATGTCCGACTCTTTATGACCCTATGGACTGCAGCATGCCAGGTTCCCTGTCCTTTTCTATCTCCAGAAGTTTGCTCAAACTCATGTCCAATGAGTCAGTGATGCCATCCAACCATCTCATCCCCTGTTGCCCCGTTATCCTCCTACCTTCAATCTTTCCCAGCATCAGGGTCTTTTCCAGTCAGCTTTTCACATCAGGTGGCCAAAGTACTGGAGCTTCAGCATCAGTCCTTCAAATGAAATATTTAGGGTTGATTTCCTTTAGGATTGACTGGTTGGATCTCCTTGCAGTCCAAGGGACTCTCAAGAGTCTTCTTCAAGGCCACAGTTCAAAAGCATCAATTTTTTGGCACTCAGCTTTCTTTATAGTCCAGCTCTCACATCCACACATGATTACTGGAAAAACCATAGCTTTGACAATAGGGATCTTTGTCAACAAAGTAATGTCTTTGCTTTTTAATATTCTGTCTGAGTTTGTTGTAACTTTTCTTCCAAGGAGCGAGCATCTTTTAATGTCATGGCTGCAGTCTCCATCTGTAGTGATTTTGGAGCCCAGAAAATAAAATCTGTCACTATTTCCCCCTTCCCCCATCTACTTGCCATGAAGTGATGGGATCAGATGCCATGATCTTCCGTTTCTGAATGCTGAGTTTTAAGCCAGATTTTTCACTCTCTTCTTTCACCCTCATTAAGAGGCTCTTAAGTTTCTCTTTGCTTTCTGCCGTTAGAGTGGTATCATCTGCATATATGAGGTTTTTGATATTTCTCCCAGCTCTAGTCCTACTGCTTGGAGCAGACTCTATAAATTATCCCATCATAGCATATGAAAGCCACCATTTTATAAACTCAAAGGTTTCATTCTTTATCACCCAAAACAAAAGTGAAAAGGAAAAGAAAACATGTCTTTTTTTCTTTTTTTAACTAAGGAAAATTTTTATTTAAACTGTGCAATCAATCAGTATTTAGACAGCAGTTTCATAAACATTTTGGCATTTAAATTTTTATTCATTTTTGGCATGACCTGTAGGATAGTATATAAACTATCCTGGGGATAGGAAAAGTATACTAGGCAATATTTACTATGATGCTAGAAAAAGAAAACAAACCCACATTATTAAGCAAAATATGTTTTAAGAAGACATTAAAAAGGTACATTCAAAATCAAGGCAAACATTTGCTTTCTTCATGCAATGGAGTTCACAGAGCTGATCCCCTGAGTCAAGTATAAAATTAAAATAGCTCAGCTCTAGAGTCCATTAGCTAGTCTGCAAATGCTGCCCTTACAAGAAAATGGTATACAGAGTGAAAGGATCCAGAACACCCATGATATGAAACAATATAGCTGGCTCCCACACTTTCATTTAATTCACATCTTTGAAGAAAATAGAAAAAAAAATCACACAAACACAGACATAAAATATTGTCCAACAACAGCAACAGACAGACAAACTTAATATATGTCCTCTAGTCTACTGAGAGACTAAGGCAATGTGTGTGAATTAAGGCTTTGCAAATTTCTTTAACAGGCTCATGTTAAATCACTGGTAATCATTTTCATTTGCAAACAGAATAAAGAATGTGGTAAAACGGAGAAAAATGTTTTAGGTAAAAATTTTTAAGTATTTTTTTCTGTTATTGTTAAAGATAGTTCTGCAGAAAAACAAACTTCTGTAACATACATTTTAAAGATAAAATCTGCAAATTAGGACTATGTCTATATACCATGAACTACTTACAATATACAAATAAGTAAATCAGGAAAGGTGTTCAGAATCTCATGGATTATACTAAGAGTGATATTTTCTGGTTCAAGAAAGTTAGGGAAAATATTTCCTTTCTCTATAAAAAGATAATCATGTAATTCTTATCAACAAGCCTTAAAGGTTAACTTGAATAAACTAGAATTAGATGCCAGTATGTCTTACCCTACAATTTATTCCAAATAGTTTAAAGAAATTTGGAAATGTCCCATAATCTTGAAAAAGGAGATCTGTTAGAGAAGAATCCTAAAAATGCACTCTGTCCTTACCCATCTAACCCTCTGGGGATATTTGACTCTCTCCCTAAATCTTTAAAAGCCAAGATATCAAAAAATAAAAGATTGAAATTAGGGTAAGACGATTTCATGTTTAGTACTTTCAAAAGCACTGTAAATCCCCCCGTTCAGCATATAGATTTACCTACATTAAAGATGAGTGTTTAAATCCTTATCTACATCTTTTATCCCTCACTTTCTTCTGGTAGTTTTTTTGGTGAGTATATAGGAAATGAAAGCATTTTTAATTTTAGCAGAGGCAAATGTAATTGGAAAGGCTGCCAGGTAAAGAAAAAAAATCTATTAAGATATGTTTCATAGCTGAATAGAAATGACTTTAGGATTCTAATTATTTATATTTTTAAGTTTTCAAAGTACTACTGCTTCATTCTGCACAACAAAGTATGGAATAAAAAGAACAAAAAATGAGTTAAGGATTTTTTTCTTACCAATTTTCAAAATGGTCAAGGACTAGAATTTAGGTGTGCCAAAGACTATCATTATACTTGTTCTACTATATGATTCTCCTTCAACTTTGCTCCCTCCTATATTAATTAGGTTGAATTCAAATAACACCTATGCTCTTCAGATCTGGCAAAACAGGGATGCCTGGTTACAAGCTTGGCTTTTTCCAGTTAATAAATTTCTACTTAGATTTGGGGACAACAGGAAAATTACAAAAAATAAAATTCAATTCTGCAACACCTAGTCTAATAAAGAAGTGGTTGAATAGTTAAGGGCTCCAGAAACCATATCTCCCTTATTTAATGAAACTCTAGGCACAAGCATCAGCTTTCACACTCAGCTCTGACTAAGAGAAATTGAAGGTTTCAAAGGAGAAAAGAAGGGTGGTTAAGAGATGACAAAGAGTGAGTTACAGCCCCTCTAAATTCCTCCTGTGAATAAATGGATGTAACTAAGACAGACTTCTCTCTGTTGGTTGGCTATGACTATGGGGACAGGTTGTGTTGACAGAGTGGAAGGTACCATGAGCCTAGGTAATTAAATATCATGTCTTAGCTGAGATGATGTATCACAGTAGAAATACTGTGAATGCTGTAGTTGGACCAACTTGGGTTTGTGTCTTGGCTAAGCACCATACTAACTGTGATCTTTGGCAAGTTACACATTTTAAACCTACTTCCTGCTCTCTAAAATGGGGACACTATTTACTCTGTAGAATGCAGCAATATGCATGGCTGAAGCATGTGCGTGGCCCCGTCACATATGCTCAGTAAATGGCATATCCCTTTTTAAGGAGGAGAATCAGAAGTGGCTGAAAAATGACCAGCACTCTTAACCTTACTCATAATATCATCATGGGCTCTACCTCTTAATGTAGAAAGCTTTATCTTGTTTTTTGAAGAAATGCTAAAACTTAGGGTAGAATTATAAACTATCCTTTATATCTGAAAGAAGGCTTGATTGACATGACCCAGGAATCAGAACAAACTACAGTAGTGGAATCTAAAGCTTTCTAGGAAAAAGAACAATTGACATAAAAGAAGAATTACGAGAAGATAAAATTTCCCAGGAGTTGTACATGCTGATAAGGTTAAGTGGAGGCTCTAGCTGAGGCTCATGGAAAATCAAGAAGCTATATCAAATTGAAAACCAAACAGTGGCTTGTGAAGCTGAAGAAATAAGCCTGACTTAAAAGTCAGAAGGCGTGCATGTTGCAAAATGCTTTTAAAAGGAAATGAAGAATGAACTCGAGCATGGTTCTGTTCATGTATTTCGAATTCCTGTTTGAGGTCTTTCCCTCCACTCTACCCTAACAATCACTTAAGAGAAAAGGACAAAGCTCAACTATAATAAGAACAGGTTTCAAAAATTTCTGATGAAATTCCATAAAGTTAGAGCCAAATATTAGGAAACTTTCCTGTTAAACAGATGGAACTGATATGTTAATTCACAAAATACATATTCAAAAAGTTTAAAGTTGAATTGTTTTTGCAAGTGATTTAGAGAGAAAGCTTAATGTATACATTCAATAGGCGATAAGCCAAGGTTTTCATACCTTTGAAATTTTGAAGATCCCCAAGGGACACATGACTTCACACTTCCAATCTCTGTAATGCAATAGACATTTTATGGGGATCAGAGTTCTACAGAAATAATGTACCTGTTGTAAGCAAAATAATGGCCACCCACAGAAGGCCACGGTTAAATCCCAGGACTCTGAGTATGTATACATACAGGGCAAAAAAGACACTAAGCTTGTGATTAAGTTAAGAATTTTCAGATGAGGAGAGTACCCTGGTTTGTCCAAATGGGCCCAATCTCATCAAGTGAGTCCTTAACATCTGAGAGCCTTTGCTGGTTAGGGTCAGAAAAAGAGATATGTTAATGGAAGTGGGTCAGAGAGCTGCTATGTAGCTGACTTTGAAGACAGAGGGTGGGATCTACAACTTCTAAAAGCCAGAAAAGACAAGGAAATGAACTTTGATTTTATCCCATTGAGACCTGGGTCAGACTTCTGACCTGCAGAACTGTAAGATAATAAATCTGTGTTGCTGTAAGGCCTTCTTTGTGGTAATTTATTATAGCAGTAGTAAGAAAATAATACAGCATCTGTCTGGTAAAAATGCAAGACTGTCATGTTAATCTTAAACACCTTCAAAAGCTTACCAGGGGAAATCGCCTGAGAAGATTAAAGCCTGCAAACATACACATTGCATTAGCCCACAATCTTACATCCTGAGCATAAATCAGCTTCACACAATTCTATGTATGTGTCCTTCTAAACATCAATAAAATTTGCAATCAGACAACTGATTGTGTCTGGTGATCTCCAGAACCCTCTATTCTGTGCCCACAGAAATTATGACCATTAAACCAAAGCAGTTTTATCAGAGACCCACAAGGCAAACTGTCAGAAACAAAATCTACAAAATACATGTTTAGTCTTAAATCATGACTGTTTCAGTATAATGGAACTTTTTTTTACATTCACTATTAAAATTTTACATTCAATGAAACATAAATGTTTATGTGAATCATGACAGCCACTGCTAAGATGGAACCACATCTGGATATTCTTGCATTAAAAAAAGAGACTTTCAAATCCATCTTTTTGTGAGACTCAATTGTCTCCAAAGGTGTCTTCATGGACCTGAACAATGACCCTGAATCATCAACATGGGCAAGCACCATGTCCTTAACAAAGCCAAGACAAACCAATGCAAATCACTTTCATTGTTCCCAAGGTTGGCACCACTCTTGTTTGAAGCTAAAACAAATAAAAAGCACTTCCCTGAGGATCTAACTTCCCTGATGTGCCAAGGCTAATTTTTTTAAAGCCACTTAGTGGATAAAGTTGTGTCCTTACTTTTTAGCTAATCAAAATATAAAACTCTGTATTTCATGAACAAGATATTTGTTTTACCCATTGTTCCACTGAAGTTTGAAACAGCAAGCTCCCTTGCTGCAATTAAAATATGTCAATTTACGAACAACTTCAAAGAGCACATCTAAAGAACAGTCACCTGAAAATTGATATGATTCATTTCCTTGTTATATCCCATTGCTCCCCAGACATGAAAACATCCTTGTTATTAAATGACTGCCTCAAGCCTTCAGAGTAAACCAGGTAATGCTTTAAGCAGGAGGAAGGCTGCACAGGCTGATTCAGGGGTTGCCACCATGCTCCACAATGGAAGAGCCTGCTGATATTTCTGTTGACATCCCACACTCAAGGTGCTTAGGAAAGTATCACATCATTTGGCAAAACATCCTGTGGTTCAATCAGCAGATTCAATGGAAAGTCTGTATGCTGTTTGTTTACAGACTGGGTTCTGGAGGGACAAGTTTGGTTGACATAGAAACAAGAAACAACAGTTTCATGTACAACTAAATCCACCTATATGTGGAGGAAACCTTAAATTTATCTTTGGTTTTTTTAAAAACTTGCTGATAAAAAGCACATGAATTAAAACACTGATAAATACCAATATAATTGTATTGCTTTTAATTATGTAAACTTAGCCCTTTGATACCCTTTGCTACTAAAGCTAGAGTCTCTATCAGCCTCTAAATAAATTTATTTCAAATCTGCTCATCTTTATTTACTTACAGGCTAACCTATATACTTAAATGGTCTTTGGTATGAAAATACTGATGAGCAGTATCTTGTAATATTTGGCATAAAAATGACATGCGTGTATTAGTATTTATTGCAAATAAGTCTTTGGAAAAGAAAATAGTTACTATTTGCATATTAGCCCCTTCAGAGTGAAACACCATGAAGTAATACCACTGTGAAAGATGAATGAGAACCTTCACATTTCAGTTTCAATTTCATACTTAAGACTTCAAAGAAGCTAGCTTTGGCCAAGCAAGAAGCCTTTGGTGTACACTAAATATCTTATTCAATGATACTAAAATATTTGTCTTTGGTGAAAAGATTTTTCTCTCCAACAAGTAGTTTCAACAATTTCAAAATACTATAATACTGTATAGCTGAAGATTTACTTGCTGAAGAAAAAAATTACACTTGAAATTCTTTGGAACTATCTGCTGGTGAAGAACTTTTAAATGCTCTGGTAACAATAAGGTAGTTAAAATTACTAGTCTAATTAACTATAATGATCAATATAACCCCTATTATTATCTGGGTTAGTAACTACTTGTATAAGCTTCATACCTATAGATGTTTCTAGTTAATTCAATTTGGAGGAAAATCATAGTTGAATTTTCACTCTCTACTGAAACTTCTTTGGTAACAAGATTATTATGAAAAACTCTTATACAAGAACAAAATGAAAAAGTGAAAGAGTAAAAAACATATGGGTAAATAATTAGCAAATAGTTACAGCCTAAAAATCTACAATAACTATGGGCCTATTCATCAAAAGCAAAACAAAATACTTTCCTTAAGGACTTCAAATTATCAACTTTAGGCTTTTAAAATGATTCAAATGAATAGCCTCCTAGACAGGCTGGATGATGTTTCAACTTTATAGATTTTGTCTGCCTTTTAACAAAAGTTCAAAAAAATAAAATGAACCCACTGTACTCCTTCCTTTTAGATACTGATAAAAGTTGGCCCCACATACTTTCTACTTACAAGCCCACAAAGATATACCCTGTCAATCTGCCCATGCTTCCATGAGGCAGCTCAAAAGCAACAAAATGTTCCCTGAGTACAGGAAAAAAAAAAATAACACTAGAATAACTTTAAAAGGAGGTAGTATAAACAGGAGCTATACAGGCAGGAGCAGCATTTTTCCTTGCCTCAGATTGTTCACCTAAAGCTCTGCTTTTTTGTTTCACCATGAAGCCCATACTTAGATAACTAAATGGAGGACTGCGAATTTAGTTCAGAACTGCATTAACTGGCACTTAACGGTGGTCTGCGTCTGAGCACATCCAATTTGGCACAAAACTACAGACTGAAAAACAACCAAAAATGTTGTATCACCAGATACTGGGAAAGAAGATGACAGAGATGGGACTATTATCCAATAATAATTTTTTGTCTTTAGAACACCATTTAACATGATCTCATCCCCAGTCTATAAACAAAGGTTTCAAGGGGGATAAAGACTCCTTTGAAAAAGAGGCTCAAAAGTCATTTCCAGATAATTTGAATAAATATTTTTTAAAGGATAAGGGGATCCCCTCTCTACACCATGGGTTTAATTCTTCATCATCTCCCACTGCTGGGCACCTAATAGGTAACTGTCTTAAAACTGAGAGAAGGCCTATTCTGTGTGGCTAAGTAAACAGTTTATGGATTTCAAACCAGCAAGAGGATTAACTCACTACTGGAGTTAGCATTCCTCGTTCACAGCATCCACACTGAAGGAAGATTAAACAGAGTACCACATTCTCTTAAGGATTCAAGAAAATACAAACAAGTTGTAGAGCTCAGAATACTTATCCCTAAACAAAACCTGCATGAAAACAAACCCAAATGCTTTGATAAAACACTGTACATTAAAACAGTTATTGATGAAATCCAAGAAACTCTTAAGGCAACTTTTGGTACTTTTATCCTGAACAACTTCATGAATATTAAAAAAGTATAAGGCAAAGAACTTCGTAATATATAATGGAAGGCACTGTTACCGTGATAACCTCAAGTTCATTTTACTGTCTACTGTTGCATTTATCCTCATTATTAATATTTAATGAAACTTTTTTTTTTTACCCCTTTTGGGCTTCCCTGGTGGCTCAGATGGTAAAGAATCCACCTGCAATGCAGGCGACCTGCGTCACCAAGCTGGGATTTATAAAAAAGAAAACTGCAAACTCTTAACTTATTTTCTTTAAAAATCTGTTTTCTGCAAGGTGTTTTGAAACTAATTCTGGAAAGGTTGAGGATGCTTTACAAACTAAGACAGTGCAGACTTTGGCCAACCGTCAGGCAAAGGAACAGGGTGAAAAGGCACGGCTTCCAGGCAGGCTGAGGTGTGGGACATAGCAGGTAAAGAAAGCTCTCGAACTCTAATGCCCACAACACAGAAGCCCTTGATACAAGAGTGCTCCCTGTATGCTACTGAGCAGTTCTAGTCTCAGAGGAGATACACTTTTTTGTGCTGGTCATTCAGTAAAGTCAACAGCCCACTTTGTTCTTCTCAGTGGTTTCAGTCCTCACAGCTAGAGGTGTTAAATGATCCAAACCATGCAGAGGTCATAGTTTGTTGTTATTGTTGTTTTAACTCAGAGCTTCAGATAAACATTCTTACTCACCTACTTATATGACTCCTTGGATCACACACATGACACATACAGCAACTGAAAACAAAACGCTACTAGGAAGTATCATCGTTTATGTAGCTGAGATCAACTATCACAACGAATGAGGTAACAGCGTTGTCTTCTGAGTTTGCCCTCTGGCAAACTGAGGTAGATAGTCAGCAAAGGGGCTTTCAAAGGTCTTCCCTTTGCTCCAGTGATATATTTTATAATCTAGTCAAACACCTTGACTGTCTTTTCACATTGCTGACAATGAAACATTCAAAATACGTGAGCTTAAAGATTAAAAAAAAAAAAAAAGAAACATTCAAAAAAGGTGAGATACCCAATAAGATACCAAGAGTTTCACAAAAGGCTTTGGCTCCCTGTTCATTGTCCTTCGAACAGACTTAAAGGTGAGAATACCTGGCTGTGGCTGTCTAGATTGGAAAATCCTTTTTCTCAAAGCAAAGCCTGGCAGGGGCTGGCTGAGAAACTGAAGAGGAAGTTTGCTCAGCACCCAACCGCACTGCAGTCTCTTCACACTTTCTCACCGAGGGGCCCCCACCCAAATCGCTGCCGGAAAAGGAACTGGGGGCTAGGGGCGTGGTACTTATAACTGATGACAGGTGTATTTCATCATTGGACTCGTGGGAGAACCTTCCAGAATCCCCAGTTTCGTGGCTGCCTTCACTGTTGGCTGAATGCTCAGTATCAGCTGCGACACCAAAGGGTCTTGGGAAGCTGGCTGCCTGACCTGGGGAGCTGGGGGAGTCTTCGTCGCTGATGAGTATGGTAGTGCCTGGTTGGTAAAGGCAGACGGCTTGGGTAAATCTTCTTTGAGGCTAGGTAAAAATATATAGAACACCATCAGTGATAACAGAGTGCTCTGAAAAATAATAAGTCTGGTTTTACATATTTCATATATCCTGAGATAGCAAATCAATGGAGTATGTGGGTGAAAGGTTCATCATCACGAAGGAACTGTCGATGGTTCTCCAAGCAGTGGGAACACATCAGAATTACCAGGGCAAGTAAAGTATCAGAAAGCTTCTTCAGTGATTTCAATTCAGGCTCCTGCCTCATCCCTTCCTCCATTATCCCCCAGCCCCCACTGAAAACCACAGCTCTGATTACTATTCCAACTGTCATGTCAATTATCAATCCCCATGGCTTTCCACAAAGTCATGCCCCAAATTAATAGAATCATATCCAGAAAGAATACCGAAGTTAAAAAAAAACACTCATTTACATTTTCCTCTTTTTAAAATTATCATCTCACACACCATGAGTATTGAAAGAGTTTTCCCATTTAGGGGAGTTACCTGCTCAGCTTTTATCTTCTTAGCATCTTGGAAAAAGAGCCATTTTTTCTTAGGGGTGTTTTTAATTATAGGACCATAGCTATTAATTATCAGGTCAGTTCCTCCCTGTAGATACAAAAGAGGAAAATTTCAGTTTATTACAAGTACACAAAATTTTTAAATGTTAAAGGAAAATTTTGATCACAGACATGATTATTTCTTCTTTTACAGGGCACACAACAAATATGAGGTATTTGGTAGTGATAAAAAAAAGACAGAATAGGTTTATTCCTAAGATAGAGATGATGAAATATTTGGAGTGAAGTGTAATAATCTCAAAATTTAATTTCAAATGACAGACCAAACAAAGATATATAGCAAGAGATACAGAACTAAGAAAAGATACTGACAATTATTTGTGCATTTATTATTTTTCAAATTTTCCACATGACTGAAAAATTTTAAAAGGACTTAGGCAGATAAACATGGACCCACAGGGCTCCCCTGGTGGTTCAGTGACTAAGAATCCGCCTTCCAGTGCAGGGGACACAGGTTTGATCCCTGGTCTGGGAAGATCCCACACGCTGCAGAGCAACTACTGAGCCTGTGCTCTACAGCCTGCGAGTCACAACTCCCGAAGCCTGTGAGCCTTGAGCCTATGCTCTGCAACAAGAAAAGACAGCACAATGAGAAGCCCGCACACCACAGCCAGAGAGCAGCCCCTGCTTGCTACAACTAGAGGAAGTCTGCATGCAGCAATGGAGACCCAGAGCAGTCAAAAATAATCAGGTTTTTAAAATGCTATAATATTTTTTTAAAAAATGAACTTGCATACTCTCAACAAAATGATGATAGACAGGGGATCAACTCTTGGGCTAATAATCCAAGGGAAGTCAGAAACCTGGCCTCTAAACTGACCTCTGCTTCACTCAGGCCCCCAACTGTGCTCTGCCTCCTTCACTTTAGATTCTCTCTCTTTCCCATGTCTTCCTACACTTTTCACTTCTCCTCAGTTCTTTCTCATGTCTAGTTCCAAGTTAATAATAGCAGAACAATAGTGTATTTTAGTAGTTTTGTGCTTATTTAAAAGTTTTAGGTTCTGATGTTCTAGATTAGTTTGAAATAAGTTAAATGGCTTACGTTTGTATCAGAAAATAAAAGCTAAATTAAGTTGTGAGAAAACAGAAATAGCAAAAACCAATTCACTAATATTTACCCATTGTATGTATCATATATAGCACTGTGATAGCTAGATACATGTAAACTGCATTTGTTAAATTTAATTGTATAAAATTTAACATTGAAACTTTCCAAAATTCTGTTATATTTTTTATATTCTAAATTTGGGGGAAGGATTGGATAAGAAGAATGTATAACAGGATTTGGCAAACTTTTTCCATAAAAGGGCAGATAGTAAATGTCTTAGGTTTTGCAGAACACACACGGCCTCTGCTTCATTTTCTCTTCCTCCTTTTTTGTCATCCCCAAACTATCCTTTACAAATGTAGAAATTATACTTAGCTCAGGATGGCCATACAAAAATAGGCCATGGACTGGCTTGACCTGGGTTACAGTTTGCAGATACTTTATTTATAACATGCTGGTTATGAGAACTATTTAATAATGCACAATATCTAATGCTGCAATGTGACTAAAAATAATTTTCAGTTGGTGTTCATAATGCTTATCACTATACCACTACTACCCGCAGTGGAAAGGACATGAAATGACTTCCTCCAATGACATTTATTTACTGTATCCAACTTCCTAAGGCCATGAAGAGAAGAATCTTGAAACACATATTCAGATAATCCATATTTTTTAAAATGTAATTTACATCTGGAATATTCTGATGCTCCATTTAGTTGTAAAATCAAACAAACTAAAGTTAGAATGGATTAATAATAAATGTTCCATCCAGTATATCCAGAACAATCCAAATTATAGTAAATATGGACTGGTAACCTTGATGCCCTTATTTATGACATCTCAGCTTGATACGATCCAAACTAACTGAATTTAGGCTACTTGCTCATTTTTTATTTATCTTTTCCATCTTTTATTCTTTTATCTACCCTATCTTCTCCCCAAATATTGTATGCAAGGAAGAATTTGAGTGAAATGGTTTCACATTTCATTATGTGGACTATGGACATAATATAGTTAACATATGATTGTTAAGATTTTACACATAAAGAGAAGATGAATGGTGGGAAGGATTACACAGCACAACAGCCTGTCAGCTCAGAGTACCTTGGCATCAATGAAGCTATTTGGCATGATCATTGGCATCAAAGACTCTTCATTTTCTATGGCTCCTTCCAGGTTCTTCCCTACTTCGTTTCCACTGGCTCGGGAGGCACTGCTACGAGGCAACTGCTGAGTTCCATTCTGGGCTGTCTTGGAGGCAGTTGATTTCCTGAAATAATGCATGAAAAGGAAATCTTCTAAGGCCACAAGAAGAGAAAGGCAAATGTACCAAACTTGGTGAAATCTGGGACATTCACAACTTTGCAAACAATGTAGTTCTTTAGTGCTTACTTATCAAATATCCTTAGAAATTATTAGATTTTAACTCCAACTCACTGATGGAAACTTCTCTGATGGAAGAAAGCTTTTTATTGTTTTTTGGCCCCAAAGTCTGTTTATAGAAAATTACTTTTTACAGATACTTAGTAAAAACCTTAGTATTTATTTACAAAGTACTATTAATTATTGTTGCTTATTTATAATTTATGTAGAAATTATAATTTTAAAAAGCTACATGTTCTCCTTCAGGTCTGCAGATTTTCACACTAACAGAACAATTAATGATGACAAATTTATAGCAGCACTTCTGCAGGATCCAGGCATCACTAAAACAATGTCCAGAAAGATTTCATTAAAAAGTTCTTGGGAAACAAGAAACTTGAACAGTAAAATGAAACGCACTTGTGCATAGTGTGTTTCTATGCACAAGTACCAAAAACATATAGAATAAACTCTGAAAAACCTCAAATAACAGAGAAGCTAGTGATGGAGATTATCTAAAAATGATGTGTATTTAACTTCAGTTTTTTTTTAATTTAATGGAGAACTTTAAGAAAATAAATGAAGGCAAAAGTCAAAATATAAAAGTTTGGAAACAGACAAATTCCCTGAATGCTGAGAAGTTAGCTGAAGTCAAAATCACAGATAAAACTGCCTGACAAAGAGTTTATAGAGAACTAGTCCCCAGCTATTACATTTCTTTTAATCCGTGTCTGGAGAATCCCAACCATGTGTCCTGTGGTTGTGAGGGCAGAGCTCTCAAGTGACTCAGACATTTCAGGCTACTTAAATATGAAAATAGTGCAGGCAGTAAGGAATTCTCCAATTAGGAGATATAACAGATTAAGCATGTCATTAAAAAAAAAAGCCAAAGGATATACTTTATGTTTCCTAAAATACAAGAAAATGAAGAAACTAAGTCCTCATTTAAGAATATTTGGTTGGCACATCAATTTTTTTCAATGCTGAGAGAATAATCTTCCAAAGTAAGCACATCTCTATAGCTGCAAGAACTCAAGTAATAAAACATTCATTTTTAAGTGAGAAAAATCCCAGTTCCTCTAAAAGGCACTTGATTTTGTTTCTGTGGCTACTGTAATTTAAATGTTAATCACCTCAACATCTCTAGCAATGAAAACACACCTGGCTTTACTTCGGTAAATCAAGATGAGACCACAGATGAGGATGCAAGTCAAGGCTATGCCAACACCTACAGCAATGCCGGTCATTGATTTTTGGTCCAGATGGTAATAGCCTGAATAAACTAGAAGGGGAAATACATGTATCAGCATCAATCAAAAATTAAATGATCCCATATGTCTTAACTCTCAGATACTACCTTTTCAATAATTTGTCTTCCTCTCATAGGAAAAATTTTGACAGTATCCGTGTCTAAGCAAAAAAGATGTATTACTCTTTTATCAGGGAACTTAAAACTGGCTTATCTTCTCATACTGAAGATTCTAAATATGAGTTCTAGATATTATATCAAATATGGACATCAGTTCATAACTTATAATGCTAAAAGGCACAACGCAAAGATGTTCACTGATGGGCCAAAGATACCTTTCATGTCATATGACCTTAAAAGCAGATCTGTATATTGAAGATAAGTTTTCATTATGTATTTTCATATAGCAGGGCTTCTCAAACTTTAATGTGCATAATAGTCACTAAAGGATATGTTAAAATGCAGATTCTGATTCACAAGGTCTGGGGTAGAGCCCATATGCAATTCTGCATGTCTGATAAGTTCCTGGGAGATAGTCACACTGCTGGTCCCTAGACACTTTTTGACTAGCAAGGTATCTGAGAAGCACAGATGAGCTTTGCCCTTGGCTTTCCCTGATGATACGGTAGCTACTATGGCTACCTCCTTCCTGAGCTTAAATCTGAATGCCCTGCCTTTCTCCCTCCTCCCCAGTGTCCCCTTCAAGACATACACAGTACTGAATGGCTATCCTCCGAGGAACTAAGGGCCCTTAATCCTGCCCGGTTCAGCTGGCATTTCCTAAATTAAAGCTGTCCCTGCCACACCCCGCAACACCACACAGGCCCACCTCCCCAGGGAGGAGGAAAAGGAAGCATCTAGTCCTGTGTCACAGGGGGCCCTAGTTTCCTTCAAAACAGGACAATGACTGGAGTGACAATGGCTCCTTACAGATATTTTTTCCAACTGTTTTCTGGAGAAGAACAACTTTCTCTCTGGAAAGGTTGTTTGTTGTTGGTTTCTGTGTGTGTGTGTGGTAAAAACTCTTAATGAAAACCATGCTCTCCTTAGCTTGAACACCACAACCACCACTGATGTTTATTTCCATGGACCTCCCTGGACGCCTACTCCCATCAGTTCACGGGTGGTGCGGCTCATCTGTCTTGGTGGGTGCACAGCTGGAAGAAGTTACTGGGACACAGTGATCTGAAAACTGTGGGTAATTCCAAGGTAAGTGTGTCTCTGTGTAGGAGTGCAGACAAGAACCATGCAGCTTCACAGCATGTGAACCTCACAAGCAACAATTCAAGGAGCTGAGTGTGGGATTAGGGACAAGGGCAAGGTAGGAGCAGAAATAAAGCACAGGGGAGCTGGAAAAAACCATGGATATTTTCTTTTCTTTAGGAAAATCAGTGATTATGGCAGCATACAGACCTTTGGCATCAGCAGAATCTAAACGCTTGGGCCTCTGATTTGACTCAGGAGTTTCCTTTGGAAGAACTGCCAGCTCCACAGAATTTGAAAAGGGTCCTTCTCCTACCTCATTGGATGCAGATATCTTGACAATGTATATATTTCCTGCCACCAGGTTTTCCAGCAGAGCCATGGTTATTGCTCCTATAAATACATCAATTACAAATTAAATAAACTTTATCTTTTATTCACTCTTTCACACATTCATGATCCTTTATTTTTAAAGTATTTTTCTGATTATCAAAGCACCACATTTATTGTAGAACACTTGTAAAATAAAAATACATATAAATAACACAACAATCTCCCATTGTTAACATTTTGGTGTATTTGTGTGTGTGTGTGAGGACATATCTACTACACATATTTTTATATCCTATTTGGTATTGAAGGATATCTTCTCTGATGGCATGACTGCCAAGAAGGATTCCTATCTGGGCACTCCTATTTCTTGAGGGGTCTTTCTGCTCTTGTCCTGCCATGGCATTTAAGTATTTTCTTACAAAGGGGCTCTCGCCTTAGGAACTAGCCCTCATGTTAAGAAAGCAGATATAAGAGAAATTCAGCCAGGAGCTATTCCTGCACTGCATTGGTGGGTGGATATTCACAGGGAAACCTAGCTTCCTTATGGTGCTTTCTTCTCATTTTTGGTGAAGCAGGGCACCCTTGCAATAGTTTCCGAGAGCTTACTACTGCTGGTAGTCCTCCCTCACCACCAGCTCAGAGCTGGCTCCTCTAGTGCACTTGCTACGGTAGTATATTTCATAATGCAAGTGAGATGCGGGTGATCTTAGAGCTGAGGTCATGATTCGGAGGCTGCCTCTGCAGGTCACATGGAGGGAGGCAGCTGTACCGAGCGGCAATTTGAGGAGCTAAAGGTGGTTTGTTTTCCTGTGCTCTGGTTTCAACTTGGCCTGGAGAGAGTGTGAGCTACTTGAGCACACAACTGTTGAATAAACAAACCAACCTCTATTTAGAATCAGGAAGAGTCTTTCCACTGTCACCAATTCTTACTTAGGCAGGTGAATTAAAAAGCAGCAATGTTTGGGACATGTTACAATTAGTTAGAAGGAAGAAAATTTCAATTTCTTCACAAATAGACATATAAATAAATTGCTTCCAATTTCATATCATACATTTAATTTTAGAGAGTGTTTGGCAAAATCAATCACTAAGTGAAATTAAAATTCACTTAATTTAAACACTGCAAGTGGATGAGCTGTGTGTGTATGTGTGTACACAGGTTCCCCTTTCTTCCACACAAAGTCTTCCTTATAAGCACAGTCAAGCCCAAGTACTAAAGTAATCTGCTTGTCCCTGTATTCTTTCAGCAAACAGTCTCAATTCTAGTTGGCATGATTATCTCAATCTCTAGCCTTTTATATGCATCTGAATCTTTAACTCGACTAGGAGCTTCACAAACCAGATAGTGTAATGGGCTCAGCATTGCATCAATGTTGATCAAATCCTGGCATGTTACCAAGTAATTTGCAACTTGGGACATGTCACTAAACTATACTTTCCTCATGGGGGCAATAATTCCCACCTCATATAATTACTATAAGGATTAAATAAACTACCATGGACAAGCGTCTGACACAAGTGTATATGATCAATGAAAGTAAGTCTTTTTCCTCACCTCTGATCTTCCCTCTTTCCTTTCTGGAAGACAGAAAATTTTTCTCACATTTGCATTTTAACCTTCACAGCTGAAGGTGGCTAGCATGATGCTTTATACACGATAATTCTCAGTAAATACCAATTGAACTTATATTAGAATATGAGCCATTTGTTATTAAAGGAATGTTCATTTAAAACATAAAAGCAAAGGGTAAGATTTTGTGGATGAAAAAAAGCCCCAGAATGCAATCTCATACCTTTCTCTCTTCGGTCAACACTGTTTTTTTTCAATTCCAGAGTCTTAACATCATCTCCATACTGATGACTTTTAAGTTACATCCCTAGTCCATACCCCTCCTATGAACTTAACCCTCCCTGCTTACCCAACCTTTCTTACATCTAAGAGGCATCTCCAATGTACTATGTTCAAAACTAAACTGGTGATTTCCCCCATCAATTTTGCTACTCTTTTTTTTTTTCCTTACACACCACGCCAACCTGTGGCAAATCAAGGAGACCATTCTTTCAAATTATGTTCTAATAGCTTCTTACTACCTTCCTTATTATCACTGTGAACTTGTCTGACAGTGCAGGAGACATAAAAGACATGAGTTCGATCCCTGGGTTGGGAAGATCCCCTGGAGGCGGGCATGACAACCTACTCCAGTATTCTTGCCTGGAGAATCCCATGGAGAGAGGAGCCTGGCAGGCTACAGTCCATAGGGTTGCAAAGAGTTGGACATGACTGAAGCAACTTAGCACACAGACCCCCAATAACGCTCACATGGACACCTGCATACTAAATGGTCTCCCAATTTCTACTCTTACCCCTCTAGAGTCAGTTTTTCAGATGGGCTGTTAGAAGGGTAACAAAGAAATCCTTTCAAAATGTCAATCATACTAAGGTCTTCCATCCCTCTTAGAAGTCTATGGTCCACAAAGTCCGGCCTATAAGATCTTCTCTTGGCTATCTCCCCATCTCATTTCCCACTTCCTATGCTTCCCTTCATTCTAGCCTCCCTGGCCTCCTTGCTATTCCTCTAAAATGTCAAACACACGTCTATCTCAGAGTCTCTGCCCTTCCCCCAGATATCCATATGGTTCTGCTCAGATGCCATTTCTTTCAAAAGAACTTAGCTCACCGACTCCACCGCTTTGTTCTTTCCTCTACTGTAGCTTTCTTCATAGCACTTATAACACTACCTGAACATATCTGTTTGTTATCTGACATGTAAGCTCTAGCGAGAAAGGGACATTGTTCTGTTTATTGTGGTACTGCCAGTGCCTAGAAGAGAGTCTGACACACAGCAATCCCTCAATATTTAACAAATCAATAGGTTCTTACTATCAGTAATCCAATTTATGTGGTAAACATTAAGTTAGATGTACTCCTTATACTTAAGGAAAGGAATTCTTCTTAATAGGAAATATTGCATAATGTTTCTCAAACTTATTTAGTTATGGAACTTTTTTTTTGGAAACAAGGTATCTTTATCATCTTGGGAAACTAATCTATAAAGAAGGTGCTGTAGTAGATAATAGAGAATAATTTCTTACAGTGCCTTGTAATTTTAAAATAATTGAGTACTTTGTGCTATTCTACTGCATATCAGGAAGGTAAAGGCTATCATTTCTGACCCACTTTAAATTATACACAAGCATACTTTCATATTGCATTTTTTCTAAACCATTTTCAGTTCAGTTCAGTCACTCAGTCGTGTCCGACTCTGCAGCCCCATGAACCACAGCATGCCAGGCCTCCCTGTCCATCACCAATTCCGAGTCCACCCAAACCCATACCCATTAAGTTGGTGATGCCATCCAACCATCTCATCCTCTGTTGTCCCCTTCTCCTCCTGCCCTCAATCTTTCCCAGCATCAGAGTCTTTTCAAATAAGTCAGCTCTTTGCATCACGTGGCCAAAGTATTACAGTTCAGCTTCAACATCAGTCCTTCCAATGAATATTCAGACTGATTTCCATTAGGATGGACTGGTTGGATCTCCTTGCAGTCCAAGGGACTCTCAAGAGTCTTCTCCAACACCACAGTTCAAAAGCATCAATTCTTCTGCGCTCAGCTTTCTTTATAGTCCAACTCTCACATCCATACATGACCACTGGAAAAACCATAGCCTTGACTAGACAGACCTTTGTTGACAAAGTAATGTCTCTGCTTTTCAATATGCTGTCTAGGTTGGTCATAACTTTCCTTCCAAGGAGTAAGTGTCTTAATCTCATGGCTGCAATCACCATCTGCAGTGATTTTGGAGCCCAGAAAAATAAAGTCATTTTACCATGTTTCATTTTAGCCACAAATATATGGTCACCAGGAACATTTTTGAAATGTTTGACTAATGAAAAACTTGTTCTACTTGGTAATAAATATGTGAATTACACATAAACATGTAAAAACATGTACGATTAATAGGTATATATGAAAGAGATACTGGTATTCTTCCCTGTTCCCGCCATATTTTTCTACACCATTACCTTTTCCCAAAGTTGCCATAATTAGGTACTAGACTACTTTACTTTCTTTTTCTGTAAATGCCATGTTATATTCTTTGCTTTTTGTTTAGAAGTGGGTAACTCAAACTCTTTGTATTTTTCTCTCTGAAAAAAAAAATCTCAATCACATTTTATTTATATTGTTTTTTTATTCACTACAAATTACTAGCATTAGCTATGAAAAAGGTTCCCTACATTTAACAAAAAAGTTTTTCACTGATAATGTTTCTTAAAATTACAGAAGCAGCATAATGGCAAAAAATGGATTCCCTTTTCTCCATGTACTATTATATAGTTAGAAGAAGTAAAACCCTCCAATCACAATCCATTGATGGCTACTGGGCCATCAGTGAGGCAAAAATACTGCTTCTGAACCTTGTCTGAAACTGAGAAATGAATGCAATAAAAAATACCAAAACAAAATATTGTTTCTTTTCAGGTAGGTACACACAAAAAGGTAAAGGAAGTATGTGCTCATGAGATTAAAATTCTTCTATTAGTACTTACAAACAACACTCATTACATCAAATTAGTCACTTGGACAAATGTTGTATAAAGAGATCATTTTGGAATTAATTTATGAAAACTGAATTATGTATTTTAAGAATATGGTAGCCAGCTGTAGGATGAAGAGTCCTGCACAAATTATGCCTCCATCACTCCATACCTGTGGGCAGTCTCTACCCACACTAAGCTAAGTATGGGCTTGCCTGCCAGTGGGATGTTAGCACATGTGAATCAGGCAGAGGTCTGCAAAGCTTTGTATGTGGAGCATCCTACTCCCTCTCTCCTTGATTTTGGAAATCTCTTCATGTTTTTTATGCTACCCACTCTCTGTTGAAACTCTTGAGATAGTTAGAGCCTCATGAGTGACCTCAGGAGAGACCAACACAAGAACTGCCCGGCTGATCTGAACTGCTGACTCCCAGAGTGTGAGAAAATAAAATGGGTGAATTTTAGAGTGGTGTGCTATTTAGCAATAGATAATGGATAAAATACAAAACTGTATTGCTAGCAGGTACTTATTACTTTCCAGGCTGTTCAGTAACTAGGAAATCATTACTTATTGGGGCATGTGCTTAGTGAAAAATATGAATATACAACTACTAGCTACAGTTACTATTTATATATTTTATAGTTACAAAAAGTGTTATATATTAATTAATCCACATAAGTGATCTTAAAGTATATACTCTTAATTGGGTAAATATTCCCCTTAAAAGGTAAAATGTGTGTGGAAGTACTTGGCACTGTAAAGTATTAAGATGGCCAACAAATTTCCTTCTCAAAATCCTTCTTAAGCTTTTAATTGCTAGGGAAACTGTTCTTTTCCTAGCATGCATGTCTGAATTAAGAAAGTACCAAAATCAACTATGAGTGAGTGAAAGTCGCTCAGTCTTGTTCAATTCTTTGTGACTCCATGGATACACAGTCCATGGGATTCTCCAGGCCAGGATACTGGAGTGGGTAGCTGTTCCTTTCTCTAGGGGATGTTCCCAACCCAGGGATCAAACCCAAGTCTCCCGCATTGCAGGCAGATTCTTTACCAGCTGAGCTATATTTTAATTAAAAAATTTTAAAGTATCAAAATTATGAAATTATAATATTTATGTGATGACCCATCTAAAAACTGCACGTGGGACTTGTCCAAATGAAAAAATTTAAAAAGGACATACTCTAACAGCATGAAATAAGAATACTGAGTTCTAGAATTCATTTTTTTCTCAGGCAAAATACAGTTGGTATTGAAAAATTCAAATTCAGTGTTCCTAAGCCTTAATCAACTTTTCCCTGTACTGAAGTAGACACTGTCTGATATTCATATGGGTCAATTTATTTGCATGTGGACCATTTTAGTAGTTGTACAAAGGTCTTCTCTATTAAACCACGTCTTCTACCATTGTTTGCTACCCTAGTGCAAGATACACAACCACAGGAAAATACAGTATTTATCTGTAACAATTCTTTCTTTCTTACCTTCTCTCTCCCTCCTTAGCTACCATGTCCTGTTAATTTTACCTCCTCAGTGTCTTTCAACCTCTCCTCCTTTCCATCTCAATCCTCACCACCCTAATCCAGGCTTCTCTCTTTCCTGGACCACAACAATCATTTTCTAGTCTGCTTGCATTAGTCTTACCCCTATTTCTCCTCTACCAAACCTCTTCCTATTCACAATACTCAGAGTGAGCTTTCTGAAGCATGAATTGTGCTCATGCTTAAAGTATGTCAATGGCTTCCCAATGTCCCTGGGTAAAAAACAAAATCCTTAGTCATTTGTTACTTCATAAATATAAATTCAAAATGAACTTGAGATCCCTCTTTCCCTTTGTTTCCTTATCATTAATAGTCTTACTTCTCATGCCCTTTGGTAAATTCTGGTCATACTTACCTTCTCGATGGAGGACCTGCCACTCCCCTGCAATCCAGGCCTTCCTGGATGCATACAAGATAGTATAGCGCGTCACAACTGTCTCTGGCCCATCAGGAGGTCTCCATGAAACCAGAGCAGTGTCATCCTCTATCAACGTCACTTTCACTCCAACTGGTGGGCCTGCTGGTGCTGTGTGCACATACAGAAAATATTGTATTATTAGGAGAGAATTGTCACTAAGTAACTCAAATGCCTGGATAGGTACAGATGAGAGTTAGAAACACTAGCAGCTGCTATAAAAACATCTCAAAATCACAGCTTGCACAGACCATTAGAGATACATAAAAATATGATTTTTCTCTTCTTTACCACAAGGCTATTTTTATTATGTTTAAAGCATTAAAAAGAAGATAAAGGTGTGTGTGGGGGGGTAGATTCCCAGATGAGGAACTGCTGAGTCAAAAGTTGTCAGCATTTTTAGGGCTCTTCATACTGTTTTGCCACACTGACAATTAGAAAGGTTTACAGTTCCACCAGTGTACCACATTATTTACCCTTTTAGGTAGTGAAACTAGACTACACTTATTACTAAAATACATATAATGTATACTTAACCTGATCTAGGAAGTCACTCATGAAAATACTTCTGAGATTGAAATATTCAATTATTCTCCAAATGCTGTGAATCAGTCAGTTTATAGAACAGACTTTAGACTAACACTATCCACAACAGGTAGGGAAGTCTTGGGATTTCAGCTGATCCCATGTTCACTATGAGCTAAAGGTGTGAAGAGCTGGATTTGGGCACCATGTCACATATGGAATATTGTCAAAACCATAGCAAAACAGCCCAATGCTTACTTAAATAAATACCTGCTGTTTTCTCTCAACATCATTAAAAAAAGAGCTGCAATGGTTCTTAGAGATCATCTACACATTCACCCTCATTCTAGAGAAAAGGAAAATCATGGAGAGATACATCATGTTCTTGGATTGGAAGAATCAATATTGTGAAAATGATAATAGTACCCAAAGCAATATTTCAATATTGTGAAAATGATAATAGTACCCAAAGCAATCTACAGATTCAATATAATCCCTATTAAATTATCAATGGATTTTTCAAAGAATTAGAGCAAAAATTTTTACAATTTGTATGGAAACAAAAGATTCCAAACAGTGAAAGCAATCTTGAGAAAGAAAAACAGAACTGGAGGAATCAGGCTCCCTGACTTCAGACTATACTACAAAGCTACAGTAATCAAGACAGTATTGTACTGATACAAAGATAGAAGTATAGATTAGTGAAACAGGATAGACAACCTGGAAATAAATCCATGCACCAATGGTCAATTAATTTATGACAAAGGAAGCAAGACTACAAAATCTTGGAAAGATAGTCTCTTCAATGAATGGTGCTGGGAAAAACTGGACAGCTACATGTAAAAAATGAAATTAGATCATTCTTTAACACCATACACAAAAATACACTCAAAATTAATTAAAGACGGAAATGTGAGACCAGACACTATAAAACTCTTAGAGGAAAACATATGCAGAACAGTCTCTGACATAAATCACAGCAGTATGCTTTTCAATGTGTCTCCCAGCATAATGGAAATAAATACAAAAATAAACAAATGGGACCTACTTAAACTCAAAAGTTTTTGCATAGCAAAGGAAACAATAAATAAACCAAAACACAGCCCACAGACTGGGAGAAAATATTTGCAAATAATGTGACTGACAAGGGATTAGTTTCCAAAGTTTATAAACAGCTCATGATGCTTAACATAATCAAAACAAACAACCTGATTAAAGAATAGGCAGAAGACGTAAATAAACATCTCTCCAAAGACGACACATAGGTGGCCAAGAAGTACATGAAAAGATGTTCAACAGTGCTAATTATTAGAGAAATGCAAATCAAAACTACAATGATATATCATCTCCCACCAGTCAGAATGGTGGGAGAAAAATCCACAGACAATAAATGCTGGAGGGGCTATGGAGAAAAGGGAACATTTCTGTGCTGTTGCTGGGGATGTAAATTGGTACAGCCACTATATAGAACAGTATAAAGGTTCCTTAAAAAACTAATAACAGAGCTACCATATGACCCTGCAATCCCACTCCTGGGCATATGCCCAGAGGAAAACATGATCTGAAAGGATACATGCACCCCAATGTTCACTGTAGTACTGTTTACAATAGTCAAGACATGGAAGCAACCTAAACGTGTGCTGACAGAGGAATGGATAAAGAAGACGTGGTACATGGATACAATGGAATATTACTCAGCCATTAAAAAGAATGAAATAATGCCATTTGCAGCAACATGGATGGACCTAGAGAGGGTCATACTGAGTGAAGTCAGTCAGACAGAGAAGGAGAACTATCCTATAATATCCCTTACATGTGGAATCTAAAAAGAAATGATACAAATGAACTTACTTACAGAACTGAAAGAGACTCACAGGCTTAGAGAATGAACTTGTGGTTGCTGGGGGGGAAGGATGGGAAAATTAGGATAGGAAAATTAGGGAGTTTGGGTTATTTACACTGCTATAGTTAAATTGGATAACCAACAAGGACCTACTGTATAGCACATGGAACTCTGCTCAACATTATGTGGCAGCCTAAATGGGAGGGGAGTTTGGAGGGGAATGGATATATGTATATGTATGGTCGAATCCCTTTTCTGTTCACCTGAAACTATCACAACATTGTTTGCAAATCAGCTATACCCCGATACAAACTAAAAAGTTAAAATTAAAAAAAAAAAGAGTATAGTACTGGCACAAAAACAGAAATACAGATCAATGGAATAGGATAGAAAGTCGAGAGATAAACCCATGCACCTATGTTTACCTAGTCTATGACAAAGGAGGCAAGTATATACAATGGAGAAAAGGCAGTCTCTTCAATAAGTGGTGCTGGGAAAACTGAACAGGTACATGTAAAAGAATGAAATTAGAACCCTCCCTAACACTATACACAAAAATAAATTAAAAGTGGATTGAAGACCTAAATGTGTGGCCAGACTCTATAAAACTCTTGGGAGAAAAGATAGACAGGGACTTCCCTGGTGGTTCAGTGACTAAGACTCTATGCCCCCAATGCAGGGGGCCTGGGTTCGATCCCCGGTGGGGAAAACTGGATCCCGCATGCCACAACTAAGATCCCAGCACAGCCTAATAAATAGATAAAAATAGTATTAAGAAAACATAGGTAGAACACTGACATAAATTGCAGCAAGATCTCTTTTGACCCACTTCTTAAGAGTAACAAAAATAAAAACAAAAATAAACAAATGGGACCTAATTAAACTTAAAAGCTTTTCCACAACAAAGGAAATCATAAGATGAAAAGACAACTCAGAATGACAGAAAATATTTGCTAATGAAGGAACTGACAAGAGATTAACCTCCAAAATATATAAACAGCTCATGCAACTCAATATCAAACAGACAACCCAATCAAAAAATGAGCAAAGACCTACACAGACATTTCTCCAAAGAAGATATACAGATGGCCAACAAACACGTGAAAAGATGCTCAACATTACTGATTATTAGAGAAATGCAAGTCAAAGCTACAATGAGGTATCATTTTACACCCGTCAGAATGGCCATGATCAAAAAGTCTACAAACAATAAATGCTGGAGAGGGTATGGAGAAAAGGGAACCCTCTTACACTGTTGGTAGTAAATGTAAGCAATACAGCCACTATGGAGAACGGTATGGCGGTTCCTTAAAAAAACTAAAAACAGAACTATCAGATGACCCAGTAATCTCACCCTTGGGCTTATACTCAGAGAAAATCATAATTCAAAAAAATATACGCACCCCAATGTTCACTGTAACACTACCTACATAGCCAGGACATGGAAGCAGTCTAAATGAAGAATGGTACATATATACAATGTGGTACATATATACAATGGAAAATTACTCAGAGATAAAGAGGCATGAAATTGTGCCATTTGCAGAGATGTGGATGAACCTAAATACTGTCATACAGTGTGAAGTAAATCAGAAAAACAAATATCATATAACATTGCTTACATGTGAAATCTAGAAAAAGAATACAGATAAACTTGTTTGCAAAGCAGCAATAAAGACAAAGATGTAGAGAACAAATGTACGGATACCAAGCAGCAAGAGGGGGTAGGATAAATCAGGAGACCGGGACTGACATATATACGCTAACTATGTATAAGATAGAGATAACTAATGAGATTCTACTGTGTAGCACAGGGAACTCTACTCAATGCTCTGTGGCAAACTAAATGGGAAGAAAATCCAAAGAGGGCATATATGTATATGTAGAGCTGATTCATTGTGCTGTACAATAGAAACTAACACAATATTGTAAAGCAACTATATTCCAATAAAAGTTAATTTTTTTTAAAAAAAAAGGAAATGCTGGGGCTTCCTTGGTGGTCCAGTAGTTAAGAATCCACTTTTCAATGCAGGAGATATGGGTTATATTCCTGATCAAGGAACTAAGATCCCACATGTCACAGAGCAACTAAGCCCATATACCAAAACTAGAGAGCCTGTGAGTTCTGGAGCCCACACCACAACTAGAGAACCTACGTACTGCAACGAAAGAGCCTGCACTCTGCAACTAAGACTCCATGCAGCCAAATAAATAAATACTAATAAAAAAAATTTCCTTTTCTAGAAAAAGGAAATTCAGGTTTAGAGACATGAAGTATTTTAGCAATTGCTATAGGTAAGCTACAGAATTGGTGCTCAATCAGGTATCATGTATACTGTACTATGCACAGCATCAAGCTACTGCTCACATTAGGTTCTAATGTGGCCTCCTATTATCATTAAATTAAAGAAGGAAATGGCAACCGACTTCAGTATTCTTGCCTGGGAAATCCCATGGACAGTAGAGCCTGGCAGGCTACAGTCCACGGGTTTGCAAGAGTAGGACATGACTTAGCAACTAAACAACAACATCATTAAAAACATTATTCACTTACTTCCATTTTAAATTGCCTGGGGGCAGCCTTGTACAGTATACTTGTTTTGAGAAAATGTAGCACCCCCTAAAATCACTCTAAAAATTTAAGTCTACTTGCTTGTGCAACACATTGAGAGAGAAAATGTTTTTATTATAATAAAAGAAAAGAAACTTCAAAAGTTAAGAAGCAACACAAATATATACAGGTAGACTTGTAGGTGGCAACCAGGGTAGAATCTTCTTCAAAGTGAGACACATACACACACACATCAAATATGTAGGTAAAACCCACAAGGAATTGCTTTCTTTACCTTCCGGAAGTGTAGAATGGTAGACAACAGGGCTCCAGGGACTGGAAAGTTGATCCACATGCAGCCGAACAGCAAATTCATATTTGGTGTTTGGTTCTAGACCTTGAACCAACATGTGAGTTTCTGATCTATAATAAGTAGTAATAAAATTGTTAGTATATTGTTTCTAAAAGACTATTTCCAATCAATATAGGTTATTGTTATTATTTATTACCTCTTCATTTTCTTTAAAAAAAATTTAGGAATCTAATTTGACTATTAAAATGCTACATTTGATATTATAGAAATAAACCTAAAAGCAGCCTCTCCAAGAGGAAACTAGGAAACTAAGAATATAAATATGTCCCAAATCAAAGGGATTTCCTCTGAAATATTGGAAGTCAAATCATTCCTTTAAAGAATTTTATGGGCTTCTAACTACAACCTAGAAAACAGAATAACTAGGTTTATTTTTTGACGTAATCTGAAAATTGTCTTGTTTCTTTCTTTAAAAAGGCTAAGTTTAGTTGATTGAAGGTCATTAATATTGATAGTTTCTTGTCTAATCTTGCTGTATGAGGCTAGGGAAACAAAAAATAAATCATTTTTGAAAATACAATTTCAAAAAATGTGGTTCTCAGAATTGAATATGTAAAGATGCAAAATCTCCCATCACTGTATACATGAAATAGGTCCTGAGACAAATGCTTACAGCTGAAGCTCAAGCTGGCTCAAGACGGTAAAGGAGGTGTGAGTGGGGAGGAGAGCAAAGAAAACAACCACTAAGAGAAGTCACATACGTTTGAAGGTACAGAACCAAAGAGGCATTCTGCAGGCCAACAGGGTTACAGCGGATGGTGTAGTTAATCATCTGTGCAGTGGTGAATGCAGGCCTCCTCCAGTGCAGGAAGATGGAAGATGAGGTGTTAGCCTTCGCATAGAGATGGTGGGGTGGTGGTGGAGGAGGAACCATGCGATCACGAACAGCTATTGAAAAAGATAATGTTACTTTGCCACATGGCGTAATATTTAATACTGAAAGTAGTAAACTGGTAAAATCATAACACCTCCCCCTTTAGGTCCTTATTCCACTAGAGGTTCACAGTGGTCTAGAGATATATCGTTCAAACCTGAGCGACTCTTTCATGAGTTAGATAAGGAATCAAATATTATCAATACTTGAAACGCAAAACAGAAGCACAGAGGAGTCAAGCTACCAGCCAAAGATATTCAGAAAACCAGCAGTAGACTTAAAAACTAGACTGACATCCTCTTTAGTAGCAGTAAAACCAAACAGCTCTTAGTAGCAATAAAACCAAACAGCAACTGGAAGGAAACAATTAGCCTCAAGGCTAAAGGAGATAAAAGAAAATATATGTAGGTATTCAGGGTTATTTTCCCAGTTTAATTTCTAATGCTCTCTTGCATGCAAAACTAAAACAGGTTCTTATGATTAAACAAGTCTCAATATTGAGTATGTACTTGGTTCAAAATACTATGTTGAGTATCCTGGAAGATACAAAAGTAATAAAGCCACCAAGGTATCCAAGTTTTATTGAGACTTAAATTTAAAGAAAGAAGAGGAGAAAAAAAGACTAGGAGTCTTACACAGTGGAACAAGCTACTGTAGTTCTTACTCACACACGCATCCCGGCGTACTAACTGTCTGATCCGCCTGGTAGCCATCTTCTAGGTTGTTGTAAGCCAGCAGTCTCACGTGATACTTTCTTCTTGGGTCTATGAAGAAACCAACAGGTAATATTAGATCCAGCTTACTAGATGGGAACAAAGACTCTGTAGATTTTCTAGACTTTGGTCTTAAAATTTGCTGAATGCGTAAGAGCTCTAAGTAAAATGAAAATTTTCTCTCTCCTTGTCCTACCCAATGACTCAGCAATTCACCTTTGCTAGTGTGACTAGAGAGCCACATTAATACCAATTAATAAAATTTTACTTTATTTAACCTCACTTCAAAAAATAACATTACCACCACTGTTCTCTCCCTTCCTCAACTGACCAGACATAGATTCTTGATTTTAAAAGCCTTGGACTGACTAACGGATTCCTTACAAGTGGTCAGGCTACATAGTTAACTACTTTGATGGTAGTTAACTTAAAAGCATGGAAATCAAACTGAGGTTGTTTTCCCCCTAAGAATCACAGTTGTCATTCTTTAGTACCTTTGAAAATGTGTATAGCCATGTGTTAACTTTATTTCATCCTATGCCCTCTCCTCAGGCTCACATTTCAATTGAGAGCTATATTTACCAAGAAAGATGAGTTGGAGCTCCCTCTACTGGAGATCATTAACTATCACAATACAGAAACTAAAAGTGTCCTCCATACATATTAAAACAAATTTTTTTTCAGGTCTTTGAGGAATTAAGTGGTTACAAATTTTAAAAAATATAATTTAGGAGATATTTATGAACCTTAATGATATAAATACATTTAAATGTTAGTGCTTATGAAAACACCTATAGAATAATACTTGCTTAAGGCAAAAACAAATATCATTCAGAAATAATGTAATTCTTTCTTCCCCCCATCTTTACTGAGGTATAGTTGACAAGTTAAACTTGTATATTCTACATATTTAAAGCATATAACCTTGATGTTTGATATGGGTATCATTGTGAAATGATCACTATAATCAAGTGAATTAACAGACAGACCCATTACTTCACTCTTTAACTGTTTGGGTGTGTATGTATATATGTGGTGAAAACATTTAAGATTTATACTCTCAGTAAATTTCAAGTATACAATACATCGTTGAGAACTACAGTCACCATGCTGTACATCAGACCTCCAGAACTTACTCATCCTGCATAACTGAAACTCTACTCATCTCCCCATCTTCCCCACCCCTGGTAACCACCATTCCACTTTCTGCTTCTGAGAGTTTAAGTATTTTAGATTCCATATATAAATGAGATCACGTCATATTTGTCTTTCTGGCTTATTTCATTTAGCATAATGTCCTCTATTTCATTTAAGTCATGAAAATGGTAAGATTTCTTTCCTTTTAAAAGCTGGATAACATTCCATTGTGTATGTGTGTGTGTGTGTGTCCCATTTTCTTTTTCTATTTACCTGCTAACAGGCATTCAGGTTGTATTCACAGCTTGTCTACTGTGACTAATGCTGCAAAGAACATGAGGATGTAGATAACTCTTTGAGGTACTGATCTCATTTCCTTTTGATATACACCCAGAAGAGGGATTGCTGGGTCATATGGCAAGTCTATTTCTAATGTATTTCTACATTATAATTCTCTAAATAATAATAACACATATAAATAAATCCATAGGGATTTCACAAAGGAAAACAATCATCCTTAATAAATATGTCAAATGCAAAAAAACCTTAGAAAAATATAATAAAAATAATTCTAGCCTGAATTCAAACATTTAAAATCCAAAAATAAGATGGGAAGCTTACTAAGTTCTCCAATGCAATTTAAAACTTTGTATAAATATTTTTGAAATGGAGGCATTTTAATATTCAATATTAAATGCATTAAAAGGATATCCAAAAATATAAAATTATTATTTCTGTTCTGACAAAATTACACAAGAAAAATTTACACAACTTAGAACATTTCTGATCTTTCTAGATAGAAAGGTAAGAAGACAAACAGTATTTGACCATCCTATAGAAAATATCTTTTAAACAAAACACTAAAAGACATATGTTGCTCCCACTTTATAAACCGTCCTACAAAAGTGTGAAGCAGCATGTCCATTGTCACACAAAGCTGAATCAAGAGATTGTGGATGTTTCTGTGACAGAAATACAGGGCATTTCAATTTACACAAACACACATGCCTTTGTCACAGCAAGTATGTCTTCTGATAATACATTTTAAGACAGAAATTTTCAAATTCTATAAGATAATTATCAGAAAATATAAACACATTTGAGTTTCACCACTGAAATGACCTCTATTATTCAGCACTGAAATTCTAAGATTCAAAAGGCTTCTGTTCAGATCAGTGGCTACTTAATTTGAATCTGTTTTTTTCTTTCTTTCTTCCTATTGCTGTATTCATTAGTCAAATGAATCCAGAGCTCCACATAACAAATTCTCCCTGTGAATGGGTACAAATGCAACCTAATCGACTCTCTGCAGAAGTTGTTCAAACATATTGCTTTATCCTGTCTCTACTCAATTAGAAGAGTATCTTTAGGACAGCCTCCTGAGTGTGATGTTTTATGCCAGGAGTTACGAGACATAGAAAAGGAAGGATGAAATAACATTTGATGAATGCAGCTCACATTCTTCCGGAGCCAGACACAGATACAGCTAACTCGCCTAGAAAGCTCATTTTGTTGAGGGTTATGAGTAGAGGTAAAAAGATTAAGCTTTTTTCCACTGTGTAAATAGTTAACCAACACTTCATGAACACCTCTCCAGAATAATTACTTATTTTTAACCTGAAAATTGATTCTTCATTTTCCTCTTTTAAAAAAAATGAGCTGCTTACACCAAGTTTTAAACCCAGAATTAACCTTTTTTGTTGTTGCTGATCAGACAGAAGCAGCTTAAATGTCCTAGGAAGATGAGAGAACAGAGTTGGTTCCTCAACACGCCTCACACCTGGCTGTTACCCACTCAGCACAGATGCCAGCAAGCCCTACCCCAGGAGAGGCAGCCCTTCTGAGGCCCTCTGGAAGCCATCCACGTGGCCAGAGCAACCATCTCTGTCACTGGGCTCCTTCCCCTTCAAGTCCATGCGAGGTCAGGAAAAGGTAAACCACAGACAGGCAAATAAGTATTGCATACACTGGGTAAACGAGATTCCTTTCTATCCACACAAAAAAGGTAAAACATGAACCAGGATAACTTTTGAAATTATTTTAGTAGAAAAAATTTTTTTCAGATATACTGTGTGTGTGTTAGTCATTCAGTCATGCCCAACTCTCTGAAATCCCATGGACTGTAGCTTGCCAGACTCCTCTGTCCATGGAATTCTCCAGGCAAGAATACTGGAGTCGGTTGCCATTCCCTTTTCCAGGGGAACTTCCCAACCCAGGGATTGAACCCGGGTTTCCCTCATTGCTGGCCAATTCTTTACTGTCTGAGCCACTGGGGCATATTAGGAAGGACAAAGAATGTAAAGGAAAGGGAAAATCCACTCACATTTGTTCACATGTGATCTACTCTTCATGTTCTATAAAGAATGTACCAGGCTGGGGGCCAAGCCGAGCTGTTGGCCACTTGCATTTGCCATGTATTCCTCTCTCTTAGGCTGTAGAAATATGACTCCAATTTTAAAATCTAGCCATTGTATTATTTTGGTTTGTGAATATAGAGACCCCAGGAAAAACCTGGCTCATTCTTGTTTATCAATTTGCTAGAAATTCCATTTCATCTACTTTTGTAGATTTAAGAGGGGACCCAAGGACCACAAGACCTCAGATAACATTAAGATGAGCACTGTTGGTGTTTAGCCATTAAGTCATGTCTAGCTCTTTGTGACCCCATGGACTATAGCCCACCAGGCTCCTCTGCTCATGGGATTTCCCAAGCAAGAATACTGGAGTGGGTTGCCACTTCCTTCTCCAAGGGATCTGCCCAACCCAGGGATCGAATCCACATCTCCTGCTTGGCAGGCAAATTCTTTATCATTAAACACCAGGGAAGCCCACAAGATGACCATAACCAGGCAACAACTTACCAACTAAGAAAGAAAACAGAGAACAGTTGTACAATTAACAAAATTAAAGATACAGAATAAAAAAATAAAATTTAGGACCAACATGTTAAGTACAGTTAAGTGCACACATAATAAACCTCAGCAAAGTAGCACAAGTCTTAAAACTCTACAGCTCTGCCAAGACCCCTGTGATGATACAAGAGGGACAGAGCAGAGCCTCAGGATCAATGCTGTGAAAGGCCCCGGGGAGTGAGTTTCCAGGGCCTGTTACAGGCCTTCTTCAGTCAAGCACTGCCACGTAGGTGGTGCTTGGTTACACAAGACTCAGCAAACTTAAGCTCTGTGGTTTCAGGGGAAACCAGCAGAGTCAGGAAGAGCAGCCACAAAGAACAGTGCAGGCCTTCTCAAAACCCAGTAAGGGAAGGAGAACGAGAAGCTGGGGAGAGAGCTGGTCTCAGTTCCTTCAACACTCAAAACAGGGGGCATAGAAATCACTCCTCAACAGGGCTAATTTCTTAATTCATCCCGGGGGGACAGGTAGCATATGGATTTATGGTTAAACTTGCCTAAAGCTTTAGCAATATATAAAGATGAGGGTCAGGAAAGGAAGCCCAAATTGATTTAACACATACCTGACTAAACATTTTGATCTGTAACTCTGGAGTGTCAGTTTAAGTTAATGCACTCAAGATCTCAGCCAAATTAACCTGTCTGTCTTTATTAGGGAGGGAGTCAACCTGTGGCCAAAATTGAAGCCCTCCTTCCTGAAACATGACTATAGTTCTACCTTTTCTTTTTTTCTCCACTGGTCCTAGGACCCACCTCTCTTTCTTCCCTTTATTTCATTCTCACTATCAGTTCTTCCACATGAGTTTATTTCACATAAGGGAGAATCAGCACCAGAAGTCTAGCTCACCAAGAAAGAGTTCACAAGGATCAAATACACATTTATCAAGTGTCTACTAAAAGTCAGGCACTTTACAGAAGACCCAAGGATTAGAAAACTCTTAATTTCAATCTGCCAACAGGGATAGACTATGAAATGAATATGTGTACTATTTACCAACTGTATAACCTTGAATAAGTTTCTTAAGTTTTCTAAGCTTTATTTTCATTTGGAAAATAGGGATATAATTACTTATAGGAATTTTGACAGTATTAATGAAATCACACCTTAATAGGCAGTTCCTATAATTAGTAAACACAACGTTACTGCTGTCATTATGTGAGTAAAGTTGCCTGGAATAACAGAAAAGGCACTACCAAAAGTAGGGTGCACTTAAATTTGGGAATCATCTTGGTGACAGCAAATGAATATGAAGGCTATTGGTTCATACAAGCAAGGTTTAGAATCCAGAATATCAGCAAATCAGCAATTAGCAGACAATGAAGCTGAGCTCTAACTACTCTCTTTCCTCATTAACATTCCCATGTTCTGCAGAGCTGACAAAAGTTCTCAAATGTGTGTCAGAGTCGTACACATGATTGAAGGAGCTGTGTTTTGTGTTTATGGCCACTAAGAATGCTTGCTGTTCTGGCAACCATGTCACATGGTGTATAGTCCCCTCAGTGTCAAATCTACCTTCACCTATGTCTTCCATATTAATTGAAACACGTTATCATCTGCTAAAAAAGAAACAATCTGATGAAGATAATGCATAGGAAAACAAGTTAATAGATTTCTTCCCTAATGGAAAAACAGTAGATTGTTTTATAAAAATGAAGCATGGGAAAATCTGAGGACTAGCATTAGATACATCAAGCAGATGGACACAACAAATTGATTTATTGTTAATTATATCCAGTTTTAACAGTTAGGTGTTTATTACCTTTCAGTGACAACAACTTGGAGCAAAAAAAAAAAAAACAAAGATCAGTACAATGAGACTCCTTGTAATGCCAAGGTCTTTTAAAGATGCACCAAGATTAAAACAGAACCTTCTTTAATTCTATTCTAAAAGCATATGATTTAACAACCATGCATTAACTGTATCTTGACACAAAACCTTAAGTAACCTACTAAAAGTGTTGGTATAATATTACCCATTTTTCACTGCACCATGTTTTCAAAGACCAGAAAACAACAACAAAAAATCCCTGCCTTCTTCCAGTTTTACTTAAATAACTTGCATTTCTCTTATCTGTCACTAGATGGCATCTGTGTGCCTGTAAGGAGAAGGATGACTCACCTAGCTATTAAAGTGGGAGCTACTCTGACACCCACTGAAACTGATGAAAGAGCAATACAAGTACAGGAAATGCACGACTGCCTTGACGGTGTGTGCTAAGTTGCTCAGTCCTTTCGGAGTGTTTGCGACCCCACAGACTGTATGTAGCCTGCCAGGCTCCTCTGTCCATGCGATTATCCCAGCAAGAATACTGGAGTGGGTTGCTATTTCCTCCTCCAGGGAGACTGCTTTAGTTTCACCATATTATAAAGACTTGATGAAATGCAAGTCTTTGTCATACCCAGAAGTATTTCATGTGAACGTTAAAAGCCCTGTGAACGAGATGCTGCTTTTGTCACCTGTCTCCTACAGGATGCTGAGACAAACAGAAGACAACTGACCTAATGGCTCAGCACTCCACGGAAGCTACAAGACGGTTAGCACCAGGGTTAAGGGCTAGGATGTCAGACCCAGACAGCCTGGATTCCAATTTACCTTGGTCACTACTGTGTAACTTGGGAAGTTTATTTTCTCTCTCTTTACCTTTGTTAAAGTAATCTATACGATGGATGTGATGATGATAAAGCATCTCTCTCTTGAGGTGGTGGGAGGAGGACAGAAACTGACTCACTTGAAGTAATTAAAGTAGTGACAGTATATAATAACGTCAACAATAATAATAACCTACAAATAAAAATTATACATAGATAAAAATACCAATAGTAATAAACTAATTATTAGAAACAACAGCACTGACTATTGACTGGGAGGACTAACGCTGAAGCTGAAGCTCCAATACTTTGGCCTGAAGCGAAGAGCCAACTCACTGGAAAAGGCCCTGATGTTGGAAAAGATTGAGGGCAGGAGGAGAAGGGTGGAAAAGAAGATGAGATGGTTGGATGGCGTCACCAACTCAATGGACATGAAGCTGAGCCAACTCCAAGGGATAGTGAAGGACAGGGAGGCCTGTTATGCTCCAGTCCTTGGGGTTGCAAAGAGTCAGACACAACTTAGTGATTGAATGACAATAAGAAGCATCTTATGACCCCTAACCCCTCTTCCTTCTCATGTAGAAGGGCAGAATGGTATCATGATGAAAGGACAGACTCTGGGACCAGATAGACTACTTGGGTTTAGATTGGGTTTCCTCTTCTATAAAATGGGGATTAAATGAGTTTATATACACAAAATGCTTTGGAAAATGTCTGGCACTGAGTAGGTGCTTTTTAGTTCTAAATAAATAAATGCAGAGGAGGGGACTGGTTTGAGAATTGGGGGATTTGGATTTTAATCTTGGATTTAATAGCTGTGTGGCTGCAAAGGTGAGTCTCCTGGAATTCAGTTTCCTTGTCTTTAAGATTAGGAAATTGAAAAATTTTCAGTTGTTCTCAAATTTGTTTAGGTAATAGTGTACTAGGGGAGCTAACACAAAGATAGAAACAAGCACCATGCAAGATAGGAGTAACTGCTGCAAAGAGATTTGTTGAAACTCTAAGGGAATTAAAAAAGAGGGAAAGCTTACTAGTCGTTTGGGGCATGGAGAGGACACCACAGAAGTGCATCGGAGCAGAATCTGACCTTTTAGTAGGTATGGGGGAAAAGATGGAGGCCATAGAAGGAGTATAAACAAAGGGACAGGAACACAAGGATCAAGGATGAGCGATGAAGAAGTGCTCAGTATAGGGTGCATGAGTGAGGGTCACAAAGAAAAGTTGGGCTGGGGGGGAGATCTCAGAGAGCTTTGATAGCCAGGCTAGACATTGCAGATTTTATTGCTGACTAAATGAGATTGTTGAGAGAAAGGATGAATAAGAAGGAATAAGAAAGTTCCCGAGTTACCAGCTGGGTTGACTGACAGAAATAGAAGAGGATATGCTTGGTGGAGCCAGTGACATGCCAAATCCAAGATGCCAGAGAAGCGCTGGAGTGGAGCTGACTAGAGGGTGACTGAGTGTGGACTGGAGCCAGCAGTTAGGACGAAGAACTGCACTCAGCAGTCATTCACACAGAAGAAGGGGCGTTACAGGACAGAAAAGACAGCAAGGACTAGAAACTGAGGGCCGGGAGGGAAGTGGTCTTGAATACTCATGAGGAGAACCAGGAAGTTAAATACCATGGAAACCAAGAGAAGGTTGGTTGACAATATCCAAAGCTGCAGAGTCAGCATCAGGGTAAGAATGACATTTGATTATCTAGGTCCTTTAACAGAATAATTCATCAGAAAGGGGTGAGGTTAGAGGTAGCAGGAAACATGGAGTTAAGGAGCAAGGAAGTGGTGGGACTTCTGAGGCAGAGTTATGAAGGGAATGAAAATGCGTTTTTATTATTATGATGTGTTAGAAAATGTTAATAGTGGTATCTGGCTCTATATGGCAAAATTTTAATAACTTTGCTTCTGTAACTGTTCTACAATAAATATGAACTGCTGTGATAATAATAAAATATTAAAAGAATTGTTGGGAAAATGTATTACCTTTTATATGCCAACAAACTACTATATGCTTATTTGCATTTATCTTAAATAATTCTTACAAACCTGTAAAATAAGAATTATTGTTTTTATTTTATAAATATACTTCTATATAAGTAAACTGACTTCTCTCAAAACATTTACCTTTTTTTCCTATATAAAATATCCCCAAATCTACTTCAAACCTCTTTGATTCTTTAGTATGCTAAAAATAAGCTGGGCTTACTGTAAGTTCACTTAGTATATCTTCTACAACACAGAGTAGTTGGGCTTTTTAAAAGTTGCTTTTATTGTCCTTTGGCTTCAATATTATGTTTATGGGATATGTGATAAAATCAGGGATCCTGGTTTTATACTCACAGATGTTTAAGAAATCAGAGAGCAAAATGTGAGAACAAGTATAAAATTAAGAGAACATATTCTAAAGAATGTCATCCTCTCTACTGAGTGGCTTTATGACTTCAACCCTTTTTTTTGGCTTGATTCCGGGTTTAGGTTATCTCTAAAGTAGGCTCTGAATAAGTGGGTGATATTAATATACATTCAAAGTAATCAAATACACAAGTAGAGAAAAAAACAAATAATCAGACATTTAACCAATAAGAAATAAAATTTACTTTGAGAAGAAAACATTTAAAGAGTTCCAATTCTTCTGGATTTTGATCACTATTCCACCCTTGGGGCTTCCCAGACAGTGCCAGTGATAAAGAACCTGCCTGCCAGTGCAGGGGATGTAAGAGACACAAGTTTGAAGGTAAAAATACAAGACTCACTTTGTAGGAAGCTCTTACACCACCACTTTCCCCCAAACGCTACAAAGACCAAGTGCTCTCTAACTGGTGATAAAGACAGACGGTAAAACTGATGGACACCATTTATGGATTCTTTGCGATGATATTGACATTTCTAGAAGTTTGGCTTCCTGGACAATGCATACTAGAAGACAATTCTTTACAAAGTACTTAGCTGTGGACAAATAATAAGAGATAACATCAGGGTCATGAAAACCAAGCCTCTTATTTCTTCTGGTTGGGGCTTGCTGGTGAGGCTCCAGAAGCCTTGACAAGAGCTAGGCCCATGTGGACAGATCAGAGGTAGATAAAATTAAGAGAAAACCTGAGGTCAGAACCATGAGAAAACTCATACTCCACAGCAGTGAGTCCACCTCTTACATTTCTAACATTCAAACCTCATGAAGACAATGAGGTTTATTACCCATCCTTTAATGGAAACTTCTCAGGTGGTGGGAAAAATAATCCTCCTAGGACCAGAGGAAAGTAAAGCAATCACATCTCCTCTGGACAGTCCCCTGCCAGCTTAATAAAACATCTTAAGAGGACAACAAGCATTACCTTAAAAATCACTATGTATTATTTTAAAATACTTACTTAAACCACTGCTTTGCTTAAAAAGCTTTACTAGCAACAGTGTCACAATTAAGATCTCCTCAAAGGATTAAAAATAATCAAATAAATTAGAATACATATTCAAAGGTAATCTGAAACTAGCAATCTGAAAATCTGCTGCTAGAAGGTCAATATATGAACACTGTGTAAGTAGGAAATGCTCAGAATAAGTGAGAAAGGTGACATTTTGAGGGATGAAACTAGTGTCTGGCCAAATGTCCACTTTTAATTTAATCTTTTGTGCTACGAGGTTTTGTGTGAGCCTTTTCAGGCCCATTGTTCCCCTGTGGTTCGACTGGAGAGCTCCTTGGTCTGGACAGCGAGGGTGACTGCACTGCCCCCAAGCCTGTCCTTCTCACACAATGCCCCCATGTAACTATTCAGAGAAGAGGGCAGCAGTACGGACCACTGTGACACCCGGGTCATGGCCTCTGACATAGAATCTGGGGCCAGACCAAGTCTGGGCCAACAGCAGAGGAGCAGGAAAAATGCTAAGGGGGATGGGTGGGAACGGAAAGCAGAGTGAAACAACTCTAAAATGTCATGTTTAAGCAAAATAACAAAAACACAAATCACATTTGAATGATGTGATTTGCCTTCAAGTTATCTAAACAGTGAAAGCCTAGTGTTTCTCTTCTCTCTAAACCATGATGCAAGTTAGGAGAGCAAGTCTCTTCTAAGAGGGTTTTCTTTGTCTTGTATCATCAGATTTATGTTAAGCATGGAAAAAGTTAGTTCACAAAGGTTGAAATAATGCCTTATATAAACATGCTAGTGTTCTGATTTAAAAGCAAAGGATTTTTTGCTAAAACAGTGCAAATTTTAAACCTAAATTAAAAATTCATTCTTTTGTTAAACTGAATTTCTATAAGGGATTGTTAATCATAAACATAATTCACTTCATTTGAAGTATAAACCTAAAGAAAGGTGTTTTTTTTTCTTTATGATCACCATGCCAAAAATGTTATAAATCTGTTCTGTGATAATACAGAATATTTATTTGAGTGTAAAATGGATAGAATGGCAGATGGAGTAGGCAAACCCCACTCTCCCAACTTTCCTTAAGTGTTCTGCAGAACAGCTCTCTACGGAAGCTGATGGTTGAGTATTTGTCTAAACCTGAAATGACTCAGTTCCTTTTGTTCTGTACCTCCCCCCTCCAAGGGCCTGAAGACAAATAACACCTCTCACTCGCAGTAAAAACATCCCCTCTCCTACTGCGTTTAGGATAATTTGGAAGAAAGTTCTTTGTATGTGATGTGTGAGAATTAGTTTCCTACCAAAGTAAGCATAGCCTATTGTTCACCTCTATTTTAAAAACCTTCCCAAAAGACTGGGATTGTTTGACAAAATCCAGAAGTATAAGTCTTTCCCAATTATATTGTGATACTGTTATTTCTTTCTTAATTATGTGATTTCATTTTTATATACCTATTAGATTTTCAAGACATTAAAAATCTATTTTTCATTTTTGATAAATGTTATTACTTGGGACTGTCTGGATAAGAAATATTTAGGGTTGAAGATTTCTACTTCAACATTGCCATGAATGAATCTGATTTACACCCAAACATTGAGAAAACAAATCTGAAAATGATACTGGAGACTCCAACAAAAACAATTTTTGATCTTTTATCTTATTTTGGTATGGCATTCCTTTCCTTCTAGGAATTTCTGTGGAAGAAAATCACCTCAACCGTCTAATTTTGACCACCACTGAACCTCTCCTACCGTACCATCAATTTATGGAATTATGCCCATGGTTGATTAATTCCAATAGGCTGGGAGGAGAAAAAGAAAGACTCCAAAAGAGCAGGGGCTTGCTTACCTGCTCTGTCGGTCTCAAAATTGATAACATTCTTATAGGAGGAGTGCTAATAAGGCTGGCCCAACATATATGTTCCTGAACAATTTAAAATGAATAAATGAATGAATAAAAATGAAAAAAACGGAGCAATTGCCAATGACAAGAATTTCAAACACCAGAAAAGTGTCAGAATGGGGCGGGGGGTGGGGTGCATTTTAAGAGGCTATAAAATTTTCAAAGGAAGTTTACTTAAAGTTGTTACAGAAAATTAAGTAAATTCCTTTATGTTGATATTTCTATCAAGAGCAATCCTTAGCCCTAAAAACATTCAAAGTACTTGACTTATGCTACTATACTTGGCTTAGCATTTGTTTAAGTAGCTGCTCTGTCTGCCAACACACAGACACTGTCTGTCTGACATACATCATTGCCTTACAAACAATATTTTTATAGACTGACAGAGAGAGCCTATTCATGACAACCACACTTCCCCTGAAGCCATGAAATAAATTTCCTTCCAGGACTAACATTTCTCCCTTTCACTGTCATGGGCTCACCATGCCATTTTGACCTTTTTGTGAGGCAACATGAAAATACAATCTATCATCTCCTGAACCACGGTGACTTGATTGGAGGTGCACAGTTTCATGGCAAAAACATCTGTGGTTTGATAACCATTCCTCCAAATCTTAGCCCTCGGCAGTTAAAAGCTTACAGGATGGGAGAGAAGCAGGTAGACAGCGTGAAACCAGTCTAAAATTTCTTCTCAAGTATGAAATGCAAGCTGGTGAAATACAAGCTTCATCAGCCATAGTGATAAAACACTATTGTGTTATTTATTTATACTTCCTTTAGAACTCAGAAAAAGCACTGTTACAGCAATTTATTCCATCTTTGCTGAATTTATCACTTTGAAATTGATTTTGATGTTAATAGATAAGAGAATTCTGAGAGTTCTTTGATACAAGCAGGCACAGGTCATTACCATGTTACTTGGCTATAAGTGGTCCACCCAAATTTTATATAAATCTTACGTCTTTCAGGTAGTGAAAGACACTGAAAATGTTTGAGAGTGCTTGGCAGTTATTCAATATATCTTTAAATAGTTTTCAACACATGTGATAGAGAATCAGAGACAACCGGAGCATATGGAATTAAACTAAAAATATTTTCTGGTAAATAAAATATTCAACAGAAGACTTAAGGTTTCTTACATTCAACCTGAACTATATTATTATAGGGAATTCCTTGGCTGCCCAGTGGTAGGACGCAGTGCTTTCACTGCTGTGGCGTGGGTTCAATTCCCAGTTGGGAAACTAAAGTCCTACAAGCCATGTGGTGGACCCCCTCCACACACACAAAAGAGATATATTATTATATCATTTTATAAATATTCTATGGATACAAGAAATATTTAGTTGTTTAAAGAAATAATTTGTTTTTAGTTTCTCAAATAAGCTTTAACTGGAGGGGTTACTCTGAAGGATGAGAAAGAATCTGATTTTCTGAGCTTTATTTCTCAGTAGGTAAAATTATATTACAATGTATACCACTTGACATAACTTTTAAATATCCCACACATCACTAGACAACTGTTTTATATAATCAGTTACTCTCAATTTGAAGGAACTGATTAACCACACAGCACAGGGCATTTTGTAAAGAACCTGCCTGCAATGCAGGAGACACAGGTTCAATCTCTGGGTCAGGAAGAGCCCCTGGAAGAGGGCATGGCAACCCATTCCAGTATTCTTGCTTAAAGAATCCCATGGACAGAGGAGCCTGGCAGGGTCGCAAAGAGTTGGACACAAGTGAAGCAGCTGAACACACACAGTGCTGTTTTAACCTTTTAAATTATTTTTTAAACGTTTTGAAGTATTTTCGTTATTATTATTTTATTTGTATGTGCATATGTACAAGTATACATGTACACACAAAGTTTTTCTTTTGTAATCAGTATACTTTACACCTAAATACTTGAACATGACTCCCCTGAGAACAAGGACATCCTCTCCTATACAACCACAATACCATTATTACATCCAGTAGATTTAACAAAAACATGATTTTATCTCATAGTTTGTTTTTAAATTTCCTACTGATAATACCCTTTACATCCCTCATCCCCAATTCCTAAATCCAACTGAGGACCACTGCTTCTTCATCTAGAATTGTTCCCTGTCCTTTTCCTATCTTTCGTGACAATGACATTCTTTGAAGAATCCTGTCCAGATGTTTTACACGCTATCTCACATCTGGATTTATCTATAATAAGTATTTCCTCATTGTCAGATTCAGACTAAATGTTTTTGGAAAGACTATTACACAGACCAGACTATGACTTTAACATAGGGTTTTGGTTTTATTAAGGGAAATAAATCTTAAAAGCCACATGTTTTGTAACTGCAAATTTGTTAGATTTCATAGTTTCAAATAAGGCTTTCATAGTTTCAAATTTCATAGGGCTTCCCTCATGGCTCAGCTGGTAAATAATCTGCCTGCAATGCAGGAGACCTGGGTTCCATCCCTGGGTTGGAGAAGATACCCTGTAGAAAGGAACAGCGACCCACACCAGTATTCTGGCCTGGAGAATTCCATGGACTGTATAGTCCATGGGGTTGCAAAGAGTCGGACACGATTATGCAACTTTCACACACTCACAGAGTTTCAAAAGCTTTCCTAACTTCAGAACAGTGTAATTTTCTTAGTGGGCAATTTTCTCTCTATTATCTATTTATCTACATTTATCCTTATGAATGTTTGTACTGAATGCTAGCCTGACAAGACAATGCAAAGTACCAATACGGTTTTAGGTTCTTAAAATATTTCTAGAAATATCTGAGATTCTGTGTATAAGTAATGCAAATACAGATTCTTTCCTTAACTCTCAACGACTCACAATGGAATGCCAATCTGTAATACACACAGCTTGAGAACAGAGTAAACCAAGAAATCATGGCCATAAAGTGTGCAATTCAGTCAACATGGGAAAGAGAATTAATATGATTGAAACAATCACTGTAATTTCTCAGAGTGGATATGGGCATAGAAAAATAGGCCTTTAAAAAAGAGTGTTCCAAAGTAGTTTCTATAGTTTTGTAGGGTCAGAATTAAGGCCCATCTGCCATGATTTTTCTTCTGAGACAAAAGGCCGTTTCTATGAAAAGAGTGGGAGTGTACCTAAGAAAGGGAAACCATACTAAAAATCATCATACTTGGTCATCCAGATGAAGTACTGTTTTTTCTCATTATGATAAAATATGTCTATTACAGAAAATGTATATAACTCAGACAAGCCAAAAGAAGAAATCAAAATAAAATATTCTTAAAACTAGCACCTAGAGATAAGCACTGGGATCATTAGTGTGTTATGTTTTTCCTTCCATTTCCTATCCATATGCACCCATATTCAGTGTATTTTGTACTTTATAATCTTTTTCAGTTAATATGCTATGGATAACTATTCATATTATTAAACATTATCCTAAAACATTCTAATGTCTACATTTATTCAAACTGTATGGATGTACCATAGTTTGTTTTATTAAACCTCTGTAGTGCTTCCCAGGTGGCTCAGCAGTACAGAATCTGCCTGCCAAGCAGGAGATACCAATTCGGTCCCTGAATCGGGAAGATTCTCTGGAGGAGGAGATGGCAACCTACTCCAGAGAAATCCCAGGGACAGAGGGGCCAGGAGGGTTACAATCTATAGGGTCGCAAAGAGTCACAACTTAGCGACTAAACAACAACAAAAAACTGACTATTTCGTTTTCTCCAGATTTTCAGAGTTATTAATGACCCCATACACTACAGTGAGCATTTCTGTGCTTAAATATTTGTGCATGTTTAGAGTACCTTTTTATGGCAGGTTCTGTTAATTGTTGAGTAAAAGAGTGTATATATATTATTCTACTCGCTTTTGGAGTTGCCTAATTATCCCTAGAATAATAGGGATATCAATTTATACTCCCACTATTAATATGAGTGGTTCTTTAACCCCAAACTCTCACTAACTCTGGCCTTACATCACCTATTTCTTTTTAATTTTGTTGAATTTTGTGTTTTTATATTGAGTTACTCCAAATCTTCCTTAGAAGGAAGTTAGGAGGTATATAAATTTTCAATAATGTCAAGCTAGATATATTTACATATTCTACCAGGAAAGATGTATCAACTGTGATAAACAGGCAAAATGTGATGCCTACTGTCTGCACAGATTTCCTAAGTTACTGTTAATGTCTGGCATGCTGAGAAAGCTAAGATGCCATTTTCACCTTCAGCTGAAGCACCCACTTTAGTTTCTATAATAAAGTAAGTGTTGATAGAGTTATGCTATCTTGGCCAATTTAAGAAGCCTCCACTTATACAGGGAAGCCTACATTCTGAGACGCTGTGCAAAATCTTTCAGGAGTTCACACATCTCAAAATGGAAAAGTGCAGTATCAATAAACTCTGTCAGGATTATGATATCACAGCAGCTTATCCAAATCAAATGATAAATCAAGTTGTTTAAACAGGAAAATATACCAGTATTTAGCCTGTTTCGATTCTTAGTCTATGACTGTGGTTTATGCCATGCCTCTGTTAAATCTTTCATTATCCCATGGGGATCTTTCACCTAGTTAACCTCTGTTATCCTTCAGATTTTAATTCCTTGTCAGTTTCTCAGGGAAACTTAACCAGATCCTCACTAGCAAACTCTATAGTGTTCCCTAGAACTTACAACTCTGTATACTTTTCTACCACAGCACCTACAAAAGCTTACAGTTATTAATATAATTTATTTGGTGATTTGATTACAATGTCTATTTCCTCTTCTAGTTGTAAAGCTTCATAATTTGGGTAGTTACTTAACAAACAACCAATTCTCTATTTTAGAATAGTGGTCTCCACATTTTTTTTCATTTCACCCATTAATAATTTTTTCTAGCAAGCATACTCATAACATATACACTCTTTATAATATATACATATGAGACTTTCCTATTATGTACCTTATGAAACATACAAAAATACTTTTAAAGCGTTGAGATAAGAATATTTTCCTACAGCAATGTCTGTCTTATAGTGCCCCTCTACCTCCTGGTGTGTGTAGTTGGTACAAAGCTTAACATTTCATTTGCACTAAGTTTTTTTAAGAACAAGCTTAAAACAAAAACAAAATAAAACCCTCAAGTATAATTACTGCTATGCAGCAAATGTTTTTTTTCTATCCACTCTGAAGTTTCTTTCATGTGCTAATGTGGTATTTAAAAAACCTTCTCTCCTTTAACTTACTTAGATCTTTAAAGACCTCACACATCTAAAGATTCTTTACATTGACCAGAAGCTTCCAGAGTGGTCTGAAGGTTGACAATTAAAGGATAGCACTGATTTAATTTTCTACAACAAGAGTTTTCCCTTCTGTAAGGAAAACTGTTTGCAATTCACATAAAGCATTTTACCATGCTTTACAGATTTTTAAAAGTAAGAAGGAAAGGGTTACCGAAGTTTTTCCTTCATTCATAAACCTACCACTGGGAATGTTCTGCACTATAAAACAGTCAAGAGCTGATCAATAACTATGAGTGTCTTCCTAATACCAAGGAAACATGGCTTCCATTTGTTACCATTTTAATGAGGTTTTATTAGCACATGTAGAAAGGAAGCAGAAAACGTAACAAAGATAAATTTAACAACCGTCGAAATATAAATACAAAGGGTTATAGAGATTACTGGAATATTTTAGGAGAGAGATATATAAAGTTAAAGGTTCAGTGTAAAGGAGTTAGTTAAATAATTATTAAATGGATGTGAACATCATTAGATAGTAAAAGTTTCTTCAAAGATCTTAATTTGTGTCATTTGGAATGAAGTTAAAAATTCTTTTTCTGTGAGGAGGGATAGATTGGGAATTTGGGATTAGCAGATACAAACTATTATATACAGGATGGATAAACAACAAGGTCCTAACTGTATAATACCACAGGGAACTATTTTCAGTACCCTGTGATAAACCATAATGAAAAAGAATATTTTAAAAAAGAATGTGTGTGTGTATATATATATAAACACACATATATAAAACTGAATCACTTTGCCACTCAGCAGAAATTAACACAACACTGTAAATCAACTATACTTGAATAAAATAAAATTTTAAGAATACTCTTTGGGGAGACAAACCACGGAACTAATTTTGTCCTCACACACTTTTTATATTTTATATCTGAAGAAAAACTTGACCACTTAACATACAGAGAAAGAAAAAACTGGTGATTCCCATTCTCATCTGTATTTCAATAACGCCTTTTTTTTTTTTAAGCTTTCTGTTGTTTTACTTTCCCTAAAGAAGAGATATTGCCCTAAAGAAAAGATATTTCAGGTGGAAATTTACTTTGAGGGAGGCAGCCGGAAGGGATATTTGCTGAGAATGAAGGAAATCGAGGACACTGCCTCCTGCATCCCCAGCTCTTTAACTACTGTAACATCAGACCTCATACTTAAGTGACATAAGACTCAGAACTGGAAACACATCACAATTGGTATTTCACTTCATAAACTGGTTAAAAAAAACCAGTGCTACTTGAAATAATGGAACTTCCTTACCCTGCTTATTTTCTCCATCTCCACAGGGGCCTTACTTTATTTAGGATTCTTTTCAGTCAGGCATGAGAACAGAGGCTCCACAAGTACTGTAAGTCTTTACCCAGTGCCAAAGGTCAAAGGGTTATCTGTGCTATGCAGTTTTAGGGTAGATGATTTTCTTTATTCTTTTCTTTCTCTCCTTTTTTTTTTTTTTTAAAGAAAACAAAATATAGGTATAGGACACACAGCAAGCTAATTTAGGTACTAAAAAAGTTCTGCTGATGAACCTCTTTCTCAAGAAAACTACTAAATATCAACTTTTCAGGCATTTTACAAAGAGAAACCAGATGCAACTAAATCCCCCTTCCCACCACTATTGTCTGCTAGAAAACTTACCACACAGCTGCTAAAGCAGTAAAGCAACTTCAAACCTACAAAAGTGATGACCATTTAGGCAAATGCACCAATTTTGTTCTTGGGGAAGAAACAACTTTGCTTTATTTAAAAAAAAAAAAGAGTAATGTTTTTGTTCACAAATTACACCTCATTTAACAACAAGACAGATGTTTTTCACAGAGCTTTTCATGTTTTAGAGTATTTCGAAAGGTGATGACTATTCAAGACTAAGCATATAAAAGTCCAGGAAAAACCATCAAAATTCTTTTCCCAATTATTTTTTTGGTTTTTCCCAATTATTTTTTTGATATGGAAAGTTGAACCCTAATTTTTAAACAAGGAGAAAAATATTTCAGAAAATATAGGCATTTATTGCTGCCTCCCTTTTCTCTCACCAAAATGATCTTTTCTAAAGTGGGAAATAAAATTGAGTGTAACATCCCATAAGGTGCCACTGATACAATTTTGAGACAGCACAATATACAGCACAAGAGTAAAAGGCATTTATTCTTTCAGGGGGCACTGTCATTTTAACACTCTCTGTAGTCCTCTGAATTTAAGAGGCAGAAATACAAATTATAACAGTACTGCTATTGCATTCAACTGAGTTACAAAAAAAATTACAAAACGGCTTTCAAACACTGAGGAGTACAAAATATCCTCTGTGATCTGCTATAATTCAAAATACAATTTGGAATTTGCTAGCTATATTTCTCCCATAATATAGCAGCAATGATTTGTCTGATCCCTTTTGCTTCCTTCTTAATCAAAATTCCTCTATCTTTTGCATCAAGTAAAAAACTGATAAATGTTTAGAATTATACCAAATTAAGAATATAAATACAACCTCATCTGAAATTTCAATGAGATTTGTTGAATGTGCCCCACTTTCCTGAAAATGACCTTTCAGGAAAGACATTTCCTGAAAATGTCTTTCATTTTACAATTATGGTGACAAATGGTTTCTTCCGCTCAAATCTTTGTAGCTCAGACAAAAAGATGTTGGGTTCCTTGGAACAGGACAGCATCAGTGTGTAGGCTTAACTCCAAACTGTACAGCAGTGATTCACTATCTCAGATCTTCTGAAATCAAAGCCATATATTAAGCTCCTAGAGACATCTTCACCAGAACACCAAACTTTCCAACCCAATACAATCAAAATTGAACTAAATAATCTCCCACTTTTACAAACCTGGTCTTTCTCCTGAAACTCTACTCCAGTGAAGTATCATTCATTCAGGACTCTTGAGAATCAGTCCCAACTTCTTCACCCAATCAGATTTATAAGCAGCTAACAGCTACTGAGCACTTACTATGTACAAGAGCACTGTGTTGAGGGTTCAGCATGTTCTAATACACTTAATCCTCAATATCCTGGACATTGTGCAAATTGAGGTTTATGGAGGTACAGTAACTTAACCAAGATCATACCAAGTGTGAGGACAGCTACAATTCAAACCCTGGCCATCTGATCTCAAGACCTTCATTCTTCTATTTTAAATTTGAAAACTGACCTTTTGCGGGTGTATGGTTCTATTCAATACACGAACAGGTTTATGCAACTACACCACAATCAGAAAACAGAACAATTTCATAGAATCAAGAAACTGCCAGTGCTGCCTCTTTGTAGTTAATTCTGCTCCCACTCCTAATTTATGGCAACCACTGATCTGTTCTCCATCCCTGTAGTTTTGACTTCTCAAGAATGTCACATAATTGGAATAATACAGTGTATTTTGAGAATGGATTCTTTCACTCAGCATGATGCCAGTGATATCCATCAACCAACTATTGCAAGTAGCCATATAGTTCATTGCTCTCCACTGCTGAGGAGTAACTCAATTATATGGCTATATCACAGTTTATTTACTCACCCAGTGAAGGACAGTTGTAGGAACTATAAATTGAGCTATACATTTTGTGTATAGGTTCTTGTGTGAACATCCATTTTCATTTTTCTAGGGTAAAGATGTAGGATGGGACTGCTGAGTCACACGGCACAGGCATATTTAACTTTGTAAGACCGCCCTTGAACTGTTTTCCAGAGTGGCTGTACAATTTTGCATTCCTACAATAATGCATAAGAGTTCCAGGTGTTCTGTATCCAAGTTAGCATTTGTTATTCGTGGTTTTGATATTAAGAAAATTTTTAATCATTCTATTATGTATGCAGTGGTATCCTACAACAGTTAAAATTTTTTACTTTGCATTTCTATAATGGCTAATGATACTGCACATCTTTTCATAGATCCGTTAGGCATAATAGCTATACATGAAGGTCTCCCATCAGACCCACATGTAATGAGTCAAGTTCTAAGCCCCAGAAATTTCACACCTGCCTTCTCTCCAATGAACTCCTTTAGTTTATACTTACTTTATTATTTTAGATTATTTCCCATCTTTGGTAATCCTCTCCTGGGCCCACTGCTCACTGATTCTCTAAATCTATCCTTTACAGTATCATTACCAGTTATCTGTCTAAACAAGCCATGTCATTTTCTCACTTCAAAATTTAATGGCTCTTCCCTATTTATTATGGGCTCCCCTGGTGGCTCAAAGGGTAAAGCATCTGCCTGCAGTGTGGGAGACCTGGGTTCGATTCCTGGGTTGGGAAGATCCCCTGGAGAAGGAAACAGCAACCCACTCCAGTAGTCTTGCTTGGAAAATCCCATGGATAAAGGAGCCTGGTAGGCTACAGTCCATGGGATCACAAAGAGTCGGACATGACTGAGTGACTTCATTCACTATTTATTATACAATATAAGACAAAGACTAAATAACTTTTTATGGTATACAGGGTCCTTAAAACACCGGCCCTAGTTAATTCTATGGTTTTAGTCTCCACAGCTCCCACCCAGGCAACCCATGATTCAGCTGTAACAAACCAATGAAGCTACCTCTTTTAATCTTTTTGTACATTTTGAGCTCCTATGATTGGAATGATTTTCCTCCATTTCTCAACTGGGCAATTTTTCATCATATAGTAAGATTAGTCATTTATCCTTTATGCTCACAGAATACTCTGATCACACCTCAATTTTATCAGCACATTTTCCTATGAACGCTGATAGGTTCTCCAGGCTGAAGTTAAACACTCTGGAGGCAGACATGCCATCTTACATTCAGGCTCCTTGTGTCCAATCCAGGCCTGGTGAGTATGTGCATTAGATTAATATATTCTAATTTTTAAATTTTAAAAGTAATGGGGAATAACAGATAACACACACATAGAAACTTCTGAGAAAAATGTGTATTATATTAACTTTAGCATCAGAAATTTTGCATTTCTAACTGGCACTATCTTCCAGGCAATGTCTTCACGAGGAGTTACAAGAACTCACACAAGTTAAAACTGAATGTTATAGGGATGGTTTCAATTTTGCAACTCATTTGCTGGTAATTAATTTACACTAATTTAATGGTAACTATAGCTCATTATCAATAATTCTAAATGGAGTTCAACTGATTTGCAAAGCCAAAGAGCTTCTGTGTTATAAGCCTCCTAGTAGGGCCTAAGAGACCAGCCCCAAGAAAGCACAGGAGCCTCTTTAACTGAGATCTATTAAGTTCCATAAAACACTGTACTCACACAGTGCTAAAATGAATGCTTTACAAACAGTATTGCAACTCTCAGGGCCCATAATAAAGCTCAATAATAGCAGCTGAGTGAGTTAAAAAATATTCTCCACTTGAGTGACTATTAAATGCTCCTGGCTTCATGCTGTGGATTCAAAGAACAGTTTGTGTTTGGTTTATGGAATCCATGGTTGTATTTCCTTTATTTATCTGATCATTTAAAAACACAAAACTTAATTAACTTGGCACTATAACAGACAATTACTGACCAAATCAAGACTAACTAGGCTTTCTCAGGGGACAGAATATGTCATTAGATTTATGACTGGATGCCTCCTGAGAGTTTTCTCAATCAAAACGAAGAATAAATTAGAACACTTAAACACAGTTAAAGAACTGGCTTAAAGACGGGCATGAGCAAAGGTTCAAATACCTTCCCCCTTAAATGTTAAAATAGTTTGTTTTTCAGATATGGGGTCAGTATTACCTAACACTTTGTAAACGATTTCTGAAGAGGGTCTGCACAGTAAAAATTTCCAAATTTGCTGATCTGGTGAATATTACATTTTTACAATGATTACAATCCTCCAAAGTTGAGTATGTTGTTGCTTATTTAGTCACTACGTAGTGTCTGACTCTTTCATGATCTCATGGACTATAGCTCTCCAGGCTCCTCTGTTCATGGGATTTCCCAGGCAAGAATTCTGGAGTGGGTTGTCATTTCCTTCTCCAGTGGATCTTCCTAACCCAGAGATCAAACCCAAGTCTCCTGCACTAGCAGGTGGATTCTTTACCACTGAACCTTGTGTAAAGTGATTTAAAGCAACAGAATAAGCTGTTTTCTAAAGGAATTTTAATTTACTGTTTGTGTACATGAAAACTGCCACATACAGTAGGGTCTAGAGCAAACTTGGGAGTACAGGTGTTTATAACATCTCCAAATCAGAAAGTGAAAAGAAAGTTCACAAAATTTCTTCTTTAAGGGAAGAAGTAAGTTCTGAGCTGATTTGGGTCTCATTTCTCTATATTATATTCTACACAATGCAACAGAAATGTACTTCTAAACATGAATCTAATCAGGCCATTTGCTTACTTAAAATTATTTAATGGCTTCACATTGCCCTAAGGATAAAGTTGGAATTCCCTCACATGCCTTACCAAGCACTTGCCTCTCCCATTTCACTTTGGTCATAGTAATATTTTAGTTCCTCCAGAATATAGTTTCCCTCACCTCCTGGCCATCCTATAAACTCCAGCATTCCTTGAGTACTTCCTGGGTTCTACTATCTCCTCTTTGCAGAGGTAACTTTACCCAGAACCTATGAAGCTGGAGTTTCAGAACTCTTTATCTGCATGAGGTCTATTAAAGACCCTGTATCTACAGTATATTTTTATATTGCTTTAACCTATTTTATATTATTTTATTTTATCAGACCCCCACAACCTGTATCTGCCCCAGCACCTTTGCCTGGCTGAGATCTTCCTTTAGATCTCAACACAAATGTTCTCTCTTCTTGAAAGCCATCCCCATTTTAGACCTGAAGTAGGTCAGAGGTTCCTGCCAAATGCCATAGCAGCAATCTGACTTTCACTATCAAGGAGTTCATCACACCTTATTTTAATTGCTTATTTAATTATTATTCTTCCCCCTGAGTTCCCCAAATGTATGATCTGTCTACATTAAATATGGTTGTGTTCTAATGTAGGGACCACCATATGGTGAACTTGGCAAATATTTGAGAATCAGAAGATGAATCTGTGAAGGAGTACTTAGCGGCAAATAAAATATAGGAATATAGGGCTCAAACTAAAAGATTATACCTGAGAGCCTGTGACTCATCCACTCCTTGGATGTTTGGGAAGAAATGTACAGACTGAATGATGATACCCATGAAGGTCATGCTTTTCTTATTGTATAAAGGAAATCAACCCTGAATACTCATTGGAAGGACTGATGCTGAAGCTGAAGCTCCAATACTTTGGCCACCTGCTGCAAAGAAACAATTCACTAGAAAAGACACTGATGACAGGAAAAACTGAGGGCAGGAGAAGAAGGGGCAACAGAGGATGAGATGGTTAGATGGCATCATTGACTCAATGGACATGAGTTTGAGCAAACTCCAGGAGATAGTGAAGGACAGGGAAGCCCGGAGAGCTGTAGTTCATGCGGTCACAGTCAGACATAACTCAGCAACTGAACAACATCAACAAGTTGAGAAGTATGGGGAAATGTGACTGGAAACAAGATAAACAATAAAAAGCACAATAAATATGGACTAAACAGAGGTTCAGCAGTAACAAAATTAAAAACTATCATTGGCCTGGCAATTATAGGCATCTAGAAGGCACAAAAATAAATTTATGAAAGATTTCCAACAAGAATAACAACTAGAATTAAGAGTTATTAAGTTATAAAAAGTTAACATGGCTATTTAGGAAAAATATTACTGTACTAGGTCATCTAGACCAGTGTTTCTACTTTTATGCACAAACTAGTCATCTAGCAATTGTGTTAAAATGGACTCTGATTCAGTAGATCTGGGGAAAGGAAAGGGGAACCTGAAATTCAACATTTAAATAAAATTTCAGATTATGCTGCTGATCTTGGGACCACATTTTGAAGAGCAAAGACTATCAAGTCTACACCTGGAACTGCCAAACCATAGCAATATGGCCTACTGCCTCTGAGTAACCTGCCAGCTAAACAATGGTTTTCACATTTTTGAGCAGTCAGAAAAAAATTTTAAACAATATTTTATGACACATAAAAATTACATGAAACTCGATTTCAGTCTCCAGGGACTTCCTTGGTGGTCCAGTGGCTAAGATGCCATGCTCCCAATGCAGGGGGCTCGGGTTTGATCCCTGGTTGGGGAATTAGATTCCACATATCCCAACTAAGAGCTTGCAGGCCACAACTAAAAGTTTGAATGCTGCAACTAGAAAGTCTGCCTGCTGCAATGAAGACTGAAGATCCCAGATGCCACAACTAAGACCCACCCACTACAGTCAAATAAATATTTTTTTAAAATTTAAGTTTCCATAAATAAGCCTTTATTGGACCATAACCAACACCCATACATTTACGAATTTCTATGCTGCTTTGTGCCATAGTGCCAGTCAGGCATTTATGGAAGCGACCATATGGCCCACTGTATTCATCTGCATAGGCTGCCATGACAAAATGCCATGGACTGGATGGCTTAAACAATAGAAATTACATTCTCAAGGTTCTGGAGACTGGGAAGTCCAAGATCAAGGTGTGGCAGGAGTCTGTTTCTGATAAGAGCTCTCTTCCTGGCTTGTAGACTGTTACTTTCTCACTGTCTCATGGTGGAGAGAGTGCTCTGGTATTTCTTTCTCTTCTTATAAGGGCACCACCCCTATCAGATTAGGGCCCCACACTCATGACCTCATTCAACATTTATCACACTCTCAAAGGCTATGTCTTCAAATATGGTCACATTAGGGATTAGGGCTTCACCATATGAATTTGGCAGGAACATAAAACATTCAGCTCATAGCACCCACAAAGCCTAAAATATTTACTATCTGGCTCATTACAGAGAAAATCTGCCTAGTCCTGGTCTAGACCTTTGCTTCTCAAAATGGGCAGAAATACAAAAATTTCAGGCTTCACCCAGACATAGTAAATTTTAACAAGGCTCCTGGGTAAATTCATACATATATTAAAATTCAAGAGGTAGTGGTTTCCACATATAAAGATCATGGAAAGTAACATGGAGAAAAAAAAGTTTTAATCCAGAATTTCAGACTCCATCCTGGGAGAAGAACCACTTTAAAAACAGTTACTACAGCTAACATTGTTGAGGACTTACAATGCAATTTACAATGCAATGTTAACCCTTATGTGTATTATGCTATTTAATCTTCCTAACATTCTAAAATAACTATTATTATTATCTCTATTGAGGCAAACAAACCAGGATTTAATTTGTTAATAAACTGTAGAACCTGTAAGTTAAATTGAGGCAGTAGACATGAAACTTAGTCAACTGATGCTTTTCCTCTGTCAGTGCCATGTGCTTCTATTACAGTGTATTGTACATGATGTACTATTGGAAAGCCTGATTCTATTTGGGATCACAAAAGTATTCCCAGAAGAGTTAAGACTTAAAAGCTGGGAAAGGTTTTTTCCAAACAGAAAGTATAGGTCTCTAATTTTGTCCAGAGAGTATCAAAACTACTTCAAAATGGAAGATTACCTTTCATCTAAGAAAAAGAATTTAAGAAAAGATAAACAGATGATTAACTGTAACTTTTGTATAGTTTTTACAGTTTCATCAACCTACAAACATTCTGTCTTTAATGAGAGGTAGCTGCAAATTATAAAACAAAAATCTTTTTTGTTGTCTTAATGAGACAGTATTTTTTTTAGTAATGGGATGTTTTAGATGTGGAAGCTCCATTTCTTTTGAGCAACTGGTTTTTTAAAGTATTTTTTTAATTTAAGTATTAAGGTTCTAAAATATGATCTGAATATCAATATGTGGCATTGTTGGACAGTACAGAGAAGGAAATTTTAAAGATTTTCTCTCTCAGTAAATTAGGAAAAAATATTTCACTATTCCCTAAAGTCTCTGTCAACATGTTTTGTCTTGATAACAGATTAAACACAAAATTTTAAATGATAACTTCAAAGATACTTAACAATGAAGGAAGTGAAATGCAGTACTTTTTAAATGTTCCCTTTAATTTGTACTCATAGTCAATTTTATGGCCTACATTATAGGTGGTTTCCAAAAATCATTCCTTTAAGAAGTCTACTGACTTCAGGTAAATGAACTTACTTTGTAATTATGTGAAAAGAAAGAATAAAAGAACGTAATCAGATACTGCTCAGAACAACTTTTTCTACTAAAAGTGAAAATTATCTATGATAAAGCACAGGAATAAAAAGACAAAAATGTGAGGCTATGTCCTCAAAGCTCTTGCCTATGGTAAATGATAGCAATAATGTTAATGGAATGTTTACACCAATCCTAACAATGATCTGTTAACAAATAAATGCAAAATGACCTCACAGAAACTAGTGCTACATTACGAAGTAAAAGCTAATCTGGACAGAATGCTTAATGATATTTACATTGTTGTTGATACATTACTTCAGCAGTGGAGGACTCCTGACATCTGTAATAGTATTTGGGCTGGTAGTCAGTATCAAAGCACCATATTATCTGAAATGAATTTATATACTAAAAGTCAGTACAGAATTATACAACTGAAATTATTCACCATTAGGAAGATTTTGTTATACAATACTGTGTCTTTTTTACTCCATCTTAAGTGATGCAGTCAGAAGCATGCAGACCAACCACATCATAAGGATTTTCACCTGCAGCATGCTTTCAAAGATTTTCTGAGTGTTATCTAAGCCTTCCTTGGCTGAGAGGGGTGAGGGAATACAGTCTCTGAAAAGACTTAGGCTTGCTTTAAAAACGTGACTTCCGTATTTCATAAACTGAATGATTCTAATTCTCCTGAAAACAAAATCTCTATTATAGTAAGGTTCACAATGAACCGTCTCTGATCATCATGCCACAAAATCTTGTTCTGCCTTGACGACAGAAAGATCACAGCTTCCTCTGGTTAGATCAGTTTGGCTCAATAGTGCTAGTTCTCTATTTCCTTTCATGAGATATGTAGATACACAACCAAATCCTGTTCTGTAATTACTATAGGGAAAGATAACACCCAGAAACCTCACTTAATTTTATCATGCTTCTACACAAACTGGCTAGTGGACTTTAAAATTACATGTGCGTTGCTGTATGGTAGAAACCATCCCAACACTGTACAGCAAATTTCCTCCAATTAAAAAACAAATTAGAAAAAAGAAAAAAAAATTACATCATTAACCAGGGACTGTTTCTTCAGACTCCTACTCCTTGAGTTGGGAGTTCTAACTTTAGATTTCTCAAAAAGAGATCTGTTAAGTTTTGAAGGTGTGATTTTAAATAGTTTGGATCTTTACAACTGGTACTAAACAACTTGCTTACTAATCATGCTTGCTGTGAAATATTTAATAGCACAAATTCTTTGACAAAATAGAAGCTAAAGATGATCTAGTATCAGTGTCCTAAATGCTAAACTAACAATAGCACTATATAAGTAATCCTCCCCTTTTCACTTTCTTCTACACAGACAAAACAATTAAGAACAGTTTCTGACAATCAGCTTATGAAAACAGTCCTCTTGTGATTAGAAACTCTAACTTCAGAATTTGAAGCCAATTTCTGAAATAAACAGACAATAGAAGAGGAACAAATTATTCCAATCAGCCTATTATCAGGGAGTAGAACTGTGCTATTAATTTTGCTTCAGTTTATTGAATGATGAGCGAAACAAACACTTTAAAATTCTATTTAAAACTGAACTAAACACTTAAACTGTTTAGGGGGTAAAAAAAACCTAAGTGAAAATAATCACTACAAAGATGCAAAATCTTGAAGAAAACCACAAACCACAATTTAGAACAAATCACATAAACATTAAATCCCAAGCCCAGTGCTTTTTATCCAACTCCCCCAAAGTAAACCATTTCCAATAAAATTAAACTGTGTTATCTTAAAACCATTAAACCAGAACAAACTAGCAACATTAAAATACTTCCACTGCTCTGCCAATATTTATATTACACTAACAAGAATCTTTTTAGCTGCTTTGAAAAACAAAACATCCTACGTGTCAGGGAATGGAGCTTTGCGGGTTTAAAGTAAAATGTTCTAAAATAACTTTGAATATTAAGTACAGTTAAATTTAGTCAATCAGATTTGGGAGACAATTTGGGAGAAAGTTAGACAAGTAAGTCAGCTGAATCTTGGTTTAATCCTTGTTTTAAGCAGTGGTCACATTTGTTACATTTTTTTAATCTAGTGTTCTAATGCCTTACATAAAAAAGAATTTTTTTAAATGACTGTTAAAGGAACTGAAACACATGAACTCCTTCACCTATTTCTTTTTTTCAGAAACAAACAACTATATATATTACTAAGGAGAATATGTCCCAGTAACATACTTTTTTAATGAAAACTTAATTATCAGAAATTGAACAAAAAGGGCATCAGAAAGGGGATTAGTATGAAAATGAAATTTTGAGACATCTGACATTGAATCAGCAAACAAAAGCATTTAAATTTCATTTCCAAGCCCACTTAGTAAATCTAGTTCCAGTTAGAGTATCTTTAATGTGCAGAAGCTCAGTAAAAGCAAGTATTCACCATGTGAGACACAGATAGGATTCCCTTAACCTACTGCCCTTTAGACACATCACTCTCTGTTAAACAGGCAGCTACTGCCAGATGCTCTCGCTAAAAATGATCACAGATGGTCAGCTGTCCAGTTAACAGAAGATACTGCCCACTCCCAAGAGCCAAAAGTAAGAAGGAAAGGAGTGAGAGCTGTTAACACTTGGTTGCTTAGTAGGGTAAACCCATTCGCTTGCTATAAGCTGGGCTAGGCCCCACGGTGACTTTTAAGAAAAGGAAGATGGGATCCCAGGACTCTAAAAATTAGAAGGCATGTTAAAGGTGTTCTAGTTAACAGCTGTTCAGTGTGTCAATCTGTACAACTGCGTCCCTGCCAGTCAACCATTCCAGCTCTGTCTCTGTAACTCCAGTGGTACGGAACATGCCTCTAACAAGAAAGCCCTAAAGACATGACAAAGTCCTCGGCCACCCTGCACTGCAATTACTCCAGCCACTCAGTCTAACTCCAGTCAGGAAACACGGGGCTATTTTAATAGATGGGGTATATGGACTACAACAGAATCACTTCCTATTTTTATACACTATAAAATGATTTTAAACTGAATTACCCCAAATGGCATATGCAAAGGATCATACCATAAAAAAACTCAGGCAGTAAACATATGCAATTTATTTTTAAAACACAGGAAGAAATAAAGGTTTATAGGATGAAAGCTATTACATAAGAGATTATAAAAGATTTTAACAAAAATCAATGGATCTTCTATATATATAAATATATGCTATCTGCAGAAAAAATTAAATTTTAAAGAACTTTTTAATTGGCAAAGTTTTAATAAAATGTTTCTCTAACTTTTCACAAGCAGAGCATTACCTTTTTTTTCTAATAAATTACTCATCTGTTTAGAATAAGCTACTAATATGTTCAAGAAGATTGCTCTAAGAATCTCCTGTTTTGTATCTTCAGCGCATTTATATTTCTAAACTATCAGTGAAGAAATTGGAGGTATTAAGCTTGATGTATGATTTTTTCATCAACAATTGTCTCAAAGCCTGTTTCTTATTTGATACTGACTAAAATTTTCCAGATGAAATGACATGCCTATGGAAAGGGAAGGCACCCCGAGAAAGCATGGCTAGAGATAAATGCTGCTGAGTGCTTGACAATAGGTTGGGCTAATGTCATCTGAGCATTAATGGCTTAAGGAAGGTCACCCTGGGACATATGCAACTTCTTATCCTTTATAAAGCTGCATGACAGGGATCAACTATGAAACTTATTTAACCCAATACAGATTCAATTAAAATCCAAAACAACAAGATTACAAGCAAAATGCCATCTGGAAAACTACTGCCAAGAACTGGAGGGTGGGGTTCTATGTCCTTGGGTCTGAAAAGAGATTTGCACTCTCACAGGGACTCTGGTCTAATGCTGCAAAGCCAGGGAAATGAAGCCTTCCTGGATGGGACCGCTGTGCCTCTTTCCTGACCGCACACCAAAGGGTGGTCTGTGACGGGGAAAGCCATGGTGCTTGTAAATATCCAGTATGTGCAGAAGGGGCTGTAACAATCCAGTAGGAATTCAGCTGATGATCATAAACTTGCTGCTTTGTGCTTAAGGGTAAAAATCTACTCATAAGTAACAAACAGCTAAGTGTGCAGTCTACACCTTGAGTATCTGTTTATACTCATGCATTTATTATAGTTGTAAGTGTCTTTATTATACCTTCTACTAAACATGTTTACATCACAAAACCCTTTCACTGTGCAAAGACGGGATGAATAGGGAATAAAACAGTGTCTTTCAGAACTCTGATGAACCCAAACAGAAAATTAAGTGCTTTTTTTTCTTGAGTGTTTCTGTGTTAAAACTACATACAGTAAATATTTACAGTTACATGGTTCATATGTAACAGTGTTATTTTGTATGTAATTTACATATTTTTTACACATGCAAAATAATATACCTATACAGAACTCTCAGGCAATTTCTTTTTTTTTAATTTGGTTATTTGTTAATACAATTTTAAATCTAACAGTCCATTTACAATTATTACAGAATATTGACTATATTTCCCATGTTGTACCATAATCCTAGAGCCTGTCCTACACCCAATAATTTTTATACCCCTCTCTCTCCCACCCCATAGTGCCTTTCCCCTCCGCACTGATAACTATTTGTTTGCTCTTTATGTCTCTTGGGCAATTTCTAAGTTAAATTATTGTGTATTATCTGATCACCTGGTATAACACTGCTATTTCCACATTTCTATTCTACATCCACCATACAATCACAAGAACAGATCAGTATCTCACTCCACCAGAACTGAACTTCAGAAAGAAAGTCAGATGCCCAAAGGTGGGAAGAAGATAGAAAGATACAGTAGCTCAGATGTTAAAGAATCTGCCTGCAATGTGGAAGACCCAGGTTCGATCCCTGGGTTAGGAGAATCCCCTTGAGGAGCAAATGGCAACCCACTCCAGTATTCTCACCTGGAGAATGCCATGGACAGAGGAGCCTGATGGGCTGCAATCCACGGGGTTGCAAAGAGTCAGACATGACTGAATGACTGAGCACTTGTGACATTGTGTCGAGTCACTCAATGGTGAGTCAAGGACCACTGAATGACTTATGCAGTAGAATACACACAGTGAGATACTAAAGTCACTTCTTTTCTTTTTATTATTAAGTCGGTACTTCTGCCTTATATCCAATAACTTTCTCCCAAATGGTCAGAGAGGAAGGAAAATAGGAAAAGCACTGTATAGGTTCACTCACCTAAACCACTCAGAGTGTGGAGAAGGTCACTGGTATCTAAGAAAATGGGTCCGTGCTCCTGCTGCCCCTCCTCTTTATAGTACAGTTTGTAGCCTTGAATGGTTGCTGTATCCTCAGCATCTTGCTGCCACTTCACAGAAATGGTGGTACAGTTCAGAGGTTCCAAATGTAACTCTGGAGACTTAGGGGCTAGAAAAATTCACAAGATGCGTATGTGTAAGAAAACTCATAACTCACATGAAAACACAGGAGAGTGGAGAGCTCTCCGTTCTAAATCAACAGCTGCATAAAAGTTCAACTCCAACAATTACAATTGCCCTTCATATTAAAAATTACACAATGATATCAAACTTTGAGACAGAAATAAAAGTATAAGATACTATGAAAAAAACCTAAGGTATTGGGTTGGCCAAAAAGTTTGTTTGGGCTTTTATATAAATAAAATATAAAACAAAAAATATTAATAAGAACAAAATTATATTTGTGGATTTTAAGTTTTTTCAAAGAAGAAATATGTATTTCCTAACTTTTAAAAATTTATTTTTTAATAGAAGGATAATTACTTTACAGAATTTTGTGTTTTTTTGCCAAATATCAACATGAATCAGTCATATTTATTTCCTAATTTTGACCATCTAATTGTGACTAATCAATTAACAACAAAAAGCCCAGTCACATTACACTCCACATTAGTAAAAGGGGAGGAGGGCCTAGAACTTTCTAGTATTATGATCTTTCTATTAAACTGATGATTTGTTAAAAAATATATGGTAGTGGTATTAATTCAGTTCAGTTCAGTTGCTCAGTTGTATCTGACTCTTTTCGACCCCATGAAGCACAGCATGCCAGGCCTCCCTGTCTATCACCAACTGCTGGAGTCCGCCCAAACCCACGTCCATTGAGTCGGTGATGCCATCCAACCATCTCATCCTCTGTCATCCCTTTTCCTCATGCCCTCAATCTTTCCCAGCATCAGGGTCTTCTCAAATGAGTCAGCTCTTCGCATCAGGTGGCCGAAGTATTGGAGTTTCAGCTTCAACATCAGTCATTCCAACGAACACTCAGGACTGATCTCCTTTAGGATGGACTGGTTGGATCTCCTTGCAGTCCAAGGGACTCTCAAGAGTCTTCTCCAACACCACAGTTCAAAAGCATCAATTCTTTGGTGCTCAGCTTTTTTTATTGTCCAACTCTAACATCCATACATGACCACTGCAAAAACCATAGCCTTGACTAGACGGACCTTTGTGGACAAAGTAATGTCTCTGCTTTTCAATATGCTGTCTAGGTTGGTCATAACTTTCCTTCCAAGGAGTAAGCGTCTTTTAATTTCATGGCTGCAGTCACCATCTGCAGTGATTTTGGAGCCCAGGAAATTGAGCGTTCTATTTCTGCATTGAGTGTGGTGGCTGCGATGGTGTATGAGTGATATTAGGCCTCTATTAATAAATAACTTGGTAATTCAATTTGATTTAGACCTACGTATATTTTTTAATTAATTTATTTTTTAATTGAAGGCAATTGCTTTACAGAATTTTGCTGTTTTCTGTCAAACCTCAACATGAATCAACATAGGTATACATATATTCCCTCTCTCTTACCTCCCTCCCATCTCTCTCCCCATCTCAGCCCTCTAGGTTGATACAGAGCTCCTGTTTTGAGTTACCTGAGACATACATCAAATTGCCATTCGTTACCTATTTTACATATGGTAATGTAAGTTTCCATGTTACTCTCTCCAAACATCTCACTCTCTCCTTCCCTTTCCCCATGTCCATAAGTCTATTCTCTATGTCTGTTTCTCCACTGCTGCCCTGCAAATAAATTCTTTGGTACCAGATTCCATATATATGTGTTAGTATATGATATTTATCTTTCTCTTTCTGACTTACTTCACTCTGTATAATATGGACCCATGTATCTTTGAAGGATGTACAAACTAGACATAGAGTAACCAAAGGTTAAATTGTTTTCAGTTAAACCCATGATCTATGGAATATTTTAATTTTTAAGACAAAATTTAAAAATATAATCCTAAATTAGATAAGACAAAAAAAAGAAAGATGCTGTGTTAATCTTCCTCAATAGTCAACATTTACCTTTCACACTTGTAGCTTTGGGTGTCCTGTGTGAAGTCCACACTGAAGACTCTCCCAGCCCCACTCTGGTGGCAGCAGTAATCCTCACCAGGTAGACACTATCAGGTTTCAGGCCTTCCAAGAGGTGCTCATGAGCGGTCCCTGGGAGCTCCAGAACTTGGATGGAGTTGTCAGTGCTCAGGCGGAAGGAGAGGCGGTAGAGCACCACCTGGCCCCGCCGGTACTTGGCTGGGATGGGCAGCCAGGAGACGAGGATATCAGTGGGACTTCGACTTGTCAAACTAATTTCAGGAGGTCTCAGGGGAACTAGTCATACAAGAAGGCAGAGTGCTTATCAATATTTAGAATCAAAATGATCAACTAGCACACTAGTATTTACTGACGTAGCTTAGCAACAGCACATCATATAATAAAGGAGAGGTACTTTCAACACTGGCTGAGGCTTCCAGTCAAGCAGAGTACAAACCAGAAAAAGGAAGGAAAAAATACTGAAGGGAGGATCCAGTGTAGAGAACCAAAGAAAGCAAGATTTTCATCAGTGTTGCTGTGATGGTTTTGATGTTGTCTGGGATGAATATAAGCTGACTTAATACTCATAAAAAACATGAGAATATTTCTCAATAACTTTACCAAGATGCCTTAAAACACAGAAAAGAAAATTACACGAGGATGGAGAAGCTGAGGACAGCAGGGTTAAAACCTGACAAATAATTTGAAGTGTTTAACAGCTGTATCTTAAAAATTAGTGTGACTTTTTTTATTTCCAACTATAATATATCTCCATGCTGCTTAACATGAAAACAATGATTTTCCTGTAAATAATCTGAATATAACTGGCACTCCAGGAAAATGGGCCAAGAATACTGGGAAGCAGTCTAATATTAAAAGTTAAGATGAGTTCTGGAGTTAGCCTCTGTGAAACTGAGTCCTTGTTATATAATTTCTACTCTGTGTGGTCTTGGCCAAATTAATTTCTCTGTGTCTAGCTTTCTTCATATACAAAATGGGGATGAAAACAATAGCTTCTTCTACAGGCTTTCCTACCTCAAGTGATGGAAACTACTTGTCCAACTGCAAAAGATGAGAACCCTGGTGTCACCCTTGACTCCTCCACACACGCCCCACATTCAATCCGGTGGCTCTATGAGTCACATGGCCACCCCCCGGGTCCCTGCACCATCCCCCTCAGCCTGTGTTGTTGCAATAGTCTCCTAACAGATCTCCCTGCCTCTGTCCTCATCTCTACCATTTATTCCCGACACATTTGCTATTAAATTCCAAGTCAGATCTTGTCATTATTCTCCTCAAAATAGCTCCCATTTTGCTCACAGGAAAAGCTAAAATCCTCACTGAAGCTTCATACAAAACCTTATCCATTGATACTTGTACGGTTAGCTCCTCATTCTACGCCTCATCTCCTACTACTTTCTGCTTGTTCCCGCCACTGTAGCCATGCTTGTGCTTCAGGCCCTTAGCAATTTCTGTTTCCTCTCCTAGAATGCTTGTCCTCCAGTCATTTGCCTAGCCAGTTCCCTCATTTTCATTTCCTTTGTGTGTGTGTTAGTCACTCAGTCATGTCCGACTCTTTGCGACCCGTGAACTGCAGTCCACCAGGCTCCTCTGTTCTTGGAATTCTCCAGGCAAGGATACTAGAGTGGGGTAGCCATTCCCTTCTTCAGGAGATCAAACCCAGTTCTCCTACATTGCAGGCAGATTCTTTACCATCTGAGCCACCAGGGTAGCCCCTTCATTTCCTTTAGGTCTTCAAACGTAACCCATGACAAGAGGTATCTCTGTCTGAGGCCTTACTTCCCTTCCCTGCTTTCTTCCTTCTTCTCAACATTTATTACTATCTAATAACCTAGTATATATCACTGGGTATTTATCTTATTTATCATTCCTCTCCCTCTTGTCCCACAATAGAAAGTAAGTTCCACGAGTTATGGGCCAATCTTTCGTCTCTTTCATTCACTACTAAATACTGAATAACACATAGCAGGTACTCTATGAAATAATAGGTAGAAAAGGGAAAACTAAGCATTTCTGAGTCACTTACATGACCACATGAATTCTCACAAAAACCCAGTGAAGAGAGTGTCATTATCATTTCTACTTTATAGCTATGGAAACTGAGGTAGAGAGGTGAAATCACTTACCCAAGGTCACAAAGATTGGAAGTGAGAAAGCAGACCTAGAGCCTGCATTCTCATGCCTACACTTTACTACTTTTATATAACAATAGTTCTTCTATCATAGGGCTAGGTCGGGATTAAAGGAGCCACTGGAGGAAAAGTGTTTAGAACAGGCAGTGGTAAACATTTCACAAATATTAGCTGTGTCTGCTGTGTACCCTAGGAGACCCACCCAGAGTAGAAAGGCAACCCACTCCAGTATCTTGCCTGAAGCCTGACAAGCACAGGTCGAGGAAATGGGGGGATACTGATGTGGAAACTGAAAAAGCAGTGTCAGAAGTCTGTATGTTACCCAGAAAACAAAATGAAATTTAATTAAACAAAAAAGTTGCAAAATAAGGAAAGGTTTAAAGGGGGAAACTTTGAGATCATAACTGAACTGGAACTGGCAAGTTTAACCAGTGGCTTGCTATGCTTTAGACACATTTTCTTCTATGGGGGGAATACCTCATATACCAAATAAACCCAAAGCAACAACAGCAGCAAACACCAGCCTGTGTTTCACTTTAGTTATGCATGTCAGAGGTTGTTAAACATAATGAGATACCTGGAGAGGTCATGGTTCACTCTAAAATGGAATAAACTCAAATGTGGAATTCAGCATCCAGATCAGTGATAATTTTTTCCTTTAGTAAAAGTCTGAATTTATAAATAAGCATTTACAGAAGTGGCATTATAGAAATATAAGAGATGTAGGACTAAATGGATGAAGAAAAAAGATTTGAGAATCATTTATATTAAAATGCTTTGAAAACTGAAGGAGGACCATTTCTTGAGGATGGATGAAAAAAATTCATAAAGGGGGAACAGTGTAATGAAGTATATTTTAAATAATCCCCCTTTCACACTGTAGAGTACAAAAGTGGGCTGTGGAGAGGCCCTGAAGAGAGAGATGAAGAGTCAGAGGAGGAGAATCAGTTCTATCAGGACTATTTTAAAGGATAGAATTTCCCACCATTATAAGAATACATGGACTTCCCCTGTGGTTCAGATGGTAAAGAATCAGCCTGTAATTCAGGAGACCCGGGTTTGATCCCTGGGTCGGGAAGATCCTCTGGAGAAGGAAATGGCAACCCATTCCAGTATTCTTGCCTGGAGAATTTCAGGGACAGAGGAGCCTGGCGGGCTACATACAGTCCATAGGGTCACAAAGAGTTGGACATGATTGAACAATTAACATTTCCACCTTCATAAGAGTACATGGAGGCCCACCCTCAAACGCACAGCAATTCAACTTCCAACGGGAGATAACAAACTGAACAAGGAATATTTTGCTCCTTAAGCAGAATAAACACAAATTTTTCTAAAAATAAGCTGTTATATGATTTTATAAGAATTTTTTAATTGAAAGTACTAAATTTTCTAAACTTTCAGTTTCAGAAATTCAATTCCTCAGACCTCCAGTCTTTACAGACACTCAATGTAATTGTCATTACATTTATTCCTGCCTAGAAAATCTCACATTTTGTTTCACTCAGTAAAGAAAACAAAAAACTCTACAATGCATTTACAATTTAAACTAGGAACTTAAAGAAATATAATGACAATTTTGTTATTAAAATTTGCATCATGTGTCTGAATTTGTTCAAATAAATATTTATAGCTCATGGAATCTGAAATTATTACTAAATCAGATGACCAATTAAAAAACTGTATGAATTATAAACAAAAGTGTTCTTTATCCTTATCATATCATGTTACTGTCAAAAATTGAGAGTAAGATCTGAAATGGTAAATTAGCCTGCTAGTTATCATATCTGTTTTTTTTAACCAAAACCAGGATATTTTCTCTTAAAACACATATTCCTTAAAAGTTATGAAAACATTTAATGTTCATGCTTAGATAACTTAGAATCACGTTTTCTTACCATCCTCTAAAGTATTCTGTATCACATGGTCGGACATCTGACTGGCCCCCATTGGCATATATGCCACAATGTAGAAAGTATAATTGCTGGCAGGTTCCAAGTCATCAATAATATAATGAGTGGTGTCGTTTCCGATGACTACTTGATACTCTTCATTATTTAAACCTAGATTAAAGAATCAGTGTCTAAAAATTATGAGTATTCAAAATTAAATTAACAAGATCATTACCACTGATTCTTGGATCGTTCTGTCATTTTTGTGACCCTTTGAAAAATGTGAATAGGAAGGTTTTTATTTTTTAAAAGTAACCATGTTTTGCTAGCTTGTAACCAAGTTACTAGCTTGAATTTTGCCTGAAGAAATCAAACTGAAAACAATTAATCTTCTCTAAACTTCATTTAACAACTAGTCAAAACCCATAGCAGAGACAATGTACAGCAGTAACACAACAGAGTTTACTACTACAGAACACTAGTTCATAACAGTGTAAATCTTACTTGCTTAAACTCACGGTTTCTTTTTTCTTTTAAACATAAATGGAGAGACAGTAGGGAATGTAATGGCTCGACTCTTTATAAAAATAAACCAAACCAAAAGTTGTCCTGCAAAGGTCTCATTTTGCCCCTAGAGATTCTATTAAATTTGACTGACACAAGTTGTTCTTTTATTTATACTAAAAGCAAAAGAACTGGGAGGCGCAGGATGTGCTTCAAAACGTTTTGTTCCACTATGAGGTAACCACCCCCCCACGCCCAAAGAGGAAAAATACTCTCAGCAATGCTTCTTAATAAAATATGCACGGCAAGATATAGAAGAGGATTTGTCTTTGGGGGATTTAATTCCTACAGAGCAAACCTGTAAAGTGGAACAAGAGCGCTGGCAGCCACTGTGCTTTGTGAACAATTCACAGTAAACGCACATCAACTTAATCAAAACTCTCTAAGGATGGAGCCCCTTCTCTCCACACTGGATTTATAAACAAAACAGAAGGCAAATTCCACTATTAAGTTTTCCCACATTTCTGAATTAACTTGATAGCATTTTAATTAGACAAGATTACAGGCATTTCACAACAGACTAGCTAATGGCTCGTTAATTAGGAACTGCATAGTACGATTTCTGACCTACCAAACGAGGTTCTTGAGTTCAAATTAAAAAGCCTTGTTCTGCCTCTGAATAGACCACTGAGCAGCATGTGGAGGCCCTAATGAAAAAGCCATAATAGAGAACAAGAGTGGTCTCCACCAGAGCCAGCATTCCTTTTACCTTCTTAAATCACTAAAAAGGGTATTAACATACTCCAACATGCTTAGTTATCAGATTTTTATTCTTCTTGCTACCATGACCTCTGATTTAAATTCAAAACACTACTTCAAAATACAAAAACCAAACAACAACAAACCACCTGTTTCTACAGACAATTCTATTAGAGCACTATTCTTTGAAATTTGTTTGGAATGTCTATTGCATAAAAAGCAGACTGTTTGTGTAAACAACTAAAATCTGTAAACCTCTGTTATGGTTTCCATGAGAAATCAATAGTGAAATCTCTAGGATTTATAACTAGTTTTTCCATTTCCTCTATATTTTTCGCTAAAAGAAAATATGAGGATAAAAATGATTCCAGATTTGGAACTGAATAAAAATTTTAAGACAGATTTGATTTCTACTTTTATATAATAAATGAGATATCAATAAAGAGTGTCCTGCTCAATTTTTAAGAGAGTTCTATGAGATTTCAGAAAACATTCAAAATATACAAAATCATATTATGGGAATTTGAAAATGTTTACTTTCCGCCTTGAAAATAACATGCTACAATGACTAGAGTTCACATTATTTTATTAAGTAGTTACACCATTGTTCCTATGTGATTGCATACTTAAATTGGTATACTAAGTCTTAAGGAATTGATACCTTGGCTGAAATGAAATTCGTTAAGTACACCACTCTTAACTTTTGAGCAGGCAACGATGGCAATTATTTCTAAACAGAAAAATCTTAAACTATACTTAAACACATCAAGAATCCACTCCAATATTCTTGTCTGGAGAATCCCATGTGAACAGAGGGGCCTGGCAGGGTATACCGTCCAGAGGGTTGCAAAGAGTCAGATGGGACTGAAGTGACTGAGCAGGCATGCATACACATAAAGTATACAACAATACAAAATTTAGCAGAAAACTGGTACACAGATCATACAGTAAGTATTTTTATTAAAAGAGGTAAATGCCACAGAATTTCAAAAATATTTTTGTGGATTATGTAAAACATCATTTATATTGAAAACAAAGCCGTGACAGTAAGTAGCACTTAAAAACAAACATTTTCCAAATTGCTTACCTTCTGCTTTCATGTAGTGTACAGAATAAGCGATGACTTTGTCTGAGTTGTAAAGTGGCCTCTCCCAAGCTAAAAGGATGGCTGAACTTGACATGGTTTCAGCATGCACATTATAGGGAGCACTGGGTCTGTCTTCTGACATTACTACAGTCAGTCTGGCTCTAGATAAAATTGATCCCTGGCTGTTCTCAGCCATGCACTGATAAATAGCGTCATCTTCAGGAATAATCTGGTTAATTACCAATTTACTGAAGGAAGAAAAAAATTATTTCAATGAAATGTCTAAGGATGACATAAAAATAAAGTTATGCTAAGTGCACTCTAAATTTTAAACAATGTTACTAAGAACAACTAAGTAACCAGCCCTACTAAGGAAAAACCTATATGAATTGCTTAAAATTACTCTTATTTTTTGAGTCTATAGTATGTGTGATATCCAAATCCTTTTGGCTTGAGGCGGCAGCTTGATCTCTTTTTTTAAATTTGGCTTTTATTAAGGAAGTATATTAAGTATATTCACATTAATCATTAATAGCATCTAATTTCTATAATGTTGAAATGTTACATAAAATTCAGGTCAATAAAAATGTTCAGAAGTTTTATTCAACATATGAGAATGGTACACAAAGATGCATATTTACACTAATGAAAATAAATTCTTAAAATCATTAAGTTTGAACTGTGGAGGAATCCTTAGACTTAATTATTTCCTTCTAAATTCCTCACTTTATGGAGCAAGGAACTGAGACTCCAAAGGGTTAACATGCTGCTAATAACTTAGCTGGTGGCTTACCAGGACCAGAAGCCAGGTCTGGAGAACCGTTCCAACTTTTATCGTAATCTACCACTTCCATGATCCACATATAAAACACAAAAAGGATTCTTACATGCTGATATTACAGTCTTAAGTTAATTTCTTATTGTTACTTCAGTTTAAAATACCAATTTAGGTATTTGATGTTATAACCATTTCACATAAGAATTACTAAATCATTATGTTTTATCTAAAATAGTAGCAAAGTGACTTAGCCCACCTGTTGTACATTTTAATTCTACCATTTGAATGTATCTTCCTCCCGTTTTTCAACCATGACATTTTGGGTGAAGGTATTCCTTCTGCCTGACATACAAATCGAGCAGTGCCAGCTCGAGGCCTCGTTAAACTTTCTGGCCATTCGACAAATGAAGGAGGAGCTATTTTTAAAGAAAAATGGAAACATTTTTGTGGTACAAACACAATCAAGGAAGAGAACAGCAAATGATACAAGTCCCATCCCTGAAAATATCTGACATTCTAAGCTTCCTGCCTGTACTCCACATGTATTAAAATCTCTCTCTCTCTGGATGCCCTTCCTCTGCATTGCTCAGTTAGATGTCCACTTCCCACAGGCTTTCATACAAACATACAAACACACTAAAAATATGTGTGCCATGATCCTAACTTAACGAAGCCCAACATACAGCCCCTTGTGGATGCACATAGACGACAGATTAAAACTGTAGACTGGTCAATTTGTATATGAATTTGTAGGTGGGTGAGGAGATAAAAGGGAAGCTTAACTAAGAAGGACCATGATGTTATAAGAGCAAACATGACGAACACTTCAGAGTGATACTAGCCATATTTTAACACAAGGCTTTAATTTCCACCTAAACTTCATTACTGGATTACAGTACTTCATATCAACTTTCACATAAATGCTACAGAATTAAAGAAAAGTGGAAGTAAGCTATCAGGTAAAACAGCAAGTGTTAAAATGTAAGATTCTCCTAATTGCACAAAGAAAGGAAACATACCCAATACAGTTAAAGTTGCCATGGCAACTGTAAAGTTGCGTGTGCCCGGGGTAGTGGCCCGACAAACATACACTCCAGCATGTTGCAGTCTGATGTCAGATATCATGAGGTTGCCATTTCCAAGTACCCGAGTATTAAAGACATCGATGGACTTGTGATCTATTTCAAGGAGAATACTTGAGTTAAAACAATGTAATATATGACCTAAAATTTGACAGATCACTATCCAAACAACCATTATCACAAAAGGTCTAAAATTTTCTATACTAAAACCTTTTGTCTACACTCCAGACAGTTAAAAGCCATGTAACTGCCAAACATGTGTTGTATATAAAAATGTTATCAATTTCACTAGTATGAACAAAGTTGAAGGAAAAGATTTTTTTTTTTTTTCCTCAGAAGACTTACCAAGACGGCTCCAAGAAATGATTGGCTTGGGATTTCCCGTGGCCACACATTCTAAAACAACAGTCTGATGAAGGGATGTTGTTATGTTTTGTGGACCTGCTACAATGGTCGGTGTGTGGAAGGACTTAGACTCCTTACCTTTATGAGGGAAAAGGCAGGAGATAAGAAAATGTTATAAATAAGATATAATAAATGAATTAAAATATCTATTCAGAAATCACTCACTTCTTTCCTTTTCTAAAATAACTTAATAGAGATATAACTCACCCATGTGAAGTATAATTCAACTGTTTCTATCTAGTACCTTTGGAGTTGTACAACTATTACCATAATCAATTTTTAAGCATTTTCATTACCCCCAAAACAAATTCCATTCTATCAGCAGTCACTCCCAAAGCTCCCCACAGCCTGACAATCACTGATCTACTTTCTGTCTCCGGGACTGCCTATTTCAGATATTTAATAAAAAAGGAATCACATCTTACATGGTCTTTCAGAACTGGCTTCTTCTCATTTAAACATTAGTTTTAGGTTCATTTAAGTTGTACCATGTACCACAACTTCATTTCTTTTTATTGAATAGTAATAATAATAGATTAAATATTTAATTAAATGGATAAGATACACTTTATTCATTCATTGGTTGATGGACACTTAGGTTGTTTCCATATTATCTGCTTTTAATTGAGGTTCAAACACTGACTTAATGCTTTCACTAATCTTGTTAGGAATTTATGTGACAGTGGGGAGAATGAAGAAGTCAGAGTGCTTTTGTCTTTATGCTTCACACCAAGAAGCTAATAGGTACCACCTAAAATTAAAACATGGCATTAAAATTTTAATTTCAGTTTTGATGTTTTTTAAAAAAATTTTTTAATCTTAAAGGATCTTTTAGGAAGTAACAGCTCTTGTGAAGAGTAAACATTCATTTGAAGTTCAACGATGTCTTTAGGACAGGTTTTTTCCTCACAACATTCAAGTAAACTTAATTATTTAAAATAAAAAAAACTAGCATCTGTGTATAATTCCATTTTAATAAAACACATTTCTTCATATTCATCCCTCTAGCTAGTTTCCCTTCTAACTATATTCATGTATGGCAAATTACAGGAAATTATATACACGTAATGTTAACAATGATCACCTCTGGATATGCACTGGGGACATTTTAAAATATATCTTTGTACTTTTCACATTGTTTAATGTAAAAAATGTATTTTACTTTTATGGACATTTCTTTTTATAATAAAGCATGAATCATTTCTACAAATGATAATTCTTCCTAAAACAACAAACAGAAAACCCCAAACTGGAAACAAATATATTTTTATTGACAGTGGAAAGTTTTGGTAGAGCTAGATGATTATTATTCTTTTTTGAGCCTTTCTGCATTTTATATTTTAAAAACAAAAGTATTTATAAAACAAAAATTCAGTCTTTCTTAAAGATGTTGCTATTAACGTATAAAACAAGTTAAAGGAAGAAGGTTGCTTAAATATATAAAAATGATCATTTTCCAACTAGATTACAAAAAAATTTAAATGAAATTAAAGTACCACTTTAGAGCATACTATTATAACCAGAGAATGAAAATTAATACCAGGGCTAATTAAAAACTGAAAAATAAACTTCTGTGTGGTACCTGGAATCACTGTGAGAGAGGCCTCCGTACTCTTACGCCTATGGGCTATAGTGGCAGCAACACAACGGTAATTCCCAGCATCCCTCTGGCCAACGTCATATATCTGCAGCACTCCTGTTGGCAGGGCGGTTATCCTGTCACCAGAAGAGACATGATTAAACTCTATGTAGTAGATTTTATATTCTATTTTAATATTTATTCTATGGTAAGAATTAATATACTCAATCTTTTAAAAATGCCAGATGCAATACTTTCACGACTAAAAATATCAGCTTGATTCAGTTGTTTTCATTTGGGCTGTAACTCTCTAAAACGTAAGTAATTGCACTGTAGGTGACTTGTGAAATCTATTGGGTGTAACTTTACAAAGAATCTCACCTGACATAACAACTTACATTTAGAGCTTAGTATGATTAGTACTTTTAGTACTTACTACACTTAGAACTTACAGTCTAGAGCTTAGTATGATTTCTTCCAAATTCCTGGCTTTTTTTCCCTATTAGTATCTAGGTATTTGTCAAGATTTATCTGAATGTAAAATTTTTAAAGCTCTTCCTTGATAACTTTGTCCATCTTAGTGCTCTTTACCATTTCAGCAAACAATCTGAGCCTGCTAAGGAATATTACTACTCATTAGGGCAGGAACCAAACTTCTGAAGTTGCTGCCAAGTTCCTGACCCCTACACTCTGACCAGCTCAGAACACTAGGCATATGCATGCATGCATACACGTGACTCTGTGTGTGTGTGTGTGTGTGTGTAGTGTAGAGGGGGCTGCTAAGAAGTAGGCAAAGATGGAAGTGGGCAACCATTATTGCATATATGGGAAACCCTTAAACCCTTAAAATAGCACTGCTATTCTCAGTAGTTAAAGTGTAATTTAGTTTCCTAAATTCTTGGGCTGCAATCCAGGTGCCCAGGGGGTACCATGGTTGGAAAAGATGTTTTAGGAAAAGAATAAAGCATTAACAGAATTTGAATTCTGATCTGAACCAAGGTGCCAGGAACTATGCCCCATGTACCAGAGACTGATGATCTAATTCTTTGCCTAAGTTTGAAATGTCTTTAAGAAATTAGTTAATGGCTATCATAAACAAAAATGAGTTTCGCTGTGATCTTTCTCCATATACAGTTTTATGATGAAATCTTTGGTCCCTCTGTATCATCTTCAAAGACAAAAGGTGCATTTACCTGTCCATAGTTACAGATAGAGTTGTCCGATTTAATTCCCATGTTATGGCCGCAGGAGGGTTTGATGAAATCTTGCATGCAAATCTAGCAACTCCACCTTCTTGTACCTCAATAGAAATGGGCTGAACTTCAAACGCAGAAATAGCTATAAGATAAAGTTTTTCACATACAGAATAAGTATAAGCACTACTATATAATACTTGGAAATAAAATTATGCTAGATATTACTTATCAAACTTAAACTTCCGCTCAGACATAAGGCCAACCCAACTTACAAGCACAAAGACAAATTAAAAGATAATTTCAGAAAAACCACTGGGCAGTTACCCTGCTAAAGGAGTTTAGTCTTTCCCAACATGAAATTCTCAAGAAACTTAGATTTCAGAAAAAAATGAACATAACTGAAACAAAAAACAGCAATTACTAGTGGCAGATAATGATATACTAAGCTGTGCAGCACAAATCTCAAATACTAATGTATTTCAGAGGACAGGAAAATCAATAAAGACAGACTAGTCAGGTAAAAAGCTTTCACAAGGATTGTTTTTTTAATTAATTAATTAATTATTATTATTATTATTTTTGGCTGTATTGGGTCTTTGTTGCTTTTGTGCAGGCTCTTCTCTAGTTGTGGGGAGTGGGGACTACTTTTTGCTGCAATGTGCAGGCTTCTCATTGTGATGGCTTCTCTAGTTGCCGAGTACAGTCTCTAGGGCGAGTGAGCTTCAGTAATTAATTGCAGCAAATGGGCTTAGAAGTTGCAGCTTTGGCTCTATAGCACAGGCTCAATAGCTGCAATGCATGGTCTTAGTTGCTCTGTGGCATGTGGGATATTCCCTGACCAGGGATCAAACTTGTGTCTCCCACATGGCAGAAGGATTATTATCCACTGTTCCATCACGGAAGTCCCAACAGCGGCTGGTTTTAGAGTTCTGAAGAACCCATTGGGTTTAGATGGAAGGAGAAAACAAGACATTTCAGATGAAAGGAGTAACATGAAGGCAAGCACACAAGTAAGAAATGTGCAGCCTGTGTTCACAGGATTGTGAGGCAACAGTCAGGATTAACTATTGTAGAATAAATCAGATTAAAGGTTTAAGGCAGAGTGGAAGGAGAGTAGAGATAAAACAGGTTTGTATCATGGTACAAAATAAGGCATCACTGAAAAGCTTCAAGCAGAGGAGTATCATGGTAACAGTAATGTGTGGGAAAATTAATCAGGTACTGTTAGGATGGATTGAAGAATAAGAGTTTTAAGTCAAAAGACCAACAGGCTGTTTAAATAAAAATGACAGAACTGGGTGGTGGCAGTGAGAACAGAGAGATTCTGCAGATACTGTAATGAAAACAGACTTGATTTTTATTGCACACAGATATGTCACTCCATGTATTGATGGAGCAGAATAAGAGAGGAAAAAGTGAAGACAAATGATGTGTCTGAAGAATAAACACACACAGATTCAAGAGGCTATTTTTAGACTTAAGTCTTGAAATGTTTATATTTTCTAGAGATAATTCTTCTTTACTCTTCTAGACAAGCCTCCAAGTTTTACATTTTGACGGAGCCCAGACTCCAGGTAATACTGTAGCTTGCCTTTCCTCTACCAAGTCTTCCAGGATATAAAGAAAAGGCCATAATAATAGTCTCACTCCCCCATCCTCAAACCCCAGTTCAAAAAATAAATATGTATATATACTTTATCAATAAAATGAGAAATTATGAAGAAATATAGAAGTAATAAGGGCTGGATGACTTATGCCTCATTGCACTGAGAAGTGTAAGAGGTTACAGAAGACTAACAAATTCTGCCTTGGATGTGACCTCATTAATCTGTAAATGGATCATGGGCCTTTAGAGGTATAGAAGAAAGTCAGTGAGTAATAATGAAAATATTCTTAGGAATATCTCCTTCCAAAAAGGATGGAGTGGGGGTAAATTAATATTTTGTGTATGTAACAAAACATTCTTACTATTTCAAAACAGTGGTTTTCAAACTGCTACTGTCAACAGACTCAGAAGGTTAAAAGCATTTTTATGATAATCATCCTTTGCCTTTTTCACTTTCATTTCTCTTGAGTATACAGTGCTTCCAGAAGCTACATGATGGGCTCAAAATTAGTATTTTTAAAATTTCTCAGTTTTAATTTCTAATAATAAAGTATTGTTAAATATAACCTACCCAAACAAAATCTCTTTGGAGTCCTCAGATTTAAGCATATAGAGTGAGGCTAAAATGTTTAAGGATCACTATTCACGAACACTGGACTCTCTTTGTGATTCAGGTTCTTATCACCAACTGCCTGGAAGTCTTGAAGGAGTGTCTTTAGGTGATATCCGTCCTGATATCAGAGTTACTTTTCAGAGTGATGGTCATAAAAAAACAAATCTGATTTGTGTTACTGATGAATTATTTAGTCCCTACCAAACTCCATCACTTTGTATTCAACCACTTGAAATTATGTCTCACAGACAATGAACTGTTTATAATTCTCTGAATATACTGTATTTCACACCTCTGAACAATATATAAGCTTTCCTTCTCTTTCAAATATTGTAGATCTCTTTGTCCACCTGATGAAATCCTATTATCATTAAAAACCTAGTTTTCTTGTCTCACCCTTTGGGAAGCTGTTCCTGACTTTTTTCTTCTATAAAACTCCTGTAGAATGAAGACCTTAATTGCTACTTTTACCCCACAGTATTATAGTCACATATTCACAACACTGTCTCCCATTCCATTCTGAGCTCAATAAGGACTAGTGGGTCATAACTTTGCAGGATCCCTTAAGTCAGTGAATGGTACAGAGTTGGCACTAAAACAATACCTGTTGAAATAAACTGAATTTTTTAAAATGTTCTCTAATTCTACCCCAAGACAGATGGGTCATGCTGGAGAGTTCTGACAAAACGGGGTCCACTGGAGAAGGGAATGGCAAACTACTTCAGCATTCTTGTCTTGAGAACCCCATGAACAGAATAAAAAGGCAAAAAGATATGACACTGAAATATGAACTCCCCCACTCAGTAAGTGCGCAATAGGCTACGGAGAAGAGTAGAGAAATAACTTCAGAAAGAATGAAGAGATGGGGCCAAAGCAAAAACAACACTCAGTTGCGGATGTGATGGGTGATGGAAGTCAAGTTCAATGCTGTAAAGAACAGTATTGTGTAGGAACCTGGAATGTTAGGTCCATGAATCAAGGTAAATTGGAAGTGGTCAAACAACAGATGGCAAGAGTGAACGTCAACATCCTAGGAATCAGTGAACTAAAATGGACTAGAATGGGTGAATTTAACTCAGATGACATTATACGTACTACTGTGGGCAAGAATACCTTAGAAAAACATGGAATAGCCATCATAGTCAACAAAAGAGTCTGAAATGCAATACTTGGGTTCAATCTCAAAAACGATAGAATTATCTCAGTTCATTTCCAGGGCAAACCATTCAATATCACATTAATCCAAGTCTACACCAAACCACTAATGCCAAAGAAGCTGAAGTTGAATGGTTCTGTGATGACCTACAATGTCTTCTAGAACTAACACCAAAAAAGATGTCTTTTTCATCATAGGGGACTAGAATGCAAAAGTGGGAAGTCAAGAGACACCTGGAATAACAGGCAAGTTTGGCTTTAAGAGTACAAAATGAAGCAGAGCAAAGGCTAACAGTTTTGCCAACAAAACACACTGGTCATAGCAAACACCCTCTTCCAGCAATACAAGAGATGACTCTACACATGGCCAGTACCAATATCAGATTGATTATATTCTTTTCAGCTGAAGATGGAGAAGCTCTATACCGTCAGCAAAAACGTCAGCTGACTGTGGCTCAGATCATGAACTCCTTATTGCAAAATTTAGATTAAACTGAAGAAAGTAGGGAAAACCACTAGACCATCCAAGTATGACCTAATTAAATCCCTTAGGATTATACAGTGGAAGTGACAAGTAGATTCAAGGGATTAGATCTGATGGACAGAATGCCTGAAGAACTTTAGACAGAGGTTCGTGACATTGTAAAGGAAGCAGTGATCAAGACCATCCCCAAGAAAAACAAAGGCAAAATGGTTGTGTGAGGAAGCCTTACAAGTAGCTGAGAAAGAAGAGAGGCTAAAGGCAAAGGACAAAAGGGAAAATATACCCATCTGAATGCAGAGTTCCAAAAAATAGCAAGGAGAGATAAGAAAGCCATCATCAGTGATCAATGCAAAAAAAAAAAAAAGAGGAAAACAATAGGATGGGAAAGACTAATAAAGATCTCTTCAAGAAACTAGAGATACCAAGGGAACACTCCATGCAAAGATGTGCACAATAAACAACAGAAAGAGTATGGACCTAACAGCAGCAGAAGATATTAACAAAAGGTGGCAAGAATACACAGAAGAACTATACAAAAAAAGATCTTAAGACCCAGATAACCACAATGGTGTGATCACTCACCTAGAGCCATATATCCTGGAATGTGAAGACAAGTGGGTCTTAGGAAGCATCACTACAAACAAAGCTAGTGAAGGTGAAGGAATTCCAGTTGAGCTATTTCAAATCCTAAAAGATGATGCTTTGAAAGTGCTGCACTCAATATGCCAGCAAATTTGGAAAACTCAGCAGTGGCCACAGGCCTGGAAAAGGTCAGTTTTCATTCCAATCCCAAAGAAAGGCAATGCCAAAGAATGCTCAAACTACAGCACAATTGCACTCATCTCACATTCTAGCAAAGTAATGCTCAAAATTCTCCAAGCAAGGCTTCAATAGTACGTAAACCAAGAACTTCCAGATGTTCAAGCTGGATTTAGAAAAGGCAGAGGAACCAGAGGTTATATTGTCAACATCTGTTGGAGCATCAAAAAAGCAAGAGAGTTCCAGAAAAACATCTACTTCTGCTTTACTGACTATGCCAAAGCATTTGACTGTGTGGATCACAATAAACCTTGGAAAATTCTTTAAGAGATGGAAATACCAGACCACCTTACCTGACTCCTGAGAAATCTTTATGCAGGTCAAGAAGTAACAGTTAGAACCAGACATGGAACAACAGAATGGTTCCAAACAGGAAAAGGAGTACTTCAAGGCTGTGTATTGTCATCCTGCTTATTTAACTTATATGCAGAGTACATCATAAGAAACGCTGGGCTGGATGAGGCACAAGCTGAAATCAAGATTGCTGGGAGAAATATCAATAACCTCAGATATGCAGATGACACCACCCTTATGGCAGAAAGTGAAGAGGCTTTTGATGAAAGTGAAAGAGGAGAGTGTAAAAGTTGGCTTAAAGCTCAACATTCAATAAACTAAGATCATGGCATCTGGTCCCATCACTTCATGGCAAATGGTGGGCAAACAATTCAAACAGTGAGAAGCTTTATCTTCTTTGGATCCGAAATCACTGCAGATGGTGACTGCAGCCATGAAATTAAAAGACGCTTGATCCTTGCAAGAAAAGCTATGATCAACCTAGAGAGCATATTAATTAGCAGAGACATTACTTTACCAACAAAGGTCCATCTAGTCAAACCTATGGTTTTCCCAGTAGTCATGTATGGATGTGAGAGGTGGACTATAAAGAAAGCTGAGTGATGAAGAATTGATGCTTTTGAACTGTGGTGTTGGAGAAGACTCTTGAGAGTCCCTTGGACTGCAAAGAGATCCAACCTGTCTATCCTAAAGGAAATCAGTCCTGAATATTCATTGGAAAGACTGATGCTGAAGTTGAAGTTCCAATACTTTGGCCACTTGATGTTAAGAACTGACTCACTGGAAAAGACCCTGGTGTTGGGAAAGACTGAAGGCGGGAGGAGAAGGGGATGAGAGAGGATAAGATGGTTGGATGGCATCATCAACTCAATGGACATGAGTTTGAGCAAGCTGCAGGCGTGCTGCAGTCCGTGCGGTTGCAGAGTTGAACTCGACTGAGTAACTGAACTGAACTAATTCTACTAGGTCTTAAAGCAAAATAAACAGCAATGTAGGGAGTTTCCCAGGTACAAATACCAAGGCATGATATTAGAAGAGAGTAACACTTCTTATTATTTTGTGTGCTCTAATTCTAACAATCCCTGATACTTTAGTGGTATCATTTTTTGGAGACAAAAATTTATACTTCCTCTATTAAAGGATTTTTGTAAAAATTAATTAAGTCAATATAGTAGGTCTATCTATATTATAAAACTTTTTATTGGTTTTGTGAGTACTAGGAATAAAAATAATCACTTTGTTGCTCTGAATAATTTCCCTCCAACCACTTAGGCAATTGAGTGTTTTTTAACTGAATCCCCTCTAACCAGTCAAACAATATGATACCTCCAAACCACTACCTTCTCTTTGAACAATTCCCTCTTTCCCAGATACACAAGTCTATGAAATCCCTAAGCTTTTTTACTATAAAAACCAAAGTAACTTTGACTTTAGGTCAAATGGGCTAGAATTTTGGAGTTTCAGAAGTCTGAGAACTAAAAGATAAATGGATGTATCCTGTAACACAGTAAGGGTATTTGCTTATTTTTGACAGTGTATGTGGGGGCGACAGGTTTAGTGAGATATAATTCATACTGCATGTGATTTATACCCATTTAAAGTGTAAAATTCAATTTAAATTCACCTATTTAAAGTACAAAATTCAATTGATTTTAGTGTATTCACGAAGTCCATGAAGTCCATCCCCAAAATCAATTTTAGAATATTTCCCTCACTTCAAAATTTTATATGCTTCAGTTATAAATTCCTAATTGTCCCATCCCCTTCCCACCCCAGCCCTAGGCATTCTTTAAGGTAGTTTTTTCCCCCTCCTACCTCCAGCTTTATGGAGATACAATTGATGAACAGCATTGTATAAGTTTAAGGTATACAACACTGTGTAAGCTGGAGTTCTGATACATCTATATATTGGAAATGATTACCATAATAAGGTTAGTTAATACATCCATCAAGTAACAGTATTTCCTGATCTCACTCTGGTTTACAGCAAGTTATGAAACGAGTACTGAAAAAAGACTTTATTTTTTAATCCTCAAAAACACCTTTATACATAACATGTCCAACTTCTTGGACTCTTTTGAACAGACTTGCTGGCAAAATAGATACTGCCTAAAGAAAACCAAGCCAGATATTCCCTGAGACTTTAATCAGTACCTCTCAGACTGAACAGAAAAAGCTTAAAAATAACCTCCCTTTTCTCTCTGCAACTCCTCCATCTGGGCGCTGTACAATCAGAGACATGGTTTTTCTAGCAGTCACTCATGTACAGATGCAAGAGTTGGACCATAAAAAAGGCTGAGTGCCAAAGAATTGATGATTTTGAACTGTGGTGTTGGGAAAGACTCTTGAGAGTCCCTTGGACTACAAGGAGATCCAACCAGTCCATCATAAAGGAAATCAACCCTGAATATTCATTGGAAGGATGGGCTGAAGCTGAATAAAGCTCCAATACTTTGGCCACCTATTCGAAGAGCTGACTCATTAGAAAAGACCCTGATGCCAGGAAAGATTGAGGGCAGGAGGAGAAGGGGACCACAGAGGATGACATGGTTGGATGGCATCACCAACTCAGTGGACATGAGCTTGAGCAAGCTCCAGAAGATGGTGACAGGGAAGCCGGGCATGCTGCAGTCCATCGGGTCTCAAAGAGTTGGACATGACTGAGCGACTGAACAACATCATCATCTGCATGACATTCCCATCCTCTGCCCTCACCTCTGGGAATCTGATATATTTGTGGTTTTTATTTTTCTCTCCTGTATATTTAAACTCTTCTCCCAGCTTTTTCCTTCAGCTTACAAAAGTGATCAAGTCCCTTCCAAACTGAAAACACGAAGAGAACAAAACTGCAGGCCTCTCTTACACCATGAATCCCTCAAGCAGCTACCCACTCTCTCTTCCCAATGGCATCAAATTCTCTAAAAAACAGTCAGTTCTAGCTCTCCCCTTCTCCCTCTCTGATTCGAGGTCTCACATATTCAATCTGCCTTCTTCCCCTATTATTTTATTGAAACAGTGTCTATGACACTATGCATTCCTATTTCTCTGACTCTTCCTCCTGCCCTTCTCCCTTCTAAGATTTTCTGTTCTCTTCTCTATCCACATTCTCCTTGGGTGATCACATCCAATTTCATTTTTCAACTACATCCATCTGTTGCTGCAGAGTTCCCAAAACATATCTCCAGCTTAGTTCATCATGCTCACTTCATCGTGGCTGCTACTGCCTACTGGACACCTTCACCTAGAATTTACAAAACATACTTCAAACTCATAAGGAAATCATCTTCTTTCTTCCCAGCCTATATCTCTGCCTCAGTCTTTACACTACTGTGCAGCAATTCACCTAAGCTACCGATGCCTCCTGCACTCTCTTCAGTCACTGTTTCCCACTGACTTTAACCTCTAAACATCCATCCCTGTCCCAACATCTCTCAATGGAATCACTATAACAGTCTCTTATCTGGTCTCCCTGCTCTCATTTTCCCTCTTTCCCTTTCAAAAACATCCTCCAGGCATTTATCAGTGTTTGATACGGGCTGCAATTGACTCACAAGTGGCTTCCATCTATTAAACCCTCCTATAAGACCATCTATTACTGCTAAAACCACCATGAACAACACAAACTCACAAAAAATGATTCAATTTTAAATGCTGTCCAAAAGTACTGTCCTAGAAACTCTCTTTCTAAATCTTTAAATAGCTTAGCCTACTTATTAGAAGAACTGAATGTATGTATATATCTTTGTTACTTTGGAAGGAACTGATATTTTTCTTTATATCAACTATATATTTTTAATTCTTTTTGACTAGGGATGTTCTCAAAAAGAGATCTGTCAGCTAGCTTTTAACCCCCCTCCCAAAGAATTAATTTGGCACCAATTACTCCCAAACTATTTATGTGGGAATCATGCAACAGTGTTTAAACAGTCAATGTGAAATAGTTAAATAAAAAAGTGAATATTTCTGCTACTAAAGATACACATTATTACTAAGACACAAAGAAGTTAATCTCCATGAATCACATGTTAACATCAAGCCCATTATCTTTATAATCAAACCATTTACTTAATGTGTAGTTAACCCATGCTGACAGGCTTTGAATCATGCAATTATTCATAAAATAATGGGCCACATAAACTGCATTCCTAATCCCAAAAGGCGTTTTAATCATACTTATTTTAGAACAATTTTAGACTAAAGTAATCTTTTCTAAATTCATTCATTCATTCATCAACAGTTTATTCGTGCCCAGCATGTTCGACATGCCAAGGATACAATGATGAACAAAACTAAGGCTCTACCCTCAGGGATCTTTGTCTAGCAATGGAGAAAAATTTAACTAAAATTACTATGCAGTTCACTTCAGTTCAGTCTCTCAGTCGCATCCGAGTCTTTGCGACCCCATGGACTGCAGCATGCCAGGCATCCCTGTCCATCACCAACTCCTAGAGCTTGCTCAAACCCCTGTCCATCAAGTTGGTGATGGCATCCAACCATCTCATTCTCTGTTGTCCCGTTCTCCTCCTGCCTTCAATTCTTTCCCAGCATGAGGGTCTTTTCTAATGAGTCAGTTCTTTGCATCAGATGGCCAAAGTATTGGAGCTTCAATTTCAGCATCAATCCTTCCAATAAATATTTAAAACTGATTTCCTTTAGGATGGACTGGTTGGATCTTCCTGCAGTCCAAGGGACTCTCAAGAGTCTTCTCCAACACCACAGATCAAAAGAATCAATTTTTCAGCACTCAGCGTTATGGTCCAACTCTCACATCTATATGTGACTACTGGAAAAACCATAGCTTTGACTAGATGGACTTCTGTTATATACTATCCAAGTATATAGCAATTTCAAACTGTGATAAATATTATGAAGGAAAATTATGGCATATTATGAAAGCATAGGATAGAGGATATCTTGCTATGAATACACTGGGTTTGCTTCCAGAATGATAACCTAAAGCCAAACAAAGGATGCTAATAGCTATTATACAATAAAATAAATTTTAAAGCCCTAACAAAGGTAGAGATATTCTAAGATATTCTAATATTTTTCTTTTTTTCTACTAAGCCAGACAATGTAGTTTTTACATAAAGGTATATATAAAGTGTAGAGAAATAGAAACAATTTTCTCATTTTTACTGTGAATAGACAAATTATTTAAAGAGGGTAAAATCCCCTACTTCATGATTAAATACAAAGGGCTAGATTACAAGAGGATCTCTATAAATTATGTACTTTGTACTTTCATTTTTTCCTACAAAATTATATAATTTTTAAAAAGTAATGATATTTAAAAATAAACTTCGTATGTGTGACTCCAACAGTAAAGAAACTGCCTGCACTGCGAGAGAGCTGGGTTCAACCCCTAGGTCAGGAAGATCCCCTGGATGAGGGAATGACAACCCACTCCAGTATTATTGCCTGGAGAACTCCATGGAAAGAGGAGCCTGGTGGGCTACAGTCCATGGGGTCACAAAGAGTCAGACATGACTAACAGTTTTATGGTGAATGGATTGAAAGAGAAATTTGCATATATTTTCTACCACTGCTCCACTGTCTGATAAAATCATTCATCCTGGAACTTCCATTGAAATCCAGTGGTTAAAACTCTGAGCTTCTCCTGCAGGGGAGTAAACTTTCAATTCCTGGTCAGGAAACTAAGATTCTGCATGACATGCAGTGCAGCCAAAAAAAAGATCCCTCATTCTTAATTTTTATCTGCCTTTTTAGTACTTTGAGCCTATCATTCTTTGGGTAGCTATCATCTATACGGATGTTTGATTCCCTCCCTAGTCAGTGCCTTCAATGTGAAAAACAATGAGAAAAAGAACATCTGAATAAAATTTACTTTTCAATAAAAAGATAAATTACATTAAAATTTGAATCAAAACTTAGAAACTTCAGAAAAGCATGCACAAATATCATATATCATGACAGTCAAACTTTGTTTCTCAGCAAATATCTTTCTATTTTAACTTTTTAACTGTGGTATTAAGCTGAGTAAATGAATAGATCCTTTAAAATGAGTGCTAGAATCCCACCCCCACCCAACACACATATTTGACAAACTGTTTTGCTGCTGCTGCTGCTAAGTTGCTTCAGTTGTGTCCGACTCTGTGCAACCCCACTGACGGCAGCCCACCAGGCTCCCCCGTCCCTGGGATTTTCCAGGCAAGAACGCTGGAGTGGGTTGCCATTTTCATCTCAGCATCGTCAAAAACATCATGCACTTATTTATATGGCAAAATATCCTGTGTTATGCAAATCTCGCTTTCTCCTTGAAGTGGACTTCATTTCTGCCAGTTGGGTATGATTTTACAAGTCTACAGCCTCCTTGTGAAACCTGACCTCTTTCTTCCCTCCATAGTCAGTGCTAACATAAACCAAGAGCCCCACAAGAAGTCATTAAAGCAGTGCTGTTAAGAGGCCAGAGCTCTATAAAACAGGCAAGAAACAAGGTCTCAAGAAACATGCACCATCCTCAAAAACAACCTTGCAAATACAATAAATGTAAGTGCCTATTTTATTTGTGATTTCCTCCTCTTCACCTGTCTACTTAAGCATTTGCTTCTATGATTTATAGTCAGAGAAAAAGGATCAGAAATGCTAAGAGGAAAAAAAACGTTAAGAGGAAAATGTCCTTCAAAGTTTTATTTGAAGAACAACAGAAAGCAATATATTCATGTTTCCACCATGGAAATGTACGACTATAATATTAAACTAACATGCTATTCATGCTTCTTGAGTTGCAATGAATGAAATAACTTAATACATGTTACAAAGAACGCAAGTTGCAATAAATGAAATACTTAACACACGTTGATTTTAAAACCAACTAAAAATTGCGAATTATTGTTGTCATTCAGTCATGTCCGACTCTTTGAGACCGCATGGACCGTAGCCACCAGGCTCTTCTATTTATTAGATTTCCCAGGCAAGAATATTGGAGTGGGTTGCCATTTTCTTCTCCAGGGGCTCTTCCTGACCCAGGGATCGAACCCTCGTCTCTTGCACTGCAAGCAAATTCTTTACTGCTGAACCATCAGGGAAGCCCCAAAATTATGAATACATAATCTGAAATGACAACTCATAAGTTCAGGAACGATTCCCTAATGTAAGAAAAGATAATTTTCTTGTGTAAATTACATTTAAAATATTCTTTCACTAAACAGGAAATACTTCAGTTGGTGAGAATCTGAACACAGGATTTACAATGGTGATTCTGACACTGCACAGCAGCCAGCGGATCTGGAGTCTCAACTGGTCAAGGAACGTACCAGCTGCTAGTGCCCCACCTCTCCTTGGGGAGTCCTAAGTACCAAGGTATGGTGGCCAGCAGTCAGGTTCCAATACTTCTTGCTGTTTCCACGGTTCTAAGTCACCAATCAGTTAGTTTGGAGAATCTTTTTTTTAATTTATTTTTTTATTGAAGGATAACTGCTTTACAGAATTTTGTTGTTTTCTATCAAACCTCAACATGAATCAGCCATAGGTATACACATATCCCCTCCCTTTTGAACCTCCCTCCCATTTCCCTCCCCATCCCACCCCTCTAGGTTGATACCGAGCCCCTGTTTCGAGTTACCTGAGCCATGCAGCAAATCCCCATTGACTCTCTATTTTACATATGGCAATGTAAGTTTCCACGTTACTCTTTTCATACATCTTACCCTCTCCTCCCCTCTCCCCACGTCCATAAGTCTATTCTCTAAGTCTGTTTCTCCACTGCTGCCCTGTAAATAAATTCTTCAGTACCTATTTTCTATATTCCATACTGTGTGTTACAATACAATATTAATATTTCTTTTTCTGACTCACTTCATTCTGTATAATAGATTCTAGGTTCATCTACCTCATCAGACTGACTCAAATGTGCCCCTTTTTATGGCTGAGTAATATTCCATATCACAACTTCTTTATGCATTCATCTGTCAATGAACATCTAGGTTGATTCCATGTTCTAGCTATTGTCAATAATGCTTCAATGAACAATGGGATACATGTGTCTCTTTCAACACTGGTTTTCTCAGGGTATATGCCTACAAGTGGGATTGCTGGGTCATATGGTGGTTTTTTCCTAATTTTTTTAAGGAATCTCCATATCGTCTTCCATAGTGGCTATATCAATTTACATTCCCACCAACAGTGCAAGAGTATTCCTTCTTCTTCACACCCTCTCCAGCATTCAGTGTTTGTAGATTTTTTGATGAGGGCCATTCTGGCTGGTGTGGGGTGATATCTCATTGTAGTTCTGATTTGCATTTCTCTAATACTGAGTGATGTTGAGCATCTTTTCATGTGTTTGTTAGCCATCTGTATGTCTTTGAAGAAATGTCTGTTTAGGTCCTTAACCCACTTTTTGATTGGGTTGTTTGTTTTTCTAGCATTGAGTTGAATGAGCTGCTTGTATATTTTGGAAATTAATCCTTTGTCAGTTGTTTCATTTGCTATTATTTTCTCCCATTCTGAGGGCTGTCTTCTCAACTTGCTTATAGTTTCCTTTGCTGTGCAAAAGCTTTTAAGTTTAATCAGGTCCCCCTTGTTTACTTTTGTTTTTATTTCCATTACTCTAGGAGGTGGGTCATAGAGGATCTTGCTTTGATTTATGTCATCAAGTGTTCTGCCTATGTTTTCCTCTAAGAGTTCTACAGTTTCTGGTCTTACATTTAGGTCTTTAGTACCTTTTGAGTTTATCTTTGTGTGTGGTGTTAGGAAGTATTCTAATTTCATCCTTTTACATGCAGTTGTCCCGTTTTCCCAGAACTATTTATTGAAGAGGCTGTCTTTGCACCATTGTATATTCTTGCCTCCTTTGTCAAAAATAAGGTAGCCATAGGTGCATGGGTTTATTTCTGGGCTTTCTATCTTGTTCCATTGGTCTATATTTGTTTTTGTGACAGTACCATACTGTCTTGATGACTATAGCTTTGCAGTATAATCTGAAGTCAGGAAGGTTGATTCCTCCAGCTCCATTCTTCTTTATGAAGACTGCTTTGGCTATTTGGGATCTTTTGTGCTTCCATATGAATTTTGAAAATTTTTGTTTTAGTTCTGTGACAAATGCCATTGGTAATTTGATAGAGGTCACATTGAATCTGTAGATTGCACTTGGTAGTATAGTCATTTTCACACTATTGATTCTTCCTACCCAGGAACATGAAATATCTCTCCATCTGTTTATGTCATCTCTGATTTCTTTCATCAGTATTTTATAATTTTCTGTGTACAGTTCTTTTGTCTCCTTAAGTAAGGTTATTCCTAGATATTTAATTCTTTTTGTTGCAATGGTGAATGGAATTGATTGCTTAATTTCTCTTTCTGATTTTTCATTGTTAGTGTATAGAAATGCAAGTGCTTTCTGTGTATTGATTTTGTATCCTGCAGCCTTGCTAAACTCACTGATTAGCTCTAGTAATTTTCTGATACTATCTTTAGGGTTTTCTATGTACAGTATCATGTCATCTGCAGACAGTGAGAGCTTTACTTTTTCTTTTCCAATCTGAATTCATTTCTTTTTCTTCTCTGATTGCTGTAGCTAGGACTTCCAGAACTATGTTGAATAGTAGTGTGAAAGTGGACACTCTGTCTTCTTCCTGATCATAGGGGGACTGCTTTCAGTTTTTCACCATTGAGAATAATGTTTGCTGTAGGGTTATCATATATGGCCTTTATTATGATGAGGTAGGTTCCTTCTATGCTCATTTTTTAAAGAGTTTTAATTATAAATGGGTGCTGAATTTTGTCAAAGGCTTTTTCTGCATCTATTGAGATTATCATATGGTTTTATCTTGCAATTTGTTAACGTGATGTACCACATTGATTGATTTGTGTATACTGAAGAATCTCTGCATTCCTGGAATAAACCCAATTTGTGTATGAGCTTTTTGGTGTGTTGCTGAATTCTGTTTGCTAAAATTTGGTTGAGGATTTTTGCATCTATGTTCATCAATGATATTCACCTGTAGTTTTTTTGTGTGTGTAATCTCTGTCTGGTTTTGGTATCATCAGGGTGATGGTGGCCTTGTAGAATGAGTTTGGAACTGTTCCTTCCTCTATAATATTTTGAAAGAGTTTTAAAGAATAGGCATTAGCTCTTCTCTAAATGTTTGATAGAATTCTCCTGTGAAGCCATCTGGTCCTGGGCTTTTGTTTTTTTGGAGACAGTTTCAACTTCAGTGCTTGTAATTGGGCTGTTCATAATTTCTATTTCTTCCTGGCTCAGTCTTGGAAGATTGAACTTTTCTAAGAACCTGTCCATTTCATCCAGGTTATCTATTTTGCTGCCATATAGTTGTTCATAATAGTGTTTTATAACCCTTTGTATTTCTTCATTGTCTGTTGTAATATCTTTTTCATTTCTGATTTTATTTGATTCTTCTTTTTTTCTTGATGAGTCTGGCTAAAGGTTTGTCAATTTTGTTTATCTTCTCAAAGAACCAGTTTTTAGTTTTATTAATCTTTACTATTGTTTCTTTCATTTCTTTTTTATTTATTTCTGCTCAGATCTTTATGTTTCTTTCTTCTACTTATTTTGGTTTTCTGTTGTTGTTCTTCTTCTTTTTCCAATTGTTTTAGATGTAAAGTTAGGTTGTCTATTCGATGTTTTTCTTGTTTCTTGAGGTAGGATTGTATTGCTACACACTTTCCTCTTAGGACTGCTTCTGCTGCATCCCATAGGTTTTGAGTTGTTGTGTTTTCATTGTCATTTGTTTCTAGAAATTTTCTGATATCCCTTTTGATCTCTCCAGTAATCTGTTGGTTATTTAGAAACATGTTGTTTAATGTCCATGTGTTTGTGTTTCTTACGGCTTTTTTCTTTTAACTGATATCTAGTCTAGTGCTGTGGTCAGAGAAGATATGATTTCAATTTTCTTAAATTAACTGAGGTTTGATTTGTGACTGAAGAGGTGGTCTATCCTGGAGAATGCTCCATGTGCACTTGAGAAGAAGCTGTATTTGTCTGCATTTGGATGGAATGTCCTGAAGATATCAATGAGATCCATCTCATCTAATGTATCATTTAAGATTTTGTTTCCTTATTAATTTTCTATTTTAATGATCTGTTCACTGGTGTAAGTGGGGTGCTAAAGTCTCCTACTATTATTGTGCTACTGTCAATTTCTCCTTTTATTCTGTTAGTGTTTGTCTTAGGTATTGAGGTGCTCCTATGTTGGGTACATAAATATTTACAATTGTTATGTCTTCCTCTTGGATTGATCCCTTGATCATTATGTAGTGTCCTGTTCTTCCTTATCTCTTGTAAACTTCTTTACTTTAAGGTCTATTTTGTCTGATATGAGGACTGCTACTCCAGCTTTCTTTTGCTTTCCATTTGCATGGAATATATTTTTACATCCTCTTACTTTCAGTCTATACGTGTCTTGAGGTCTGAAGTGGGTTTCTTGTAGACAGCATATATATGGGTCTTGTTTTTGTAAACATTCAGCCAGTCTGTGTCGTTGGTTGAGCATTTAATCCACTTACATTTAAAGTAATTATTGATACATATATTCCTATTGCCATTTTCTTAATTGTTTGGGGTTGATTTTGTAGATCTTTTTTCTTCTCTTGTATTTCTGGACTAGATAAGTCTGTTTAACATTTGTTGTAAAGCTGGTTTGGTGGTACTAAATTCTCTTAACTGTTGTTTGTCTGAAAAGCTTTTTATTTCTCCATCAATTTTGAATGAGATCCTTGCCAGGTACAGTAATCTTGCTTGTAGATTTTTCCCTTTCAGTACTTTAAATATATCCTGCCATTCCCTTCTGGCCTGTAGAGTTTCTGCTGAAAGATCAGCTGTTAAGCGTATGGGGTTCCCCTTGTATGTTACTTGTTGCTTCTCCTTTGCTGCTTTTAATATTCTTTTTGTGTTTAGTCTTTGTTAGTTTGATTAGTATGTGTCTTGACATGTTTCTCCTCGGGTTTATCCTGTATAGGACCCTGTGCCTCTTGGACTTGATTGACCATTTTCTTTCCCATGTTGGGGAAATTTCAACTCTAATCTCTTCAAACATTTTCTCATACAATTTCTTTTTCTCTTCTTCTTCTGGGACCCCTATAATTCGAATGTTGGTGCATCTGATATGATCCCAGAGGTCTCTGAGACTATCCTCAATTCTCTTCATTCTTTTTACTTTATTCTGCTCTTCAGAAGTTATTTCCATCATTTTATCCTCCAGCTCACTGATTTGTTCTTCTGCTTCAGATATTCTGTTTTGATTCCTTCTAGAGTATTTTTTAATTTCAGTAATTGTGCTGTTTGTCTCTGTATGTTTATCCTTTAATTCTTTTAGGTCTTTGTTCATTGATCCTTGCATTGTCTCCATTTTGCTTTCAAGGTTTTTGGTCATCTTTACTATCATTATTCTGAGTTCTTTTTCAGGTAGTTTGCCTGTTTCTTCATTTATTTGGACTTCTGTGTTTCTAGTTTGTTCCTTCATTTGTGTAGTATTTCTCTGACTTTTCATTATTTTCTTTTTTTAACTTAATGTGTTTGAGGTCTCCTTTTCCCAGGCTTCAACGTTGAATTCTTTCTTCCTTTTGGTTTCTGCCCTCTTAAGGTTGGTCCAGTAGTTTGTGTAAGCTTCTTATAGGGTGAGATTTGTGCTGAGTTCTTGTTTGTTTGCTTTTCCTCTGATGGACAAGGCTGAGTGAGGTGGTAATCCTGTCTGCTGATGACTGGGTTTGTATTTTTGTTTTGTTCGTTGTTTAGATGAGGCATCCTGCACAGGGTGCTACTGGTATTTGGGTGTTGCTGGGTCTTGTATTCAGTGGTTTCCTTTGTATGAGTTCTCACTGTTTGATACCCTCGAGGGTTAGTTCTCTGGTAGTCTAGGGTCTTGAAGTCAGTGCTCCCACTCCAAATGCTCAGGGCTTAATCTCTTAAGTACGTAAGACCAGAAATTACTGCAATAAATATCTCAATTCCATGGACAATTTCCTAGTGTGGTCAAAAGATGGAAGTAATTCAATAGTTCAGCATTCCATCCAGTACAGTAACAATCATTCAGATCAACCAGGGCCCCACTGCTACCACAAAGGCAAGGAAATTCGGGGGAGACCCAAAAGCCTCTGACTCTGGGCAGGAAATGGCTGCGGCTGTATCCTGGAGCTGGATGAAGGGACAACTCTGGCCTGCCAAAGCCCAGACAGTTCCTGAGACCTCAAGGAACCCCAGCTCTCAGCAGGGCTCTCTTTGTACCTGCATGAGCCAGCCCAACTCTAGAGAATTCTATAACTAGCTCATGAAGGAAATAGGTAGATTTCTATCTCAGACTTTCAAATGTCCACAATTCCACAGTCAGTTACAGAATTTTATGTATATAAAGTTTAGCTTAAAGTTTATTTTTATAACGTTGGTCATTCAAATTATGCATTTGTCTACTCCAGGATTTACTAATCAAACACAGTTGTAACTTCTTACCTCAACAGGTTCAATTCACTTCAAGTCTTCAAACCTTAAAAGACTGACCTGCAACTGAACAGGAAGTAAACAAGAGACCTGATAGAGCACTTCATCAAACCAGGGTAACTGATACTTTACCTACTGAGGTAAAAAAATCAACCAAGGTACAAGTTTCAAACAGAAGCTGAAAATGTATTATAGCCTTAAGACTAGACAAGTACCTATTTAAACTTTTTAAAAGTTATTTTACAGAAAAATATTCATCTGTTTAATGAAAATAATGTAACATAATCACAACATCTTGGGCATTGACTTCTTTTTGAAAATCTATACTGAGTATGCAACAGCTATTTGATAAGTGGCTCATTACCCAACTTCTAGTGAATTTAGTATCCTGCTTGAATATGTGGCAATTCTAAAATGCAGTTGCTAAGCTGTATACATTTGCTTTTCAAAGGAAATATCTGGATCAAAAATGTGTCCACAGAAGTATAAACAAAATGAAAGCTAGAAAGTCTGTAACAAAGTTAGGAAACAGGACCTTTCAGAAATAGATCCTATATGCAAATTTCCCATAGACTACAGTCTATTCCCACTGTATCCATATTGAAAGACACCTTTAATAACATCTGAGAATTTACTTCTTTGGTAGCTCATCCATCCTACATGTCAAATGCCATGCTTGGCAGTTGCCAAACTCAATTTCTTTGGCTGAAAAGTGTAACACAAAGCTCTTCATGTTGCCACTCAGTGGTATTCAACAATTCTCTTCTTAACTCATACTAATAACTGGTTTCAGAAATTCTTTACCTTTCCAATTCATTCAAGTTCCCAGCCACTTTTAACCAAAACTATAAATGACTTGAAGTTTAGAAACATGCCTTACTTGTCTGTAGATTGCTAGAACAGTGGCCTGGGTACAACAGGTACTCAGTAATGGTTACTTAAAGAAACCATTAAGTAGAAGCAAATTAAAGCCCTGCAGGTGGCGATAACTGCATAGAAAGGAGTCTATAGTCTGTGAGAAGGAGAAGCCGGACCAGGGAATCATCTGAAAATCTACAGACCCTTCCCTTCACCGAATGCACCAGCACCAGAGAAAGCCTTCATTATAACTGTACTAGGAACATCTTTTAAATTTTTAAAACTTTCATATATATATATTGGGTTTTTTTTCTTGTTTTTTTTTTCTTTTTCTTTTCTTTTTCTTCTTCTTTTTTTTTT